>VZSC01008331.1:0-34073 GCA_013398225.1 Steatornis caripensis | reverse complement strand
AGATTGGTCAAGCAGGATTTCCCCTTAGTGAATCCACATGAGTATGCCCATCTAATCTCTAATAGCAGGCAGTTCACATTCTATAATTCAATTTCTTGATCAAAATATCATCAACAGCTCATTTAACAAGAGCAAGAAATACCATTATTAGTGATTTGTTAAATAGCTTATTCATTATTTCAAATTTTTTCTTAATGATTTCATCATAACCAAGTATCTACTCTACCACATACCCTATCCACAACAGCATGAATTGAAAGAAGCATTTTCTTAATGTTAGAAAACCAAACTAGTACCTGAATAAAAGTGTTGAACAATATGCCCAAGACAAATAAAAAGAAGGAAAAAACCACACATTTTGAAACATTCTCCATTTTACCCCCGCAGAGTCAAGTACATGGCAATTAAATGCACAATTCTGATTAGTAAACAGATGAGCCATCTAAAGACAATAAAATTATTTATGTATGAGAATATTACCCAGTTAAATGTTTAGATTCTACAGTGACTTTTCAGATTCTAACTTTATGTTAATTCATTCCCTAGCACATGTTTTTGTAGTCTCTGAATTGTTTATTCTGTGAGTGAGAACGCTGCCTTGGAAACGTCATGGCCACCACAGATTCCATTCACATTTGTGTTCCTATATTTGACCTCTGCTGCTTCTGTCCCTCCTTCACTACTCTTTATTGGAGATGTGGCTACATTATGAGGATGCATACAAAAGCTCATCATGGCAAATGTTCTCTGTTATTGATTTCAACTATCTTCTCTCCTGTATGCTGTGGCAGATGCAAGAATCTGAAAAATTGCTTTAACCTGTTACCTTACACTTGTATTTTTATTTATATACAGCAAATGCACTGACTGCTTTATAAAATAGTTTAACAAAGACTACCAAATGAGGATCCATAGACACGGTACAGACAGTGCTTAGGACAGCTCCATGGGAGCTGCGTTTTCCAATAAGAAACACTTTATCTATTACAATGTTTGCTGTTTAGATTTCATATACTGAGTTCAAGGCAAACTCCAGGACTGCAGATTTAAGGGACTAATGAAGACAGTCTATCTGGGTGGCAGAGGCAAGCTCATCCTGCACCAATCACATTAGTACACTCATCTGAACTTCCTAATTCTTATTTTGCCTACAGGAGAATATGCATATGCAGGATTAGCAGTAAGGTTTTTTTTATTGCTCTTAGCAATATTTTCCAGACATTGAAGAAAACCGTTATTTTTTCTATTTGCCTGATCTTACATTTTACTTCTGTAATAGAGTCTTGGTAGTGAAAGGCTAAGTAAGAGAAAAATGGTGAACCCTGAAGAGTTGTATCATGGACACACACAACAATTCCTGTGGTGAAGGGAATAATGTATCAGCTATCCCATCAGTCAAATGTACCTTGTGTGGGTATTTGTCTTGATAACTGACTTAAAAGGTGACTTATATCAGTTTCAGAAGACAGAAAATGCAGCAGCAGAACTTTAAGACTAGTTAAGGCAGCAATTGTCAAAGCAAGTTTCATAAATCTACTACATCTTTAAACAGTTTTCTTCCTTAAGGTCTGGCTAAGTGGAGATGGAGGGATTCAGTTTAGATATTAAGAGCGCAACCTACCAACTTTTCTAAACCAGTGAGCTTCAAGAATCTTCATGTCCCCTGTAAATTTCTCATCTGTCGAAGACTCAGCAAGTCTCTTGTGAGCTGCAAAAAATGTGTTGTTCAATACATAAGCAACACTTTGAGCAGAACAACATTTCCAAGTCTAATAACTACACTACGAAACAGAAGTTTCCAAAACTCCCATATAATTCCTGATGAAAAATTATTCTCAGAACTTAACTCTAATATGCTTGACCAGAGAGGGTTATAAAAAACACCAAAAGGTTCCTCAAACCTCATTTTAGGTAAGATATATAAGGCTGCCAACAAGTACCGCATCTTCAAAGTTTACTGACACTGAAGTCTAATGCAGAGGAGTTTTACTTAATTTCACAAAAAGTTGAGAGTTTTTAAATTTAATAACAGGTTTGAGGCTTTTCTTCAAGGAACCTTTAATTAATTTAATTCTGTCTTCATTGTCTTCTCCTTGTTGCAGTAAGAATGGCTAGCGTAGAAGTTTCACAATCTCATTAACTTTCTTGTCCAAGATACGAAGAGAGGGGTAAAAACATTTAGTGTAAATAAGTATTTCTTCTGATGGACAAAAGTCCTCTGTAAAACTCCTCTACCTTTTTTCATGCAAACAAGGCAATTCTTTTTCAAAGGACAGCACAACTTAAAAGCGGGAGCCAATTTTGACAAGCTTTTCCCATCTTTCATCAATTTGCTATTATTCCTTCAAGTTTTCTAAGCCTTCCAGGGCAAAAAAATTTGCATTAACTTAATTCAAAGAAATGCTCCCTTTTAAACAGCTAGAACAGCAAAGACCACCATTAGCATTTAAATAATGCCAGTAGGAAGTTATGCTGTTAATTCAGTTTACAAAACCAAACTTCTTCCTTTTGTGGTAGCCCTGCTACTAAAGATACTTTGTTCCTGCCAGTGCAATTGGAGTAGGAGACCTCACTTGAGGCCACTCAGGCTGTTACTTGTACCCAAATACCTGTTGTTTGCATGCATGGCTTTGTGAAGGATTAAAGCGAAACTGCCTAGAAGAAACTGCCCCTTTGTCTGAGAGAAGCTCCCAAGTACAGGCTTTACTAGAAACCGTTTTTCCAACACTAGCCTGCAAGCTTTCCACAGCAAAAACCTGTAGCACTGAGATCCAACTGCACAACACTGTTGAATCTCAAGTTTTAATTTTTACTGATTTCAGTAGGAAGCTGGGAACCTAGACGGAAATAAGGAGTCTAAACATTTGGTTGGTATTGACCTGCTCATATCATAAAATGTTCCAGATGGAAAAACTACAGAAAATTTAAATAAAACACAAGCATACCCCAGGTCAAGTAAGTCAGCACTGAGTTGATCTCTTCATCTCTAGAATGGAGGAAAAAATGTTTTATAAAATGTTTGATTAAGTTTCTTACAACAGAACATGTTATTTATGTTGGAATACAACATCTCCGTAATTATGGATGTAATCATTCTTTCCCTAACAAGCATCTCAGGCATTAGAAACTTCTAGCATTTGAAGATGCAGGAGTATTGAAGGCCTGCAAAAAGTTTTTTTGATCTGCTGCAGTGAAAGTCGTTGTAGAAGTGCAGTGGGAGGTTCTCAGTTGTTATGGCTGCAGGTTAAACTCCAAACCCCACTGACACTATGCTGTTTTCTTGACAGTCAAAATCCAGCAGTATAGTTCTTCTACTTCTAAGTACAGCAGTACAACATTCTTACTAATACAGCATTTGTGAAGCGGCTAGTCTTCAGCAAGCGAGATCCCACTCTGAAGTTCTCACTCAGAACTTCTGAAAGATACCACATTGTAGTGTCAAAGTTAAAAAGGTTGCTTAGCTCACACTCCTCATCAAAAATACCTGACAGTCTTACACGTTAATAAAAGAGGAAGACAAAAAGCAAATATTTGGAGAAAAGATGTTCCTATGTGATGTCATTAGGTCAAGTTGTGAAGTCACGTGGGTGGACTTTTATACTAACATAAAAACTAACCTCTTGATTACTCTGCAAGAAAATAAGCCCAGCAAGAAAATATCACACCATTTGCACAACATACCCACCATAAGAAAATGGTTTTGCAAATGAACTCACCTTTTCTCTGCATTTTCTGCCATGAACTTTGACAACATAAGACGAACCAAACATCTGAATATGAGGAAAAAAACCACTAATGAAGAGAGAAGACTTTTTTTTGCAACAGTGTACTTTCTCATACTTTTCCAGAAAGGACCCCGCTCTTCTTCCTTATGCTATCAGCCTGTGGAACTTCCAGAAGAAGTCGAAGTGTCAAACAGAGACTAAGATTATACTATTTCCCATCCTACTGCCTTATTTTGTTAAATCATGTCATAGTAAGTAAATAAATGTACTTCAACAAAGACTTTAAGCAAATATTGGACTAAATACATCTGTCTCACAATATCTGGTTTTATAAACATGATGAACATGATGGAATATTTCAACAAGAAGACACCACTTCATCGGAGGATTCAAACGAACTGGTATTGTCACCAAATATATTGTTGCAACCTCATTAGAGTTGCTGTTGGTCATCTGTTCAAATCACAACGTAATCGTTAAATTCAGAGCAACTAATACTATTTGCTTGGGAGGGACCTGGAACATCTGTACATACTGAGAGTTCAGGCTTGAGGTACATCTGCGGCACAAAAAAGACTGCTAACTAATCTTTCATCTACTCTGTTTTCCACCTTCCTCACTATAAGAAATTATTTATGAAAAAGAAACCAGAAAATTTTCTCTTTCCTTGTAAATATATTGAATTCTCACTTTAAAGCTGCAAATAATTGTCGGCAGTCTTGTAAATGTTCAGACAAATACTCCAAAGTTTTGATAGCCACAACTTGTTGTTCACTCTGGAAAGAAATTAAAACACATTTTGTATAAACTGCACTACCTCATTTACCACCAAAAACAATCCAACCCAAAAACCCAAAGGAACAGCTTATTCCAAAAGCCTGTGCAGTCTACTAGCAAGAAAAACAACAAAGGACTCTGCATACAAGAGCCTCAGAATCAAGAGAAAACCATAAGCAGAGATTTTACAATTCCATGCACAAAGAGCCTATGGCAAGAAAAGGATCAGTACAGGTTGGCAAGGTTTTCACGCCTTACAGTGTTATGAACAAAGCTCTAAAACACAACCAAAAGCCTCTTCTAATTATGTAATCAGCCAGTTCAGACATCACTCAAGTCACCAACCAAGAGGCCAACAGGAGGGACAAGCAACTTTTCAGTCTTTCACTGTCAACTTATATAAGTATTTTGTACACAGGATCCCCCTAGCATGTCGAAGATTTCCCCAGAGGCAGAAAAAGACTTAACATTTTGCTAAGGAGAATTTTACAGAAATACACCATGTCATTTCTAGCTACCAACATTTATAACTCAGAATCCTTTATTTTCCTGAAGAAATATTTTAAAATACTATTTCTTTATATGTGAAATAAATGTCTGCTTTGCATTACACAACATATTCGAGTGCAACCTTGGTGACGGAAGCATGAAATACTTAGCAATGCATGAAATACTTAAAAATATTAAAAGCAGGCCATGTTACAGAGGTCACAGCTGTCCTACTTGTATCAATATAGCAAAGTAAAGACAACGTTATCTGCTTTACCTCTAAAGCAATTTGG
Source organism: Steatornis caripensis (assembly GCA_013398225.1). NCBI lineage: Eukaryota > Metazoa > Chordata > Aves > Caprimulgiformes > Steatornithidae > Steatornis > Steatornis caripensis. Next base: position 28,789 of record VZSC01008331.1, on the reverse strand, counting down.
GCAGCTAAACTCAGGAGGTTAGTGCCTGTATTTTCATCCACTCTCAGCTTGTCTGCATGTTGAGACTGCTTTTCTGCTAGCTTCCCCATTTCGATAACTGCTTCCACAGCTGAAATATACATAGGGAAAAATTAATTTTTTTTATAGAAGCAATTGGAAGGTGAGAAATTCTACTGTTTTAATAAGGCTTTAGAAACAACTTATGAAAGGCTATAATTTTTTTTTACTATGAAAAATCAAGACAGTAAAACCTGACCATACCAGCACTTCTCCACAATTACGTATTTCTTCCTAAAGAGGTGCCAAACGGCTTCTGAAGCTATTAATCTAAGGAAACAAGGATGCCATACAAATGAAACTATCTCACATGCTTAATTTTGCTCTGCTAAATAACTGTTTGTCACTGAAGAGAGAAGACTTTCTCTTAATACATTGTCTGGGCATGATTCCAAACTCCCACATCTTGGCTTATGCTAAGGGTGCTGCTGCTTTTATGTTCACACTGTGCTGTGGTTCCCACTCTGTATTATGTGAACAAATTACGCTGTCATTAAAAAGATGTATAGAGAACAATTAATTGGCACCGAACTCATCAGAAAACAATCCCTGCACGTTACTCTGTATTCTAAGTAAGTACAGATTGCATTTCCCAATTTTCATTACTTGAGCTAAGATTCTCATTAAAATACGAAGTGGCAGAACTCTTTATAAAGAGTCTACAGAGATATGTCATTCTGTAAGTCATCTCAGTAATTCATGTATTTTCTGATAACTTCAGGCTCTACTTGTCCAGAGAAATTAAACGCAGCAACAGGTTCCATTAAGGTTCATTTAGCTCAGTATCCTTTTTTTATATTGTATATGCATACAAAAGAACATTAGAAACAGAAAGTATACAATGATTCGCACCCTGGGGTACTACTATAGCTTTTGCCTATGAAAACATTACAGACATCCTAGTCAGAGGCTCCATCCAGTCAATATCAGATATGGCAACGGACTCCACATCTTACATATTGTGTGCAAAAAGCATCTCACTCTGACAGTTTAAATGTACAACCTGACAGTTTCAATGACTTTATAGACCCTTCTTCTAGATTCCCTCTATTGTGCCTTTCTCAAGACGAACAGTCCAAATCTGGTTCATATTTTCTAATATACTCAGCGCTTCTGCTTCTAGTAGTAGACCTTTTATCTTTCAAATTCTACCTTTATCAGTATCTTTCTCCATCACTGCAATCTTATAGACACTGAATTTAGTAAAGATGCTGCTTGGATCACACCTCTCTGCTTCTTTAACTGCCTCTTTAGCCTATTCACAGAAGAGATTAAAGGAAATCAGTACCATGACGTCTTGAAATCAGCAACATAATTTGCAATAGAAGAGAGCTAAAAAGATACACAAAATGTTAACGGTTACATTGTTGATATTTATATAACTACTCCAGAAGTTTGGTTTGGTAACATTTTCCCTGGAAAGAAAACTAAAGCGACCAGAGCAGAAGACGGCACCAAAGGCTGTCAACAACCAGACTGAGGAAAAAGCCAATTCCTCAAAATTAGAGCTATAGAATCAGAAAGCAATAGAAGTCCTGAGAATGCCGAAAAATTAAACTCCCTTCTGCCACTTTTAACTGTGAAGTTTAACATCCCCAAAACAGAAGGCATAGATAGGTAAAGCAGGTGCACTTTTCTGCAAAAGTGAGGGCTAACACACTGTTGTGGGAAGTTCTAGCGAGACACATCAAACATTTTTCCTGCCAGGGCTCACCTGTCTTGAAGGGAGGAGAATCTCTAATCTGAGAAGAAAAGTGATATACTGAGGCATGGTCCCACAACTTGTGAACTGTTTCCCCCATTAGAATGACAGGTGATACAAGAGGCTCCCATAGCAGCTAAGATCACGACATCTCTCAGTCAGATGACGCAAGATAGGCAAAGACAGTTCCCTCTCTCAAAGCAAAAGAGGTACAGTAACAAAGATGTAAATTAAGTCCCAATGACATGGTTACAAAAATAAAAACAATGCAAATAAATAAATATGTATACATATATATCATATATACCTTGCCAACTTGTTTCAGATGAAGATAGCAAGAAGCCATGTTCCTCTGCAGCTTAGCCAAGTTCTGATCTATCTGCCCAGGTGTGTAGAAGCTGACAGAATAATTGTACCAGTGAAGAGCTTCAGAATAGTTTTTTGCCTAGGAAATTAAAAAAACAACAAACAAGAAAACCCCCAAAATTTGGATGATTAAACTGTTTATGTTTCCCCTAATTAAAAAAAAAGGTCACAGGAAATGAAAGATTTAGATAATTGAGTGTATTCTAGTGTAACCTTTCCCGCAGAAGAGTGATCAATGGTCCCACAATGCAAGTAATATCGATTAGGCGAACTGGTCCTTTACCTACTCCTACTCTTCCCTTATTCTTATGGTCACTGTCAAAGACAGGACACTGGATTAGATGGGTCATTCATCTGATCCAGAAAGGATATTCTTATCACTAAATACAAAACTTAGATGTTATTTCAAAAAAACCTCTCTCCATGATACAAAGCAACTGAAACTATGAGAAGACGACAAAATTGTTTATGCCATTTAGACTGTGAACCTTGATGATACTATGTCGAAGATGATAATCCCAACTACAGTTCCAATTTGGACAGAGAACTTATTTTAAAATAACAAGGAAGGAAGCTGTGTCATTAGCAAAATTCCTTCTTGACTACACCAGTGAGAGGTAATAGAATATATGAAGAAAAACATGTGCCATTTAAGAAACGTGTATGACAGAAATACAGGAGTAGAACGTGAACTTAATCTTCTCCAAATACTGAAAGAAGGTATCTGGGTTTGAATAATAGAACTTATATATACTCACAGTACAAATAAGCTAAGATACAATGTAGGCATCCAAAGCTACTTGATATAGGCTAAAAAGAAAACCAGTGTACAAATTATAACACTTCAAGCTCCTTAAAGCAAAAACCAGCTGTCAGAGGATAGGAACTCTAAAACAAACAGTTCAATGTAAAGAGTATTTTCAGGTTTTTGCACCCTTTCCAAGGACAGAACCAGAATTATGGGCCATACGGGTTCCTTGGCTGATCAGTTCTGGGCATAACTGTTCCCATGTACAAACCCTGAGATAAGGCTATCTAAAACTTGATGTTGCAATGAAAAACAGCACCCAGCTGGATGAAAATAAAACAAGTGCCAACTGGAATGGTGATCTTAGTAACAGCTTGCACTCTAACCAAAACCAGACATAACAAAAAGGTCAGAAAAAACAGATCTCCATTTTCACTGACACAAATAACAACACTACTGTTTGGTCCCAAACCTGGTAATGTTTGGCAGCTCTATCCCACAAGATGATGTGCAATCGGTTCAAGGCTTCAGGAAACAGTTGTTTCCCAGTATAATGACCTGAAAAGATATTGCAAATCATCACTTTATCAGAACTTTAAGAAGCACACTGAAAAGCACCGAAGAACTATGTGAGAAAGACTGTCCCATAGCCTACAACAGAAAACACTGATACAGCAATAGTTTCAGCCAGGACTCAGTGTTTCAAATCCTGCTTCTGAAAAAAACAAAAACAAAAAACCAAACAGAAACAAAACAAACAACGACCCCAAAAAACAGTGGGTAAGAGAATAAATATTTTCATGTTTGAACAACATAAATGTGGTTCTTGCACCTAGCTCAATGCTACGTAAAATACGGTCCAATATGACAGTCAAAAATACTACAGTGCTACAGGTGCAACAGACCTTAAAAATAAACTGTTATTCAGCTGCTCAAACAACAACATGCAATCTTTTTTAATACTGACAAACAAAACCACATTGGGCTGGATGGACAAAGTAATAACATTACAGAGGACTTCTGATAAATGTTTCTAATCCCACGTGTATCAGTCACACACAGTCTACACTAAGAAGGAGGAATTCTTCTCGCGAGTGAATTTAACCCTGAGCTTTATCATGACTGTCATTCATGACAGAAGTTGAGAGCTGCCATGCAAAAGAAACACAAGGGAAAACAGACTCATATAGAAAGAAAGATGAGAATAAGTAAAAAAAGTGAAAAATCAGAATCCAAGACTTTACCAATTAAATCTACCTTTCAGTAAAGAGCAAAAAATGGATACAGACCTATAATAATTTCTTCAACCTTTTGTTTAGCAAGCAGCTCCCTCTTATTCTGCAACAGGAACTCAATGTGGAGCAGGGTAATTTTTCCAAGGTCAGGTGAAGATTCAAATTGTTCAGTAACAGATTTCAGAAAATCAAAACCAACTGATTCCCTATTCACACAGATGCATTTTTAAGAGGCTGCACAAGAAGAGCTGTTAAGTTTCCATTCTAAAGTATAACATATTCACACCGTACACCATGCTTCTCATTAATACTACTGGCACACAATCATGCTGACTAAGTCAAGGTATGAATTTACTGCAGTTCAGCTATTCAATAGTAATTTCCTATTAGCACACACCCACAGTATTCACAAGAGAGTTTACTCCTCACAATGAAAGAGTAAGAATTTACTGCAAGACAGAAGCATATGCATAAATAATCATTACGGAACATTCAACAGTGTGAAATTTCATGCCTCAATTTATTTTGCAGTAGCTTGTTCATCCTCATACTGGTTTTCACAAGAATGATTCTAGCACTCCAAACTCCCATTTCGAGGGTTGGTTAGTTAATACAGAAGAAAGATTTCAGTCAGATAATTCCACACTCATATATATATTATTCCAGATATACATTAAAACTACATAAGGGAGGATCTTAATCATTCCAAAGTAAGGCTACAGCATTGCAAATTGCCACTCAACATTATTTCACACCCTGTTCTGCTGCTGCCATAATCTGTATCACCTTGTTATAGAAAAGACAGGCTCCCTCTCAAAACTGTTTACCTGCCTCTATGAGTTTTTATTTAAAACAAAGCATCATTGTATAATAGATGTTCTTTGCTTATAAAAGAACACCTACCAAGCCCAAATATTGTGTTCACCCCCCTTAGTGATGCTTTCATACCTTCCATGGTCCAGCAGCAGTTTGGCAATATTCAAACAAAAGTCTAAAGACATCTCATGGTGTAGGAATTCTGCAACAGCTAAACAGAACACAAGGCAGTTGAGATTATTTAAACAACTTAGACACTTAACTGTTCAATTTACCATTTACTTCTTACAGTTTCTTTGGAAAAAAAACCCAATATAATAGTTGTAAAACAAAAGGAAGAGTAAAACATGTCTATTGTGCTTTGCCTTCCCTTTCACTGTACAATTAATGTAGTACTACAGAAAGCTGACAGACCGATAGCCCTGGCACTCTAGCCCTCTGTCTCTTTAAACAAGAACATAGCATAGTTGCTAAAGGAAGTATTTCTAAGGCACCTGTGTACAAGTGCACAATACAAGATTTCAGTCAAATACCTAAAACTTAGCAGGAACAATCTCTCAAAAGAAAGCAAAGTTGCTGTGCATGGACAAAACACTCTTTTCTGCCAGCCATACAAGAAAAGACAAACATCTACTCATTAATAAACTTCCTTGAAAAACTGACTGGAGTCTTAGTGCTACTAAATATATGCAGAGTGTGTTTTGATAGGCAACACTATGGCTTCACAATACAAGCTGCAGAACAGAAAACAACTACTGCAATGCTAAGTTTTAAATAATTGTCCACTTGAAAGCTGGCTGAAATTTCCCAGGAGCAATCTCAAGTGGAGTTTCCATTCCTGGTAGTCTGGCAGCATTCAAACTATTCAGCTCCCTGCAAGAAATTCCTCATTTCATCACCCACTTATTTCTCAGAGCATTCATTACACATCTGATGCTTTCCAACCACAAAGAGTACAAAGGCTCTCTTCCTTAAGATTTAATTATTTATGGAAATAAACTTCTCCCAATACATTATTCTTTCTATATTAAAGTCCCCATGAAAACTTTCTTCTCCTCTTATGCCAGTAGAAAAATTAGTTCTCTTCAAATGACAAGTTTGAGGAATAAGGACAAAAGAGTTTATATGCCCTAGATAAACTAAAACTCTGGTAATACAGGTTTATAACACCACACTGATCAGCACTTGATGGCTCTTGACCAAAATCTGCAAAATCACACACAGAGAACAGCAATGTTTCACAACCTCTCTTCTATGCTGACTGCGTAACAGACAATCCACCTTCATCCTTTTTGAGTAAACTTAGGCATATGTCTAAACTAAACCATACCTTTATATTACTGTATTTTCACTGTCTTCATTCTAACAGGCTTCAGAGTCTTCCCCCTTCCCTATTTCCAGCAAGTCTACTTAAATTCTCAATAAAATCATGCTTCATTCAAATTTACATTGGCACATAGATAACTCCTCTATGAATGCTGCCTACTATGTCTCACACTCCAAAACCAGAACAACATTTAGGTAATGAAGGTTACTCTAAAACACACAAGAAAGGTGTTTGGAGTAGTATGGAGTAGTATGACCTTACTATGAAATTTAACCAGATTGTGATACCTGATTTGATATCTTCATCTGATGCTCTACTTTTAAGAAGAATTTTAACTTTCAAAAAAAACCCTGCTGGATGCAAATTCTCCTGTACAATGAAAAACAATACATTACTTGGACAGCTGTTTGTAGAATACAGATCCCATGAGAGCCCAGCACATTCATAACACAGACAAATAACAGAAAATCACACACACTCCACTGTATTCACACACACTCCACTGTATTCTTCAGTTCCATCTTAATGACTGAAGCAATAGGTAGGCAACTGGAAATATTTTCTTCTTAAATGCAATGTGCATCTTTATTCTTACACTGCCAAAAGACCATGAGGACAATGAAAGCAAGAGATACATGATTCTGATTTTGCTGTGGCCCATTTCCGATACTTTTAAACAGAAGCTAACAATATTGAATGACAAACATTTCCTGCTTTTCTATGTGTGAATTGGCTAGATTACTCTAGAATTAATACCAGCAGAATTCAAAGTAGCTTATAAAAATATGAAATTTAGGAGAGAACAACAATGGCAGCAAATGGAAATAATGAAGACTGTACAGCACAGCTTTCACTAAAACACTGCACACTAGAATAAAAATTTTCTTCTAGTTTTCCATAACCTCATACAATACCAAAATACACATTATGAAAAATGATGACAAAAACTCTTTCTACCTGTCCTGGTTTCGCTGAAATAGACTCATAGAATCAATTTTCTATTCAGGAAAGCTGCATTTTTGAGAAGACTGCAGCATCCGACTTGGTGGGAACAAAGTTGATAAGACACACTGTTTTAGCTCATGGCCAGCCATGGTATGCCATTTTCCATAGTGATCAAGACCTCTAGCAGTTTCAAGTTAGCCCCGTGCTAAAGCTAGGAGGAGTGAAAGCCAGGGCAGCTGACTCAAGCTGGACAACAGAAGTATTCCATACCATAAACGTCATGCTCACTATAAATTGGAAAGTTTGCTGGTGATGGGTCTCTTTCCTCAACAGTCGCCATCCCTGGATGGTCTTGCCCATCATTCTGCTCCTGAGGCCTACTCTCCCATTTGTTGTGATCTTCACACTTTTGCTGGAGCTGTGGTGCTTGCAGTGTTTGACATCTGGCATCCACTGCTGGGAGCATGCAGCTCGCCACCACCACATGGGCCAAGTATAACTTTGTGTGTTTTATATTAGTATTGGTATTAATATTAGTTTGTTATTACTATTTTATAAAATCTGTTTCTATTTCAACCCATGGGTCTCCTCTCCTTTTCCCGATTCCCCTTCTCAGGTGGGGAGGTGTCAATGGGTGATAGAACAGCTGACTAAACGAAGACATGACCTCAAAAAGTTTTGTGAAAGTACAATAAAAACTGCAAAGGGCTTAGATACTGTAGTTGCACATTATTTGAATGATTAAAATACATTGCCTTTTATCCTGATCTCAACAAGGACTGCATCATCATCTGTAGATGTAACTGAATCTGAGCTTTCATTTAGAACAGGATTTTATACTTAAAACTTGTTTTGTATGAAACAGGCAATGGAAATTTAAAAATGGTCAGCCAAAGACAATTTTTTTTCAAATTTAAATTACTCTAATCTGAAAAGACAGAAGCACAAAATTAATTCAAGTATTTATATGGGAAACGGAATTTGTACAAGAGCAAGAGACCTCACTGTAGTGACAGCTTAGAGATATATGAACTTTCTTCAGGGTAGCTGGTATGTTTATACAGCTCATTTTTCAGGTTCCAGAAGAAATACAGTCATTTTAGTAAAGAGCAATACCTAAATTAATTGTTTGAAATACGACTGATGTAGCAGGGCTACACAGCTTTCAAAACTGAACTCTGGCGCTTGCTCAAATATCTGTACAGATAATGAGATGGGGATGCAAAATTTTGTATGGACATATCTGTTATAACCCAAAGCAAGACAAAAGGTCTGGTGCATAAAAAGCCAGCTGCTGTAACTCTCAGGTGGACCACACTGTGGTTCATTCTGTTTGTACAGTTTTCCTGAATATGTTCCAGAGAAATTTTAGTCTTATCATTATGAAAGGACCTCACTATTAATAGATACAAGAGCAAGACAGCTCTACATCTCCATGCAAAGAAGTATTTCTCTATAAAAAAGCTGGGAACACCAAAACATACTTATGAGTATAAACCAAAGCAAAGCAAACACACTTCCATCTGATGTCAAGGATAACACACCAGTGATTAATGCGGTCCATATTATTATGTTAATAAATGCTTGAGTTTTGACTATTACACATCATAAATACAGTAACACATTACTACCTGATTCGCCAAGCTTATAGCTTTCAATGCCTTGTCAAGATATAGATTGCAATCCCATTCAAAATAGGCTGTAGCTAACAATCGCAGCATTTTAGCCTGGAAAGAAAAACAAATTGGAAGTTTAAATGCCATCCAAAGAGCAGGGGAAAAAATAGCCACACATGAACATACATATGAATAAAAAAGACTTAAAATTTAAGGTAATGAAAAATAAAAGCTCTTTGAGTCAAAAGAATGCCTGACTGGTATCAGACACATAAAGTGATTGCTCAGTTCTGTAGTGCATCCAGCATTCAGCACTGCAATTCACACATGACATGAACCAACTACAGTTCAGAGGAGAACAGAAGGGTACCAAGGAAAATCAGAGATCTGGAAAAAACAGAATGAAAGAAGAACTTCAGGAACAACAGGTACAAACTTGACTGAGAGAGAAAAAAAAACACCACAAAGACATACATGATAATAACCTTCAAATATATAAATTTATATTAAGAAGAGATTAAAATCTTCTCCGTATCCACTGTAGGTGTAAAAGGAGTCATAGGCTTATGAATGAGACAGCCTAACATCTATCAGAACTGACACAGATGTAACTGATAATGCCTTGAAAGAAGACAGGGAAAGGAAGAAGAGATGGCCTTTCAGGGTCTACGTCAGCCTTACTTTCTACAATTTAATTTCTGTGAAATAATAAACTGAAATGTGATTTAAGGGCACCCATCAGTGACTGAACCCTCGGACTGACACTCATAGCAACTGAACTTCCAGTTTTGCCAAACATCATAGTGGAGGCCAAAGAATCACTAGTCAGGTTTGGCATAGCAGAAGCAGATGACACAGTGGAGTCAGGTTAACAAAATCCTACTATTTGTAAACAGCAATTTCTTTATTTCTTACCTGCATTTCTTTGCCAATGGAATATTTCATGTCCATCCTCCCAATGTCATAACTCTGGCTATCAATGATAGGTGAAAGAATTAAATGGGATGACAGAGATAAATTCAGCTAGTCTTCTGATATATAGAACATTCCTATCCTTTCCCACTTCTTAATCAGTTAGAAAGCACATAAATCACACAAACTAATCTCAGTACTCACTAGCCAACAGAAAATTTTGTTTTCTTTCTAAATCCTCACATTAAAAATTGCACCAAATCACTTTCTTCAACCTGCTGCACCACCTTCTGTAACATCTTCTCTTCAAACAGTCCAGTAGGCTTTATCAGTTTCAGTCATAGGGGTTTTGAAAAAGTAAGTGTACTCGTTCTCACCTGACATATATAATATAGTCATACACAAAAGTTATACTTGACCTAGTCTCAAGATCACTGCAAATCAATAGCAGAGACAGAAACAGAACCTGGGAGTCATGATTCCCCATTCTTTTTCTAAGAGTTAAATGACAGCAACAAAGAACTACACAGGAGAAAACACTGGTAATTCCACAAAACCAGATCTGATTGCAAATGCTGTGAGTGAAGAACTGTTAGAAAGAAAAACAATAACTGGGTATTTGTTTCCTAATTAATACATTCTCAGTACAGGGAAATCTTGGCCCACTAGATGGAGCACATCTCTTTCTCCAGATAATTATTTGCACTTCGCAAAGGTTTATTTCCTCCTCAAACTTTGTCATCAGGACTCAGTATTTCATTTTCCACAAGAATAAAATAGAAAATCTCCAGAGCACCAGCTGTAATTAATTCTAAGCATTTCTACAAATCCTCTTTGACAATATATGAGCATAAGTATTCCAAATTTGGTATGTTGCCATTCATTTCCTTCTGACTATTTAAAAGAAAGAGAACAAGAAGAAATAAAACCAAATTTTCTGAGCTGAGGCTGTGATCTTGGCAAGAGGGTACACTTCCTGACAGCCATTTTTTTCTTCCTTAGTAGTACCACATTACTTATTTGTAAGTACCCAAACCATCTCTAACGATTCCTTTTTCACCTTGATGTTTGTGTCTTGCATCAGTCAAGGACTTACTCTCAATGTAGCACCTCCTTTATGAGAAATTCAAATACTATTTAAAACAAATCATACAAAACCAGTCAGAAGAATTTGTCTATTCTTTTCCAAAATCTTCACATCCCTTCACTACCGCTTATGAATGGCAGAAGAACTGAGAACAGCCTCTTCATAAAAATAATCTCTTTGGAAAAAGTGTCAGGGAGAGAATTGGCGAGAACCATGGAAACAAGGCTTTCATTCTAATGAAATGAAAACCAATGTGCAAAGCAGACATAAACGTTAGGCAACAGAGTAAGACATTCACCAAGTATCTGCTCAGCTAATTTGTTTCAGCTAAACTCTTGTATTCTCACATTTTTAATTAAACTTCTATTTTCCCTTGCTCCCTCCTTTCCTTCACACATATTTTTACATCTCAGAAGCAGGATTTTATTTTGTTTGCCTTTGCACATTACCTGAGCCAGAAGGAGCTCTGTTCATACCTCTTCAATTCATAGGTTTCCACTCCAAAATTGTAACAGAGGATTGACAGGTAACAGGTCTGCAATAAAATGCTTCTGCTTCTATAATGTTCTTGTAGAAACAACATTACATCTATGGCACTCCAGTCTCAGGTTCTTTAAAATGCATTACTTTAAACATATATCCGCTATTATCACTTCTGACCTTATACAAGGGGATACTGAACATGACTAAAAAGGAATCATAATTGTGTGGGAAACTGAAGCACCATTAACCAGTCCAGGGTACGTGTAACAGTGGGATTCTTGAAACACAAGGTAGAAAAGTTCCTCAAGAAATCACACTGAAAGCACTAGAACCATGTAAAGTAAACAATAAAAATTAAAACGTGATGAGGGAAAAACGGAAATATTGCAACTTCGTTGTTTAAAATGACAAAAAAGTTTTACACAGTTAAGTGAAGTGAACTCTACCTCTTCCATGGTAGGTTTCTTCCCAGCATGTCTCTCTGGGGTTAAAAAAGGATCATCCATGTTACAAGTTTCTGGCGAAAACTGGTTTTGAATGCTTGTCTGTTCAGGGCACTGTTGCTTTCTGCTTTATCAGTCAGCCCCGACAGTGTTCATAAGGACTCTTCTTTCCTTTGAAATTATTTGCAGCTGTCATGTGTCATCCAAAGAAGAGACAGAAAAGTCATTTCACATGCTAACAGGCTGCCAATATTTACATCCATTTTGCCTCTGCAGTAACTTTCTTTTCCAAGTATAAATGATCCTTCTTGCAAGTGACTACAGATTTCAAATCCTCAGGCAAGAATGAGAGGTAGCACAACATCTTGCTTCAAATTTACTGTTTATCCCCATTGCAATCCAGAGAAAAGAAGCACAGATTCAGTATGCATGAACAAAAAAAAGAAAAGATCACCCTCACATGTGAAACCCTTATTTTGCGTAAGTTCATTTGAGAACATTTTCTTTCCAGAACAGAAAGTTATTATATTGAGAGGGTTTCATGCAAAGTGTTTAGCTTAATACTGTGGGCATACTACCCCAGTCATTTACTTGCATCATTGGAAAAGAAGTATTTCAAAGGATAATTAAAGTACTATTTCAGTGAATGACTGTGTTCCAGGCATCAAGCATAACACTAAACCTCCCCATAAACCTGGCACCTCTCTGAACAACAGGTGTTCGGAACAATTCTGGCAAGTCACCCTGTAGGGCAAGAGCTCCCAGTTATTGTTCGTAGACCACCGATGATCCACAAGCTGCAAATCCTCTCCAGCTGATCTGTGGGACCATACATTACCATAACACAACAACCACCCTGTGATACTCTGCAAGCGCTCTTTGGTACAACAGAAGCCCAGAAGAGTTAAGGACTGACAGCTGCCTAGTGCTCCCATAGTTTCGACGTCACTCAGTAATCACTAGCTCTTTCATTTTTTCTCATTGTTAAAATATCACTCCTTAAACCAGAAGTAAATTGTATCACTTATGATCAGAAACCTTTTCCCTGTCTGCATTGGAGCTCCTGGTTGGTGAACAGCATTCACCATGGGAAGTTTCATATTATTTAACGGAGGAGCTTAAGTGGAAAGTATGAAATTCATTTAAAATTAAATGAGAAACAGTAATGCAAACATCCCAGTGAGCATTCTCAACAATTCACACTGAAAAGCTCTGCTCTTATGATTCAAATCAAAGCTAGACCCCTGCAACTGACTTAAGTCACTCAGACACACCGAACAAGGCCTGCAGATGACAAAAAAAAATTAAAATTGGTTGAAGTTTAACTGGTTAAAAACCCAATTAAACTCCAACCGTATTTCCCGTATGTCCATTTCAGAATTCACATCTACCCCTTGGAATTTTATTACCTGTACCACAGAGAGAGGAAAAAAAAGTTTCCTAAATACTGGGAAAACGTTAAAGTAAGCAAATGAAAATAAATGTCAGGAGTTTATTCTGATATAAACATATCAGACTTTTATCTTTGCAATCAAAGAACTAGTCTGCATATGCTAGAGTTTGTTTTCTTTGGACATTGTTCTATGATACAAGAACTACAAAAACCCCACAGTTTAGTGCAATGGGAAGCCTCCATTCATACTCTACAGCTTCATGGAGATTAAGATTAGTACTGAAGTTAGTGATATATTTGCACACCAAAAACATTAACTCAGCTCCTCTCTTGTCCCATCTGTCTCCAGACACAAGTTCACATGGGTACAAGTGAGGAAGCAATATACAACAAGATCAAGATGTAAAATGCAGGTGGTTCTGTAGAAGCGTAGGTGGCATTTAGAAATCTTTTTGCCTTGCTTTCTGACTTGTCTTCTCTCATTCTTTAGGAAGAGTTTATCACTCTATTTCAAATGATGAATCATGAGAAAGAAGAAAAAAAATGAACTTTGAAGAAAAAACCTCCTATTTTCATACAAAATTTTTAGTAAGAAAATCTCAAAGAAACAACAAATCACAGAACAGATACACAGTTCAGAGTATTTTCAAAATGTTGTACAGCATATGTCATTCTAACATATATAGAGGAAAGCAGATTTTCAAAGTTTGGAATGCTAAAGAAGGGATTATTTCACTTACCTCTTTTGGCAATTTCACCAACATATCTTTGCAGCGCTGCACACACATCAATGCTTTCTGAAAATCCCCTTGAGCAACTGCCTAAGAAAGCAGTAGAGCATGCCAAACTGAGAGAAATTTGTCTTTAAAATTCATTAGAAGACTGGTTCTCTAAAATAGGACTTGGGTTTTTCACATTTGGCAAAGCTAGGTTTGGAATTAGACATCTGTCCTTACAATGCTACAATAATACTCTATATTTCTATATATTGACAGATGATAAAGACATCCAGAAAAACACTGGAGTCCTTAAGCAGTGTGAAAGGGCAAGATGCATGGGACAAGTTCATTCAGATGTTACGAAGATACAACAGTTCAGCAAAACTTAAACCACCTCTCCAGTAATTTACAGTCCTCTTTTGTCTCCATGATCAAATTAAACATTTGGCCACTGATTTGGCCTGTTTATGGAAGCTCTTGGCACTCTGGAGATAGTACTCCCCTTCTAGATGCTGAGGTCAGTGGTGTTATCCACAAATGCAGGCAACTACATTTTCTGATATTTACACTCATATGTCTGTAATACTCTATAGCATTGATAAAGTGCTCAGAAACTTCAGTCAGGCACAATAATGCCTCACAAAACTTAGAATTTCCAAACTACATGCTTCGAATTATTGTAATTTGTGTTGTTGATGCCCTAGAAAACCTTTAGCATTTTTTCAGACTAATCTCATATTGCGCTAGGCTTTTTTTTTTATAATTATCACCAAGATTCTTACCTCACTGTATGATGCCAGAGGTTGAGACTTTAAAAAAAAATCAAATGTCACAGAACTCACTATTTCCAGATCTTGCAGTTTTATATTGATTTTTCCACTGTTTATAGCTTTTATATGTGGAAAGCAGCATGTATGAGGTCATGGAAGAGAGGGTATACACATACAGAAAGATGTCTGTCTGATGGCATATAATATTAATAGCTTTGGTGATGTTCATGAGTTTGCAGAGTCATGGATTCTGTAAATTAGAGAAGACTTTGCACAAGTGGCTTATAATATCTACTTGTTAGATATGAACCCTGGCTATCTGCAGCCATGACGAATACTACCTTCACATACTTTCAATCAGACTACCTGCAAATACTAGCGCAGTATGATGAGTGTTCGAAGGGACTAGTCTTGCTGTGTACATGTTACATGAATGTAGTTTGGGGGACCCCAGGCTCTACACCAGTTCTACCCACCTTCTTCAGTCAATCACAGGACACCTTTGGAATCGACACATTTATGATTCAGAAAGGCAGCTGTTTGTTTTATAAACAGTCATGCTAGCAAATCATAGAGCAACAAATCTGAACTAGAAGACAGAAACACCACAGCAGAAATTACTGTGATAAATTAGGCAGATTAAAAATTGTTAAATGATTGCAACACTGAATGCAAACATGTGATCTGCTATCTTACATCTAAGTGAAGGAAACATATCCCTCAGCAAATCTTCAATGCCAAACATTCATCCATCTAATAACTGGGTCAGAGTTTCCCTCTATACACCTAGTGACTTACAAGGAAAACTGGGAAGAATACATACTGATTCAGCCTGGTAAGAGAGTACTTTGAAGAGGTTCTTCTCCACATCGGTTTTGTGCACATGAATATCTGCTTCACCATCACTCCCCTTAAGTAATTTCGCATACAGGTTTTCTATACTCTGGAAAACAAAGAGTACGCATCACCCATGGAACTTACAGTAGGTGTGTTTATGAGAAATTAAAACTGGAAAAGAACTTACACTCATGGCAATCTCTAGAAATTCATCAGCAAGATCAGCTTTTCCAATATCTATCCATCCTTTTCCAGTTTTCATAGACATCTGAAGAAGAAAACTTTGTGAAAACTTTGTGCTTTGTGAAAATATAGTCGCTTTCAACAAAGGCAATGTTAGATCTCATCTCATTGAGGATGCCCCTATCTAACACAGGAGACGATATTTCAGCTCTTCAATTTCTGGCAAGCACCTCTCATATCTGAATGAAGTCCTTAACACCTAGATGCAGCATAAGACTTATGGTGTCCTACTAGAGAATATTATAAGATACTGAAATAAATGAATATGCTGCTCATATAACATTTTACCATATTACAAAGATGTGTTGCTAACCACACTGTCCAGAAATTCCTAACTGCACTGGCTCAGTAACCTATCCCTGTGATAATACAAGTCCCCCTTTAGCGTGTATATTTCCCATAACTACAGGTATATCTCACTCTCTTTCCAAAGCAACCCTAACAGGGTTTGAAGGTTTCCCTCAGTGATCAACTGCATTTCACTGCTCACCCACAGTCAGCCTTACCAAAATCTGTCTTCGAATAGTTCCCTCCGGGGGATCACTGTCTTCACAAAGGCACAGCAGTCTGCAAGCAACAAATCGTACTGCAAGAAAACAGTGCAGGCATTCATAAGTTTCCTTTTTTTTTTTTTTAGAAAGTTAGGCCCTGCCATATCTGAAATACTGTTTGTCATTTTAAATTACAAAAGGGCAAAATTTGAAAGCTTCAGGAGTTGAAGTAGTCTGAATTTTAGCCAAGATGCTTAAAACTGCTTTTTAGACAGTAAGAAAAAAAATATATTCTCATCAAAATACCTATTAAACACTTTAGAGGGAGTTTAAGCTAAATACATGGTATTCAAATACTTAATTACATTGCAGGTGCTTACAGTAACATCTCTTGAGAGCCTGAAAATAGCCTTCAGCAAAAGACGGAAATGAATTTTAATAATCTTTACATTTTCAAAGCAAAAAGCAAAAATATTTTCAGGCCTTCCTTATACATCAGGGATGGAAAAGACACTACTTAATGTATTTAAAATAGCCTCTCCCTGGCCCTTCAGCTGTGATACAAAATCTAAGAACATTATACTCTACAATTAGCACTTATTTTGTGTAAACTTATCATTTTCCCTTTACCTGATATAATTCATATGATACAGATTATGCATAATTTTTACTATAATGCCTCAAGACAAAAACATAGGCCAGATACTGTAATCCTGCATAAAGAAGGGGTTGAGGGGAAGACCAAAAGTTTAGTTCTGCTTTCCCCCAGCCCTGCTCCTGACTCTAAGCAAACCCACCAACACTGTACCTGCCTAAAGCAGGGAAGTAAAAAGAGGATTTTGAGGTTTTCTGTATGTAAACATTGATGAGATAGTTACATTAAAGAAACAATCTCACTTTACATAAATTAAGTGACCAACATGCCTATCAGCAGAGTTTTTCCCTTTCATGCTACAGCACACAAAACACATTTAGGAAGGTACAGAACACATACATACATTTAGCTCTTTGCTCATCATTGACAACAGAACCCATGTGTTTGGTCACAGCCCAGTTCCACAGGCTTATTGCATCCTCTTCAATCTGAGTAGGAGAATTCCATTAAATTAAATTTTGTCCTGGATTTGGGTGACATTGAAATTTACTACTGGAAAAGGAACCATCTTTCATGTGCGTCACAGTAATGACCTGTCCACACGTTTGTGCAACTTCCTTTTACGCTGGAGTCAGAGGTGTGAGTTTTCCACAAAACTGTTAGATCATGCCACAGGGAGATCTGCAATAGTGGCCTGAAAACAGGCATACTGAATGGACCACATAGCATTTCTTCAGCTAAAAGTATGGATCATTCTTTTCTATATAGATCCATCATTTCAGAAGAATTACAAGCAGATGGGAGAAAGTATATACTCTTTTCACAAGTGTATTTCATAACATATATTCAGTCTTATAAAAGACTGTTTCACACCTTCTGAAAACACAAGAGCACTTCTAAGATGAAGCAAGGTAAGAAAGAACATGACTGTGTAAATCCAAGGCTGACAAGACATGAAACTAAAAAGAACTAATTAATCACATGACCAATAGTACATACATGTCACATCATCCATCAGCACCTTCAGCTCCAATTTGAAATTATGCACAATAGCAAATTCTGTAAGTTAAGTGGTGGACTTCACAAACATTCAAATATATTCCTAAACAAATCCCATTAATCTCCCATATTACTGAAATGTTCTAACTTATGTTTCTACCAAGCCCTTTTCCAAACTTAGCAAAACATGACCTCACTTACCCTATCCATCTGGGATGTTTTCTCACAAACACTCATATAGAAAATTGTGCAATAGCACATCACTGTGTTCAAAATATAACCGATTCAGTGGCAGCTTTCAGAATACATTATGTGCATTTTAAATACATGTTAAAAAATTTGAAAGGAAGAGCTGTAAGAATTTTATCATGTTTGAAAACGTTATCTATAGCAAGGCTAGATTTCTTTTGCCTATCAAAAAGAAAACTAAGTAGTTTAATTATTTTAAAAACCAACCTCAGAAAACTTCAGATATTAGCAAACAAAGAACAAAGGCTACTGACTACATACTCACTCAAAAGATGATGCAGTCCTATCTATGTAAAGGCAATAAGCTCCTTTAACAACCCACCTTGAAGGGCTGCACTTCGCGTAACTTCACATTCTAGTTTTCATGGCAGATCTTGCCTACAAATACTCTCTTGCCTAACTAGGAGACATTTTATGACCCCTTTTTTTGAAGCAGTTAGATTACAGATTATTTTTAAAGAAAGGATAAATCATTAATTTAGTGCAACTGATGCAGGAAGAACGGAAGGATACCAGTTTTACGCTCCTGTATTTCTTTACAGGCTGCACTAGGAATACCTTCTGTTGTGACACTCATTAACCTATCCTGCTCCTTGCCACAAACAGGACTTCCAAAGTCAATCTTCCTTAGATGATAATCACTGTGAGTTAAACCTCTCTCCAAAATATAATTTTGGAGGAAAAGGTTAGACACCATCTCAGCTGATCATGCTTTTATTCCAGATTCATGTATTTTTCATCAGACCTCTTTTAGAAAAAGCTCTTTTAAAGTGGATGTTTACTACTTTATAAGCAGTCTATAGGAAATACACAGAAGGAAAAAAAATAAAATTAAAAAATATGAACAACTTCACTTTTCTCATGTATGAAAATGAGTACTTCCCACTCTGATATTAGGTAGTGGGTTTAGCAGGCAATTAAAATAACATGCTTGCTTGTTTTCATTTTCCTCAAGTATCTGCTATGATTATCAAAATCCACATACAGGATGCAAAGTATCTCTCCTCTGATCCAGTACCAAACACTTAACGCATCAGCACCCTATGCTTGCACTTTTACTTGAAATTAGTTAGATACTACTAGAAAATTGAAATAATAAAACCTGTAACATCACTGATACCAGTAACCTTTCCCAGTATGATGCACACTTTTACATTTAGGATCAACATTCTGCACTGACGTTTCAAATGTTATCATTTTCTACTTTATTTTCGACTTTCACGCTATTGGGTTAAAAGATGAAAAAAGGAACTGTTTTGTTTACATTCCAATCGCGCTACAGTTAAATGTTTTGCTTTGCTGCAGAAGATGGGCAGCAAGAGCACGTGCTTGCAGAGCTGCTGGAACCCCAGGCACCGACCTGGGCGAGCGCTGCTGCACGGTGTGAAGCACTGGACACCCCCGTTTCTTCAGGCGGGCTGGAGAACGGGCTGGGGCCGGGAGGCCGGGGGTCTACCTCAGCCTCGCTCCCATCCTCTTCAGAGATGCTCCCCGTCGCCTGGAAGAGCTCCTCGGTTAGAGTGGCGATGCGGGACGCCGCCTCCTCCCTCAGCAGCTCCCGCACCAGCCCTGTTAGGACAAGAGCGGGGCGTGAGACACAGCCCAGGAGCAGCTAGCAGCCCCCAGGCGCTTACCGGGAAGGGGGCCCTCGCCCCGCAGCAGGCGGTACCTTGCACCGCCACCACCCGCGCCCCCATCGCCGCCACAACCGTCCCACAATACCGCGCCCGCCCTGTGAGGACCCAGAGGGGTGGGGGAAGGTGCTGTTGCGCATGCACACCGCCGCGGAGCATTTCGGACCCGGCGCCGCGGTCACGCCGAACCCAGCGCTCACGATGGCTCCGCGCGCCGATTGGCTGTCCAGCGCTACCGCCCCGCCTTTCCGTCCCGAGCGACAGGCGCCGGGGCCAATCGGAAGGTGAAACAGACCGGCTCCCTCGTTTGCCGTCCGGCGGGCGCCGGGGCTGTTCTGGAAGGCTCCTGGGATCACGACCCGGCCGGCTGCGGGCGACATGTCGGGGCTGCTCCACACCACGCTGAGCGGCCTCAACAGCGACTCCTACTGCGAGATCAGCCAGTACCGCGACCAGCACTTCCGGGTGCGCCTGGTGGCTGGGCCTGAAGCGCGGGCGTGGGGGCGGCGAGGCCCGGCCCGGCGGGGCCCGGCTGGGGAGGGGGAGCGGAGCGGAGCGGAGCGGAGCAGCGACTGAGGGCAGGGGTTGTTGCCGGAGCAAGGCCGTGCGAGGAGCTGGCGAGCGGGAGGGCGCTGCATCTCCGGGGCGGCGGAAGGTGCCCGCGGGGCCTGGCGCCGGGAGCAGGGCAGCAGGCGTGCTGACGACGCTGTGTGCTCCCCTCTGCTCTCAGGGTAGCAGGCAGCTGCAGGAGAAATCCCTGAAAATTTCCTCTACACTGTACGTTGGTAACCTGTCCTTCTACACCACTGAAGAGCAGATCCAAGAGCTCTTCTCTAAGTGCGGAGATGTCAAGAGGATTGTCATGGGGCTGGACAAGATCAAGAAAACCCCCTGTGGCTTCTGCTTTGTCGAGTATCCTTTCTGGTTCCTTGCTACTGTAAGCCTGTGTGTGGTTGCCACGTTTAGTTCCTCTCTGCACAGCAAGCTTAACTGTACTGCTGGAGGATACCTGAAATGGAGTGATACTAAGTGCTTTCTACCAGGCACTTCCCTTCCAACCTTGCTACTTCCCCACCACCACCTAATTGAGAGACAAGCTGTACGGCAGTGCCATAGGTGAAAAGTGCTACTGCTGCTGTGCTTTCTGGAGGTGGCAGAGTTCTCCTTTAATTTGTTAATTTCTTTAATGATTTTAGGGCCAAAATGAGAACTGTTATACTCATCAGTCTGAGCTGTTGCATGGCCAGAGCACATGTTCACTTTCTCACCTTCACACCTGAATAGCAGAATAAGCCATGGCAGTATTCCCAAGCACAGGGTACATGCTTGTACAAGTTGTGCCATGAACAGTCTTTGCAAAGCTTTCCCGTGAGGGCTGCCCCTCTTGTTCGAATTCAGTCAAGTTTCATGTAGTATGAAAAGGCATATTATGGATTTCTTGCCCTTAACAAGACTCCAACTTGTTTGTTTCATCTACTTATGAAATAAGTGATCCAAAGCTACTTCTTGTCTGTGCAGGTACTAACATTAAAGTTCAGAATGCTTTCTGAGTGGAAGCTAGTTTTAGCTTGGGTGTATCTGAGTGCAGTTTTTGATCCTACAGAAAAGAGCAGTAAGAGTAGAAAAGCCTGGAAGGCAGAGTTTTTCTGCTTCTCAAATATTATAGTTCTCTTTTTTTATTTTCCCTGCACACAACAAAATAGCATGCTTAGTTGTCCTTATAGTGTGCCTCAGATACTACACAAGAGCAGACGCTGAACACGCAATGCGATTTATCAACGGCACACGACTAGATGACCGCATCATTCGAACTGACTGGGATGCAGGCTTTAAGGAGGGGCGACAGTATGGAAGAGGAAAGACTGGAGGACAGGTAAAAGCAATACCAGTTCACACCTTGAATTCGATCCCTTTAAGACTGTTTACTGCTTTGCTAGTTTTGTGTCATGCAGAACAATGTGTAGACTGTCAAGACCTGATAACGAACTGTATGCACTCCCAGGTTGTTTTGGTAACTGATGTCTGGTGTTAAAAGCTAGAAATAGAACTTAAAGCCATTTCTGTTTAGGACTTCAAATTTCCTGCAATGCAAGCAGAATGTTCCCTAATTCAAGTTAGTACTCTTAAAATTATGCAGAATTGAATGGAGGGGAACAGCACAGCTGCTAGGCCAATCTCATAACGCAGAATTTTGCTTCAGTGCAAAGGTGAGGTTCCTTTGCACATTTCCACAGTGCAGGCGAGAAAATGTTCTGGAGGCCCAGCCTTGCAATTCAGAAAGCTGGACTGCAAAGCTGAATGAAAATATTTTGGAGTCTTCTAAAAATACCTCAGCCTTATTTGTCTTTTTCACCAACATTACCACCTTTTTAGTGGATTTTTTCAAGAACTTTCAAATGAGTCAAAGTGCTTCTAACCTGAACTTCAGTTCCCCACCAGCTGAGCAAGGAGGGGATGATGATTCTGAAGTCTAGCAGGAGACAGGCAGTGCAGGGTACTAATATCTGTGTTATTGCTATGTCCCAGGTGCGAGATGAGTACCGGACAGACTACGATGTGGGAAGAGGTGGCTTTGGCAAGATCATTCAGATGCAGAAGGCAAATCATCAGCCTGCGATCTATTAATTGCCTTATGGGTCCTAGCTCATAGAGGACTGTCCTTCCAGAGCTAGCCCTGTTCTTGCATTTTGGATTGGGGTAGGGAGTGAGATCCAAGTTCCAGCAAAAGGTGACCCTCCTTAGACTGTGAATATACATGTGTTCATTCCCCCTTCCTTCTGGGCTAGAGAGGATGTTCTGTGCTGATACAGGGCAACAAGGGAAAAAAAATGGACAGCTCTGCAGGATTCTGGGTAAGAAGAAATGCAGCATGTCGCACACACACCTTATGCTATGACATACTCTTCACGTCGCAGCGACTAAGCAGGTGGCTTCCACCAATTGCAGCCATGGTTGCTCTCAAATGGAACTTCTTAAAACCTTACCACCGTCAGAGACTTCCAGGTGCCTGGGCACCTTGTGGGGATGCACAAGAGATTCAGGTTTCTAATTTACAACCTTATCTGCTTACAAAGCAGTATCGCTGTTTGGATGAGAGAAGTGGAAGAAGGTCTTTCTTACCCACTTGGAGGTGCTTGTATGCACATCTAGCCCTTGGGTTAGTCAGGGCCTGCAGAGCATTTCTCTTTATGATGCCCCTAGTGCTGCCTGGCTTTTCAGATCCTCACTGTTTGGCGTGATTTTGTTAAAAGTTTCTTTTAATTTTTTAAATAAACAGTTGTATTGGGTCTGGCTGAGTTGGAGTTAATTTTCCCCTTAGCAGCCCTCATAGTGCTGTCATTTGTATTGGTAGCTAGAAAGGTGTTGATAACACGCCAGTGTTTTGGCTACTGCTGAGCAGTGCTCCCACAGCATCAAGGCTGTCTCCAGTGTTTTCCCCCCTTACCCAGCAGGCTGGGGGTGGGCAAGATCTTGGGAGGGGACAGAGCTAGGACAGCTGACCCAAACTGACCAAAGGGAGATTCCATATCCTGTGACATCTGCTCAGTAATAAAAGTTAAGAGAAAGTGAAGAGAGGGGCATTCGTTATTACAGCATTTGTCTTCAGGAGCAATCGCTACGCCTGCTGAAGCCCTACTTCCTGGGAAGTGGCTGGACATTGCCTGCTGATGGGAAGTAGAGTATAAATCTTTTGTTTTCCTTTGCTTCCACGTGCAGCCTTGCTTTTGCTGTATTAAACTGCCTTGATCTTGACCCAGAAGTTCTTTTCCATCTTATTTTCTCCCCTCTCTGCTTTGCTGAGGAGGGGAGCGATAGAGCAGCTTGGTGGGCACCTGCTGTCCAGCCAAGGTCAACTTACTACAGTTCTTTCTGGTGCCCAGCACGGGGCCTGAGACAGCAGCAGTTTTGTATTAAGCATGCTATAGCTGTAGTAGTTCTTAAGTAGCAAGCTTCTGTGCAGGTCACCGAGTTTGTTTGCTGCACTGCTTATCTCTCTATTTTGCTGAGCTTGGGAACGTGTTCGTACAGACAACGGCTCTGTGCTTTGCTGATACCCTTACTGTGCTGGGGGAGCTATCTTGTGGAGAGGATGAGGGAATATATTTCCCTCTTCCTACCTGCAATTGATGTGAGTGATTTTGTTATGCAGGCTCCCAAGGTCCATGTTCACCCTTACATGAGCTGTTTTAATACTGCTAATTAACACTGTCGGCATATTACAGGGTTTGTGGAATCTGGTATCGTCCTGGTGTAAGAGAAGACAGCTTTTGGGTGAGGCGATACTGAAATGTGCCCTGAGGTGGCCAGTCCCTGGGTGGCAGGGTGTGTGGAAGGATTTGGGCAGGTGCCTAGGGTGGTTATCACCTCCCATAACTCTGTCCCTCCTCATCCCTACAGGCTAGTGCCTTGGCTGTCAGGAGTGCCCCAAGAAATCAGTCCCCTTCTGCCCCAGTCAGAGGGAAAGGGAGGCCTAGACCCATGCCATGTGGCATGCTCTGGTTATTCCAGCATGACCAGGAGGAGGACAATAGGTCTGGGATGGTGAACCCACCTTTAACCTGGAAGATCATGTACGTGAACTGAGAGGGAACACAGCTGTTAAGAAGGGGTCACCCAAGAAGGCTCTCAGCTTAGTTGCTATAGAGACACAAGAAGGCAATCAGCGATCTCCCAGACACAGAAGGACTGAGGTCACCTCCCTTGATCCTGGTGATGGGACTTCTGGTCTGGCACTGAAAGGGTCAGACAGACTCTAACCAGGAACAGGAATAGAGGGTCCCTGCATTCAGCCTGGAGGAGGAAAGGGATGACTGGGTATACTGGACTCTGGATTCGATGGCCTGGCACATCAGACCTACAGAAGTGNGTCACCTCCCTTGATCCTGGTGATGGGACTTCTGGTCTGGCACTGAAAGGGTCAGACAGACTCTAACCAGGAACAGGAATAGAGGGTCCCTGCATTCAGCCTGGAGGAGGAAAGGGATGACTGGGTATACTGGACTCTGGATTCGATGGCCTGGCACATCAGACCTACAAAAGTGTAAGGCTTTGGTAGACACTGGTGCACAGTGTACACTGGTGCCATCAAGGTTATAGGGACACCAAACCCATCTGGATCTCGGAACTGAGAGGGGGATGCCGATAATTGTCTGTATTGGAGGCTGAGGTGAGCTTAACAGCGACAAGTGGCAAAAGTACCCCATTGTGACCGGCCCAGAGGCCCCTTGTATCCTTGGCATAGATTACCTCAGGTGATGGTACTTTGAGGACCCAAAGGGGTACCAATGGGCTTGTGGTATAGCCACTGTGAAGACAGAGAAGATCAAACAACTATCTATCTACACTGCCTGGCCTCTCAGAAGATCCCTTCATTGTGGGATTGCTGCGAGCTGAAGAGCAGCAGATGCCAATTGCTACCAGGACGGTGCACCAGCAGTAGTATCGCACAAACCAAGACTTGCTGGCTCCCATCCATGGGCTGATCTATCAACTGGAGAGCCAAGGAGTCACCAGCAAGAGTCACTTACCCTTTAATAGTCCTATATGGCCAGTGCAAAAGTCTGATGGAGGGTGGAGGTTAACAGTAGAGTATCGTGGCCTGAACGAAGTCACACCACCACTGAGTGCTGCTGTACCAGACATGTTAAAGCTCCAGTATGAACTGGAGTCAAAGGCAACGAAGTGTTGTGCTACAGTTGACATTGCCAATGCAGTTTTTTCAATTCCTTTGGCAGCAGAATGCAGGGTACAGTTTGCTTTCATGTGGAGGGGTGTCCGATACACCTGGAATCAACTGCCCCGGGGTGGAAGGACAACCCCACCATTTGTCAATGGACTAATCAAAACTGCATTGTAAAAGGGTGGTGCCCCTGAACATCTACAGTATGTCAATGACATCATTGTGGGGAGCAACAATGCAGAAAAAGTGTTTGAAAAGGGAAAAAGACTAATTCAGATTCTTCTGAAAGCTGGTTTCACCATAAAAAGAAGCAAAGTCAAGGGACCTGCACAGGAGATTCCGTTCTTGGGAGTAAAATGGCAGGATGGGTGCTGTCATATCCCTATGGATGTGATCAACAAGATAGTAACTATGGGTCCACCAGCTAACAAGAAGAAAACACTAGCGTTTCTAGGCCTTGTGGAATTCTGGAGAATTGTCCTGGTTTGAACTGGTAAATAACCAGTTTTCCTTTGAGTAATTTTACATTTCAATCAATCTCTTCTAAGTGACCACTTTCTGAAGTTAACAACATACTTCTTGGGCAGTGTCTGCTTCTAGAATTGATAACGCTTGATGTTTACAGATACTACTAAGGTAATGGTATGAAAGGTATGCAGAAATGCTCTTGCTTATACTTACTCCTGTAGAAACCAAGGTCACTGCTAAATTGCTTATGTGCTGTAAGTGAAAGGGCATAAAAGGGCACCTGCGAGGAGGAGCTGGCTGGACAGGTGACCCAAAACTGACCAATGCAGTATTCCATCCCATACATGTCATACTCAGTTTAAAGCTGAGGGATCACAAGGGTCAAGCTCTCTTCTTCCATGGCCAGTGTCCAAGGAGGACTCTGTCTATTCTTCTGCCTTCGATCCCAATCTGTGCATTCCTGAATACAGTTCCCATCTGCCGCTGTGTCCAGTCTAGGACTTTGCCAGTGCCTACCCTGCGGCATCCAGGGTGATGTGATCATCATCTGGGGAGCTTGATATTGGTTTTGTATATATGTAATTATTTCCCATTAATATTATACTTTTTTTTGTTGTTACTGTTTCATTAAAGCTGGGGGGGGTTTCCAGCCCATAAGTCTTTCTCTCCCCTTTCTCTTTCCCTTCCCCTTCTGGGAAGGAAAAGTGTTAATAGAGAGCATCTGTCATCTGTTTAATAGCCTGCCTAGCCTTAAACCTGTGACGAGTGCGTGTTCCAGGTTATAGTCAGCTTGTGAGCCCTCTGTATCGAGTAACATAAAAGAAGAACAATTTTGAGTGGGGCCTTGAGTAACAACAAGCCTTTGAGTGTAACAAACAGGAGATAGCTGATGTGGTAGTTATTGGGCCTGTCTGGACAGGACAAGCTGTGCAAAATGTACTTTACACTGCAGCTGGGAAGCATGGTCTCAGCTGGAGCCTCTGGCAGAAAACATCAGGAGAAACCCAAGGCCGACCATTAGGGTTTTGGAGCCGGGGGTATCAAAGATCAGAAGCCCACTACACCCCGACTGAAGAAGAGATACTAGCAGCATATGAGGGAGTTTGAGCTGCTTCAGAAGTTATTGGTACAGAAGCGTATCTTCTCTTGGCATCGCGATTGCCTGTGCTACACTGGATGTTCAAAGGAAACATCCCCTCTACGCATCATGCAACTAGCACTACATGGAGTAAGTGGGTAGCGTTGATCATGCAAGCTCGACCAGGGAAACCTGATCACCCAGGAATCCTGGAAGAGATCATGGACTGGCCAGAAGGCAGAGACTGTGGAGCATTGCCTGAGGAGGTGGCTCATGTCCAACAGGCACCACCATATAATAAGTTATCAGAAGATGATTATGCTTTGTTTGCTGATGGGTCCTGTCATGTTGTAGGAAATCATTGGAAGTGGAAAGCTGCTGTGTGGAATCCCACGTGACAAGTCGTTGATGCCACTAAAGGAGATGAGTCAAGTCAGTTTGCAGAAGTAAAAGCCATCCAACTAGCCCTAGAGATTGGTGAATGAGAAAAGTGACCAGTACTCTATACTGACTCCCGGATGGTGGTTAATGCCCTAAGGGGGTTGGCTACAGAAGTGCAAGAAGACCAATTGGCAGCACAGGGATAAACCCATCTGTCTGTCTGGGCTGCTGTACTGCAGCAGGACATCACCACCTGGGTGGAAAATGTTGCTCTAAAGGTACATCATGTAGATGCTCACATGCCCAAAAGCCATGCCACTGAAGAACAAAGAACAGGCAGACAACGCTGTCGAAATTGAAGTAGCTCAGGTAGACCTGGACTGGGAGCGTAAGGGTGAGCTATTTGTAGCTAGATGGGCCCACGAAACATTGGGACATCTAGGGAGAGATGCAATATACAGATGGACTCATGATCAAGGGGTAGACCTGACCATGGAAGCCATGACACAGATCAATTGTGAATGTGAAACTTGTGCCACAATCGAGCAAGCCACGCAAGTCTCCCCGGAATACAGGGCAATGGATGGATTTTCAATATGGTGAAGCCTGGCAAATTGACTACATTGGGCCACTGCCACGAACATGCCAGTGCAAGAGCTATATACTCACCATGGTGGAAGCAACTACTGGTTGGCTAGAAACAGATGTTGTAAACCATGCCACCGACCCATAACACCATCTTGGGCCTTGAAAGGCAAATTTTGTGGTGACATGGTACCCCAGAAAGAACTGAATCAGGCAATGGGATTTATTTCTGAAGTAACCTCATAAACTCCTGGGCCAAGAAACACAGCCTTGAGTGGCTGCATCACATCCCCTATCACCCACCAGCCTCTGGAAAGATTGAAAGATTGTTAAAGACTATGTTGAGAGTGCTGGGCAATGGGGTATGGAAGCACTGGGATATAAACTTATCAGAAGCCACTTGGCTGGTTAAAACCAGAGGATCTGCTAACCATCCTGGTCCTGCCCAAAGAAAACCCCTACATACTGTGGGAGGAGATAAAGTCCCCATAGTGCACACAAGGAAGTGGCTGGGGAAGGCAGTGTGGACTGCTTCTCCCTTGGGAAAAGGCAAACCCATTTGTGGGATTGTTTTTGCTCAAGGACATGTGTGTACACAGTGGGTAATGTGGAAAGATGGGGAGATCCAGTGTGCCTCAAGGAGATTCAACCTTGGGGGGGAAAATCATATGTGATGTGTGTTGTATGTTGTAGCAAATGATGTAGCAGGAACAACCTGAACTGATGAAGAGCGAGTTTTGCAAGGAACCAGACAAGTGCAATGATGACCTAAACAAAGCTGGGTTTGGTACCCAACAACCAAACCTACTGCTTCTCCTGTGCTGAGCACCAGTCTCAACAGATGGGGCCCAAGTCATAGCCTGTTCTTATGAACATTTACAGGAGTGGAGGAAGCCCATGGAATGGGAGAATAATATCTATCTGTTAAAG
>VZSC01008330.1:25976-42688 GCA_013398225.1 Steatornis caripensis | reverse complement strand
CCCGAGCCCCAGCTGCTTGCAGCTGCTGGCATTGGTGGGAGCGCAGGGGCCGCCGGCAGCGGTTCCCTCTGCTTCGGCCAAGGCAGGGGGATGCCTCGGGGCCGAGCCTGCATCCCTGGCTTCCCTGCTGAGGGAGGAGGGTGCTTCACTTCGCTGCCGGAGCCTCCTCCGCGGCTGTTCCAGCTCCCCTCGGCAGGAGCGAGGCCGAACCGCTGTCCCCCACCCGCGCCCGCTACTTGTTGAGCCGTGGCTGCCCTCGCCGGCTCCCCGGGCCCACGTGCCTGGCACCGGGGGGGACTGGCCGCTCTCACCGGGCTGCTGGCGCTGCCGCTGCCACGCTCGCCGGCCCCCGGCATGCCGAGCTGCTGTGTCAGCTGGGAAAGACCCCGTGAGTCAGCGCTGCCGCCGTGCAGCCGCCCGCGGCCCGACCCCTGCCCCAGCACCTGCCGCTCGCCGCGATGCTCGTGCCGACAACCGCGTGGTGCAGGGGGGGTCCCTGGCTCCTGGCCACCCCAGGCCTTTGACCGGAGCTGCATCAGCGGGTGACCATCTATAAATCCCCCCCCCGGTAGCCCCTGGTGGGAAACCGGAGCTCGTCGGCAGGGATGCGGCCGTGACCAAAGGAGCGCCCAGGGCTAGGGCTGGCAGCTGTCGTGCAGACGGGGATGTCGGTGCTGCCGGCCCTGGCCCGGCTCCAGCTCTGCCCCGCAGCCTGCAGCCATGCCGCTGCGTGCTCCCCAGGCCGGGGCTGAACCGGAAAGCGGGGCTGCAGCGGCCGTGGTTTGCCTGCTCTCTGCCTGTCCCTTGTGTACGGGCAGGATGTGGCCTCTCCTGCTGCCGGCATGGCACTGCTGCTTCCCAGAGCCTGCGCAGCACCGCCAGGGCGAAGCATCCTGCTGCCTGTGTGCCACGGTGCTGCCAGGGGTGCTGAGGCATCGCCGTAGTTCGGCCAAGTCCCCTCCGTTGTTTGCTGCAAGCGTGGGATCCGGCAACGGCTCTTCCTGCTGGGTCCCTCCGGACCCGGCACTGGCAGGAGGCATTGGTACACGCGGTGGGTGTGCAGCAGCCTTTGCCAATAACGCTTTGCTGGGAGGCCTGGTGGGTCCCCACGCTTCGGGCAGGATCCTACCCTCGGGAAGGGCCCAGCCGGAGCAGCCTTGGCACGAGCCCTGCCCTGGAGTTTGCCTATTAATAGCCGTTGTTTGGTCCCCAGCACTTCTCTCAGCACCAGTCATTATATCCACACAATTGCGCGGCCGGAGCCAAGTCGTTAACGCCACCGCCTCCCCGGCGAATAGTCCCTTGCTCCGCGGTTAAATACCTCACGGGAACGGGGGACACCGGGGAGAGCGAGGGGAGAGAGGCTGAAGGCAGCCGGGGGCGATGGGGAGCAAAGGACGGGTGCGATGTGGCCTGAGCGTGCCGGGGTCTCAGCGTGCCGTGAGCGTGCCTCGGCGTGCTGGGGATGGGCTGGAGGTGTGGGACGGGTGTGGTGGCTGGGCAGGTTTGTTTGCAGGCAGCACCTTGGCGAGGGGCTGCTGGCAGGTGCCCCAGCACCGGCGGGGCCGATTTGTGACCGGCGGCAGCATGGGCTCACCGGCGACTGAGATGGGGTCTGGAGGGGAGTCCGTGGGAGGGGATGGTGGATCCTGCTCTTCCCAGCAGGGTCCCAGGCAGCAGCCTCTTTGGTCACAGTGAATCAGGGGCTGGTTTAATTTACATCGAGCTAATTAGCAGGAGGATCTAATTAGACCGTCCGTGAGGGTGCCATAATATCGGGCTCATGCTGGATGCGGCCGGGGCGCTGGCATGGCGCATTGTGGCGAGGGGAGGCTGCGAATTACACTTGGCAGGACTGGATTAAAAAATTCTTTGGAGAAAGGGCCGCTCTCGCCCGTGGCATCTCCCTGGCGGTGCGGAGCCCGGCGTCACGGCCGACGGGGTCCCGCGGCCGCGTCCCCCGCTAACGCCTGCCCCGCTCTCGCCTTGCAGGACTCCATGTTCTCCCTGGCTCTGAAATGCCTCATCAGTCTCTCCACCGTCATCCTGCTGGGCCTCATCATCGCCTACCACACGCGAGAGGTGCAGGTAGGTCCCGGTGGCGGCGGTGCCGAGCGAGGGGCCGCCGGGGCGTGTGGCCGGGGAAGGCTCCGAGGTTTACGGGCCGCTCCGGTGGGATGCAGCACCCGAGCTCGCAGCCTGCGTGGAGCCTCCTCTCGCCTGGCTGGGGTCTGTGGGGATGGGCGACGGCTCTTGGGGCACGCGAGGCTGGGCCCGAGGGGTCAGCCCGGATGCGGGGCGGCACGCGGAGCTGCCGGCGGCTGGGGGAGGCTGCAGCCAGGAAGGGCTCGGGCCAGCCGAGGCGCCAAGGAAAGCTGTGAGATCCTTTGCTAATCAGGGCTGCCCACTCTCTTCCTCCCTGCCTGCCCCGGCTTTGCTGGGAAATGAAAGGGCTCCCGGTTCGCTCCAGGAAGGCTGCGCTTCCCCGCGGGATCCGCCTTCGGCACGACACCGCTGTGGTTTGGAGATAGGAGGAACGCATTGCCGGGCAGGAGAAGGAGCGTGCCGGGCAGGGACGCTGAGGCCGCTGGCCCAAAGCGCCTGGCGTTTCGGTGCACGGAAGATCTCAGCTCGTCCCGCTCGCGGCCGGGGCGGCTTTGCTGTCGCGGGGGCTGTCCTGGGAGCTCCCCCAGGCCCAGCCCGCTGTGCGGGCCCCGAGCGTGGCGGTGGGTTGCTCAAAGCAAATATTTGAGAGTTCTGGGGTTTTCACTGGAATAATATTTACCCAGGTCGGGGTCAGCCGGGCGGGCCGTGCCCGGACGCTCGCCGGCTTCCTCCGCGTGTTGTTCTTGGGAGCGGGTTGTGCAAACGCGGCGTCCGACAGCAGCGCGTGGGCCTTCCCGCCTCGCCACCCGCGGCCGGAGCCGAGATCCCCGCTGCCGTCCCTCCGCGGGGTCCCGGTCCCCGAGCACGCGTGCCATGCTGCTGCGGTTGCCGGACTTCGCCACGGTCTCGCCGCATGGCTGCGGCTGCTCCGCTGGGCCGGGGACGCTGGCAGGGGAGGGAAGGAGATTGGTTTGACTTGATTTGCTTCGGACAAAGCTGTGCTGGCTGCCGATCGCCCTGTTATCTCTTAGGTGCTTATAAAGGAATCGCGGATAATCCGGCTGGGGACGGAAGCAGGGCTGGCGGGGCTGCAAATCCTCAGCTTCTCGTCCCCCTTGCCTAAGTGGGGGCTGCGCTCACCCTGCCGCGGCACTGCCGGGCCTCCCCGGCCTCCAGGAAAGACAGCGGCTTTGGCCTCTTCCCACAGGATTAATTGTGTTAATTGCCGAGTCCTTTGGGACATTGCCAGCTGTCCCCGTGCCTCAGTTTCTCTGGGGCCGGGGCGTTGCTGTGCTCGGGGTCCTGGCTCCAGCTCCTGGGGTCCTGCCTGTCCCCTCCCCAGCTGCCTGCGCCTGCCGTCACCGATGGGCTGGGGCAGCCGGGTGTCGCCGTGCCCGTCGCCGCCAGCCTGGGCTGCGGGTGAGCAAGACCCTCCCGGCCCGCTGGCCTCCTGGCTCTGCCTTCTGCCGCGAGGCCACGCGCCGCTGCTAACCGCGTGCGTCGCTGGCTCCTCGTTAGGCCCAGTTAGAGCTGTCGGCAGCGCCGCCGTGTCCTCGCCCTCCCTGCTCACCGGCTCTCGCTGGCACCAGGCTTGGCATCCTGGAGACCGCTCGGGGTCTGCCAGGGCCGCGGTGCCCTGGGGTGGTGCGTGCTGTGCCGGCCCCCACCAGTGCTGCCTTTATCGCCGCGGCATGTGATGGCGTGCAGTGCCGGCAAGGCTGCCAGCTCCAGCCTGGGGGTTTGGGGGGGGACAGAGCCCCCCTCACCCCTGCCCTCAAGGTGCCACGGGCTCTTCGTGCGTTTAGTTGGGCGAAGCTTTTTCCCCGTCCCGCGCGGCTTCTCCGTGGCGTTCCTTGGGCTTCACTCGTCCGGAGCTGCGGTGGCCAACGCGTTTGCCCCTTCCCGTGCCAGAGCTGGTGCTGGGGGTGCTGGGGATGCCCCGTCAGGTACAGCTGGACCACGCCGGGGTTTCCGTGGAAACCCGCCGGGCTGAGAGGGGCTGGCGCGACCCGGCCCGTGGCGAACCGCCCCGCACACAGTCAAAAGGCTCCCTGCCTTTTTCCTCTTGCTAATTTGTTTATTTTTAACACCCTTTTCCAGGAAGGAACGGGCTGTCAGCTTGCTGACTGCCTGAGGATCTCCCTTGACAGCTTGGAGCATTTTTATAAACAATTTCTCAAACAAAGCAGCTAAAAGGAGCGGAGCTTTCCAAACAGAAAGGGAGGTGGCCGGGGATGGCCGCTCCGTGAGTCAGTCCCAGCGGCTCTTGCCGTCCCTGGGGAGAGCCCCGTGTGCCGTGCCGTGCCGGCGAGGCGGCTGGCGCAGGTGCGCCGGGGCCTCCGGCGAGGCGGGGGGGTTGTTCCCAGGTGCGGTGCCAGCCGGGGCCGCGCTCCCACCCACCGCCCGGGCTGCAGCGGCCACGAGAGCTCCCAGCCCCCAGGATGAACCGGGGTCGCTCCGTGCTTTGCAGGGCCAAGGACGTGCCGGTGACGGTAGCGCCAGCTGCCACGTCCCCCTTGGATCTCTTCCCGGCGGCGCCTTTGCCAAGCGCTGCTCACGGAGAGGCCCTGAGTGCGTCCCTGCTGCTGTGGGTGACGCCGGTGGCCCTGTGGCACCGGGGACAAGCCGACATCCTGCCTCAGCGGCTCCGTCCCAGGGCTGCCGGGGCGGGTGAGCCCCGGGGGGTCTGGCGGTGTCCTGGAGGGGCCAGACCGCCGGCCCCAGCTCCAGCAGAGACCCCAACTCCCGGTGGCGGGAGAGGAGCTGGTACCCAGGATGAACCGGCGGTTGCTATGACAACCAGATCCCATCGCCGCCAGCGGCTCTGGCTGCGGCGTTCCCTCCCCAAAAGTTACCCTAGCACTCGGGGCGTCAGGGCTGTCAGTGACACCGGTGTGGTGCCGGCAGGGGGCAAGGGGCCAAGGTGGCTCGTGCCAGCGCTCTGTGGCCCCACGGCTGTGCCCCAGGCGAGGAGGCCGTGCCGGGAGGCGCGGCAGCAGGCCGGTGCGAGCTGTCCCTACACTGTGCCGGGGCACGCGCTCGAGGCTGAGCACCCAAAAGCTTTCTGGGGTGTCCCCAGCGCCGTAACCATCCCCTGAACGTGCAGGCAGAGCGGTGGAGGGGGTGGCAAAGGCTCGTTCCCACCTTTCCCTTCCCCATCCATCCCAGCCCTCCCGGCTGCAGCCGTCCCCCTCTCTGCCCATGGCGGGATGCTGACGGGGCAGGGCCGGCCGGCGCCGCTGGTAACCGTGCGGTTTTGCATCCGGTAGCTCTTCGTGATCGACAACGGAGCCGACGACTGGCGGATAGCGATGACGTACGAGCGCATCCTCTACATCAGCCTGGAGATGCTGGTTTGTGCCATACACCCCATCCCTGGGGAGTACAAATTTTTCTGGACAGCCCGCCTGGCTTTCTCCTACACGCCTTCTCGGGCAGAGGCGGACGTGGACATCATCCTGTCCATCCCCATGTTCCTGCGCCTCTACCTGATCGCTCGAGTGATGCTGCTGCACAGCAAGCTCTTCACCGACGCCTCCTCGCGCAGCATCGGGGCGCTCAACAAGATCAACTTCAACACGCGCTTCGTCATGAAGACCCTCATGACCATCTGCCCTGGGACCGTGCTGCTGGTCTTCAGCATTTCCCTCTGGATCATCGCCGCGTGGACGGTCCGGGTGTGCGAGAGGTGAGGGGGGCCGGGGCTGCAGGGGCGGATCGGGATGGGCGGTGGATCGGGATGGGTGCTGGGTTGGGATGTGCAGTGGTTCGGGATGGGCGGCGGATCAGGATGGGCACTGGGTTGGGATGCGCAGTGGTTCAGGATGGGTGCCATTGTGATGCGCAGTGGTTCGGGATGGGCGGCGGATTGGGATGTGCAGCGGATTGGGATTGGTGACGGTTGGTGTCACAGATTGGTGACAGTGGCAGTTCGGGATGGGCAGCGGTTCGGGATGCGCAGTGGATCGGGATGCACAGCAGCTGGATGCTTGTTGGATACTGGCTACGACAGTGCCGAGGCCCCGTCCCGGGCAGGAGGCGGAGGCAGGGACAGCCCTGTCCTCGCAGCGCAGTGCCTGGGGACAGGCAGGGTCCCCTGAGAGGGGTCTGTGCGGTGCCAGCCGGCGCAGGGGCCCCAGGATGGCGGTGGGGGACGCAGGGTGCGGCTGGAGCTTGGGGGTCCGTGCGCAGGGAGAGGCCGGAGGTGCCGCGAGGCTGGCGAGCAGCAGCGCCTGGCTCGGGCTCTGACTGCCATGACAACACCGCGGTGACAAACCCACTGCCGGATGGCATCACGCCGGCATCAGCATGCTCGGCACGGGGGTTGCTGTGGCGACCGGCCCCGGCAGGTACCGCTGCGCCTCCGTCTCTCGGGGACACACTGGCACCCCTTTGTCCCCCGAGGGGACGCAGAGGTCTGTGGCGGGGCACCCCAGCCCGCCCCGGCAGTGTGCCGGAGGGGTTTCTCCCTGGCTGCGGTGCAAGGTGCCGGCGGCCCCCATCCGTCCTGGGGCAGGGGGAGCAGGTCCCCCCCGCAGGGTCCTGTCCCAGCTCTGGGCCGTCCCGGTCCCCAGGAGGCTGAGCAGGATGCTGGTGCTGCCATCAAAGCCTGGCTCGCTGCCCTGCATGCCTCCCGGCGCCCGCGCTGGTTTGCAGGAAAGCGCCCAGCACGACGCGCACGTTACGGCGCGGGGTCCGCACGCCGGTGAAATCGCACGAAATCCCCCCTTAAGTTGATGCGGCAGCTCCGTGCCAACCTCGGAACCGAAGCGCGAGGGATCGCACCCGCCGGCACCGCGGGGTCCCCTGGGGCACCCAGCTTGCTTCGGCGTGGGCGCTCGCAGGGCGGGAAGCGGCCAGCCCTGCACTTCCCCGGCGTGAGAGCCCGGGCGCTGGTCACCGCGAAGGGGCATCGGAGCCGCTCTGAGCGCCGTGGCAGCAGAGCGAGGCAGCGCGCTGAGGTTTTATGAGCTTTTACAGGCTGCGTTTGCCTTCCTGCCTCCCTTAGCGATGCTCTCGGGATGCGCTGGATGCTCGTGTGTTGCTTAATTGTGTTTGGGAGATTTTTATTTGTGCCTCCTAAACGGGGAGCGGGCAGGCGGGCTCCCGGGGGACGCGCAGAGGTTGTTTCTGCACCTGGGGGGCTTAGGCTGGAGAACACAGTGCAAATAAAGAACCAGTAGCGACAAAAAGAAAAAAAGAAATGACGCAGCCGAGGCGCTGCGCATCACCGGCACCACAGCTGCCGCGAGCTGCCACCACCTCCCTCCG
Organism: Steatornis caripensis; assembly: GCA_013398225.1. Taxonomy (NCBI): domain Eukaryota; kingdom Metazoa; phylum Chordata; class Aves; order Caprimulgiformes; family Steatornithidae; genus Steatornis; species Steatornis caripensis. Next base: position 35,311 of record VZSC01008330.1, on the reverse strand, counting down.
TCTACAGAGCGGCAGACGCGAACCCGGGCGGGCTCCCAGCCGGGCTGGGGATGCGCGGGCCTGGGGGGACGCAGGACCCTCACGACACGCCCCGTCCCTGAGGGCTGCACCGGCCCCGGGTGCTGCCCGGCTCCTGCAACAGCCGCACAGGATGCATCCCCACCAGCGGCAGGCTGCTGCACCAGCGCTGGAAACCAGTTTGCTGTGGCTCGCAGGGCCGTCTCCCCAGCTCGGAGATGGCTGCGCTGCTCCGAGACGTGGTCCGTGGGCCGGGGTGGCACTGCCGTGGCACGGCCCCTTGGCACTGGAGGCCGTTCCGGTGCCCCCAGGCTCAGCATCGCTGCTGGGCATCCTGCCACGCGTGCTGGGGGGCCGCAGCTCTCCGAAGGCAGCGAGTCGCTTAGCAACCTCGCCCGCTCGCCCGCTCGCCCGGCCGCCGTGCAGAGCTGCCTGCGGTGCCGGCAGCGCTGCCGCGCCTGCCCGCCGACGGCACGCACGTGTGCTCGCACGTGTGCTCGCAGCCCCGCTCCCCGATGGTGCTGCCCCAAAGCCGTGGTGTTGGTCCAGCCGAGCCAACGCTGCCTCAGGTTCCCGGCGTGGCAATGCTCCGCTCCGTGGTGGCGTGGCACGGGGCTGCGGCGATGCTCCCGGCAGCCCCACCGCCGGGGAGCGGCCGTGCCCTTGGTGGGGGCAGACGGACAAGGAAACCGGCACTGGGGTCTAACCGCTCGCAGCAGCCCCCAGAGCGAGCGGGCGCCCCTCCGCCTGCCCGCACCGGCCGTGGCGTGTGCCAGCCCCCGCTCTTTATCAGCTCCTGCTCAACGTGCCTCTCGGAAGAGGAAACGTCCGGCTGCGCCGCGACCCCCTCTCCAGCACGATGCTCCCGGGGCTGTCCCCATGGCTCGAGAGCTCGCATCCTGCGGGACGGGCTGGGCTCAGCCTTTCCCAGGGGAATGCGCTGGCTGCGGCGGTGAGGGGGGTTCGTGCCGCTGCTGGTGCCGGGGTTTTGGGGGGCCCTGCTGTGGCTGCGCTGATGGGCTCTGGCTCCCCAGGCCAGCCCTGCCCGGAGCGCGGCAGCGGCCCTCGCCGTGGCTGAGGGCTCTTTCTCATGCGCCAGGATCCTGTTCGAGTTTCCGGTTACTTGCGGGGAAAACATTTCGGAAGAGGAGAAAACCCAACTGCTCTGGGAGCGAGGAGCCAGGCTGAACTGGGGCGGGGGGCGCTGCCGAAAGCACCATCTGGTTTCCCTCTAATGATTTCGTGAGGAGGCTGGGAGAAGGCTGCCGGGGAGAGGGATGCGTGCAGGGCAGGCGGGAGGGCGACGGTCCTGCCCGTGGCAGCGTGATGGTGCTGCCTGCCCCTGCCCACGCCGGTGCTTGGGGCTGAGTCCTGCTGCGGGCTGGACCGGACCCTGCTCTGCTGCCGGGCGCTGGAGCCGCATCCCCCGGGGAGCAACCACGCGCGGCTTGGCCGGGTTCGCGTTGGCTCTGGGGAGACGGATGCAGCCGGGGCCCCTGGATGCGTGGTTGCCGGAAGAGCCACAGCCGGCTGCCGGGCCGGCCAGGGCGCTGGGTGACCTCATAGCTCGGCAGGGACACGGCCGTGGAAAGTTTGCAGCAGCCCTGAAGTCACGGCCGCTCCACGTGTGCTTCGTCTCGAGCGTGCGAGCCATTCCCCCGCGCTGTCTGAGAGCCAAGCGCATGCTGGAAGCTTGGCAGGATCCATCCCCGGCAGCTCTGCTGGGGCCGCTGACGGCACCGACCCCGGGCCAGCGCAGGGGGGAGCGGGCTCAGCCCAAGCCGCGGCAGCGGAGGGACGCGGAGGAGGACGCCGGCGGTGACTGGCGCAGGCAGGGGCTTTGCAGAGCCGCAGCTGTTTCTCCCATCAGCCGGCTCTCACCGCTGCGCCACGTGGCACTGGGGACGCAGGCGGCGGGACCGCGATGCTGTGACAGGTCTGACCGAAAGCAGAAGCCTTTCCGTTGAGTTTTTGCTCTGATTTTGTCCACGTGCGTTTCCCTGCGCCAGAAGTTGTGCAACCACAACTGTGGGGCATCCTGCCGCGCTGTCAATCCCTGCTCCCCGTTGCGCGGCACGGCCGCCCCCAACCCTTGCCGTGGCGCTGATGCCCGTGTCTCCTCGGCAGGTATCACGACCAGCAGGACGTAACCAGCAACTTCCTGGGGGCCATGTGGCTCATCTCCATCACCTTCCTCTCCATCGGCTACGGGGACATGGTCCCGCACACCTACTGTGGGAAGGGCGTCTGCCTGCTCACCGGCATCATGGTAAGGGCCGAGCCGAGCCGGGCGCCCGTCTCGCGGGCTCTGCCCGTCCCCGCCACGGCAGCAAGGCCACCGGCTTTTTCGGGGACCCGGCTTCCCGGCTGGCTCGGCCGTGTTCGAGGTGTGACAGCTTCGGCTCCGAGGTCTCGCGGCCTGGAGGCTGGTGGAGCTGTAATTGCGATTGCTGCGAGCGCGGCAATGAACAGGACGCGGCGGTTTGGTTGAGGAGGTGGTGGTGCGGGCTGGATGTGTCCCTTGGTGGGTGCTGCAGCCCTGCGGGGCGCAGCCGCCTGCCCTGCGGTCCCCGCTGGTGAACTTGGGGTGGATTTGGGCTCACAGTCAGCGAGGGAGGGGGGAGCCGGACCGTGGCGGGGTTGGGGATGTCCCCAGGGAGCAGAGGGGCCCCCGAGCATCCCTTGGCCATCCCTCTCGCGCCGCCTGGCTTCCATCGCCCAGAGCGATCCCAAATGCTGCCGGCTCCTGCCGAGAGCCGGGACCAGCTGGGAGCCCTCCATCCCGCCGCGTTCCTGCCGGCGTCACTGCTCCCCCGTAGCTTTGTGTCTTCATGGCCGGAAGGTCACCGTCCTGGCGTACCTGCTCCAGGGCTTTCCAGCCAGGGCGGCCAAAGGAGCGGCCAGGGTCCCTGTGATCCTGGCTCCTCCACAGATCCACCCCAGCTCCCGGCTCTGCCCTGCGCAGCCCCAGGCCCTGGGGATGGAGCCACCCCTGTCCCCAGTTCCCAGCTGGGGCAGGCCAAGCTGGTGCCCGGCACCAACCGCGCTCGGCTCTGCCGCGCCCCGCGAGAGCTGTCGGCCGAGGCGGCTCTGCCGGCAGGTGTTAATTTTATATCATCCTCAAGTCTTTCATCTGCCTCGTGTGAGGTCGGGCGCTAGCAAGGCTGATGCTGTCGGTAGGAGCTAAACGAGGGAGAAGAAAACCCCTTTTTCGGGGGGTACGCTGCGTTTCGCAGCAGCACGGCGCAGGGGAGCCGCCGCCGGCTCAGCCGAGGGGGTCCCGGTGCCAGGGGCTCCTGGAGCTCCTCTCCGACCAGCCGTTACGTTGAACTGAGGCACCATCTGGCAAAGCGTGCCCCGCTCCCGGTGCCCCCAGTGGGGATGGGGACCCCCGCCGCGATCGCCGGGGCTGGGGGCTCCCCTGGGCTCCCCGAGCCACGGCACCGGGTGCGGGGAAGAGAGAAGCAGTGGGAGCTGAGGGCGCGGAGCGGGACCTTTGGCGATGCTAAAGGATTCAGCTCAGAGCATCGTGTTAATTAATGACTCTTTAATAAATTAAGGCACGTTTGCCAGGATCGTGGGCCTCTGCCAGAGTGCCGGGAGGGGGGAGCGGCTCATCCGGTACGGGCAGCAGCAGGCAGGAGCACGGCAGGGAGCCGGGGCTCGGCACCTTCGCTTTCCAAAGACAAATATGCACCGGAGATGACGGCGGCCGCGTGGATCTGGCCGTAATCACCGGGATAAGCGAGCTCCCAGCTGTCGCGGCTGGGAGACGCGGTGGTTTGGGGGGTCCCCGTTCGGACGTCCCCTTCCCCGCTCTCTCCTGGTGCTTCCCCACCGCTCTCCCATCCCAGGCCCNCAAATATGCACCGGAGATGACGGCGGCCGCGTGGATCTGGCCGTAATCACCGGGATAAGCGAGCTCCCAGCTGTCGCGGCTGGGAGACGCGGTGGTTTGGGGGGTCCCCGTTCGGACGTCCCCTTCCCCGCTCTCTCCTGGTGCTTCCCCACCGCTCTCCCATCCCGGGCCCCTCTTGGGAGCGTGGGGCTCCTGCTCCGCAGGGCAGTCCCCGGCCCGCGGTAGCAGGCTGAGCCTGGCCGTTTCTAACAGGCGCTGGGGAGGCGAGGGCTCCCTGCTGATCACCGCTGACCTCGTAAATCAGCCCCAGCCTCTCCCGTTAATTACCCAGCACCTCGTCAGCAGCTCAAGGACGCCCAGGCTCTGGGATATCCCCTCATTGGGATGATACAGGGTGCGGGGGTCTGGAGCTTTAGTTAATTAGGGGGTGGCGACGGTGAGGGTAGGAGTGCTGCCGTGTTGCACGAGGGTGCTGGAGGGTGACAAACCATTCCCCTGACTGATGTCCCCACGCAGGGCGCCGGCTGCACGGCACTGGTGGTGGCCGTGGTGGCCAGGAAGCTGGAGCTCACCAAAGCCGAGAAGCACGTCCACAACTTCATGATGGACACGCAGCTGACGAAGCGGGTAAGGCGCCGCGGCGGGATGGCGGGAGCTGGTGGCCGTGCCGCGCGGCGGGAGCTGGGGACGCCGGCTACCGCAGAGGGAGGAAGGCGTCGGCACCTCTGGGCGCGGGTCGTGCGGGTGCTGTGGTGGGAGGGAGGTGTCCGAGTGCCTTGGATGCAGCGCAGGTGCGAGTGTTACGGTGAAAGCAAACAGCACCAGCTCTGCGTCGGGCGTTTCGGCGATGCAGGATGCTCAGCCGCACCCCCAAGAGGAAAAGCCCAGTGTCTTTCCCCCTGGGAGGATACCGACTCCCTGCTCTTGCGGGGCATGATCCCACTTAGCTTGATGTCAGGAAGGCAACCGCATTTCGATGATTCAGCGCCTCGCCTGCCGCAGGCGAGAGCCGTGCCACGAGGGTCCCGTGGTTTCCATCCCCGAGGAGGAACCCGGAGGCTGCAGCTGCGGCGGGGGGTGCATGGGGTTGCTGGTCATGCCAGGATTCAGTGTCGCATCCCTGGCGGCACGAGACCAGGTCTCTGGTCTCAGCAGCCTCGTCGCGGCAAAGCATCGGCAACCCGGCAGCGTGACGTATGTCACGGGTCCCACACGCCGGTGGTGGGAGTGATGGTTTGTGTTGGGGGCGCTGGCAAAGCGAGCGGCCGTGCAGCCCTTGGAACGGCGAGCTCCCAGTGCCGGGATGTGGCTGGGGCACCCCGCTTCGCCCCGGAGAGCAGAGCCCCGTGCCGGCAGGAGCCCNTGATGGTTTGTGTTGGGGGCGCTGGCAAAGCGAGCGGCCGTGCAGCCCTTGGAACGGCGAGCTCCCAGTGCCGGGATGTGGCTGGGGCACCCCGCTTCGCCCCGGAGAGCAGAGCCCTGTGCCGGCAGGAGCCCTGATGCCCCGGGGATAGTTGGGGGCCTTGGTGTGGCCAGGCTGGGAAGGAAAACAGCCCGTCGGCCGTGGGTATGGATGTGTGGGCTCCGTGCCAGGCAGGCGGTGGCCAATTCATCTCGGAGTGAGCAGCAGAGCCGCGGTTTAGCTGGGGAGCCTGCGGAAGGCGCATCCTCGTGCCGGCAGCCCAGCCGGGACCTGCCAAGAGTGGCAGTTGGATACGGGAATAGAGAAATTTGGGATTTGTCCTTTTTCTTGAGGCTTAGGGTGCAGCTTTGGGCGAGGAGCCCAGCGGCGGAGCATCAGTGCGGGGTAGGATGGGGATGCAGGTGCGCCAGGGGCCAAGACCCCCCTGCTCGGTGCGGGCAACTCTGCCTGCGCTCACTCCCGTTNATAGAGAAATTTGGGATTTGTCCTTTTTCTTGAGGCTTAGGGTGCAGCTTTGGGCGAGGAGCCCAGCGGCGGAGCATCAGTGCGGGGTAGGATGGGGATGCAGGTGCGCCGGGGGCCAAGACCCCCCTGCTCGGTGCGGGCAACTCTGCCTGCGCTCGCTCCCGTTGGAGCTGCCTGTGCTCCCTTGCAAAGGTGCCGGAGACCATGTGGGAGCGGAGCCGAGCACCTCGCCCCAGCTCGCGCGAGTCAAGCGCTCCCGCAGCACCGGCTCACGAACCGGCGGCTCACGGCAGAGCCAGCCCGGTGCCTCTGCGAAACCCAGCGTGCTGGCGCTGCTGGGGGCCGGTGACCTGCAGCCAACTCTCCTCTTGCAGATCAAGAACGCGGCAGCCAATGTCCTGCGGGAAACGTGGCTCATCTATAAGCACNCTCGTGGCAGAGCCAGCCCGGTGCATCCGCGAAACCCCACGTGCCGGCGCTGCTGGGGGCCGGTGACCTGCAGCCAACTCTCCTCTTGCAGATCAAGAATGCGGCAGCCAATGTCCTGCGGGAAACGTGGCTCATCTATAAGCACACCAAGCTGCTGAAGAAGATCGACCACGCCAAAGTCAGGAAGCACCAGAGGAAATTCCTCCAAGCCATTCACCAGTAAGGGGCTGCGTGCCGGGCGGGAGGGCTGGGGGTCGTGGTCCAGCCCTGGCAGGGGCGCGGTGACGCCAGCGTCCGGCTGCAGCTGGGGAACGGCTGCAGCCACGTTGCTCTTTGCTTCTGCGCAGGCTGCGGAGCGTGAAGATGGAGCAGAGGAAGCTGAGTGACCAAGCCAACACCCTGGTCGACCTCTCCAAGGCAAGTCCCCGCAGCGACCTCTTGGCTCGGCCAGGCTGCCCAAGTGTTTCTCTTCACTCGGGGGAAAAAAAAACCCAAACCTAAGGCGGACCTGGCTGACCGCGAAATGCTCTGGCTCGGCAGGCGTCAGCCGGGAATAGCTGCCGTGGGACGCTGCCCTTGCGAGGCAGCAGGAGAAACACGGCTGCAAGCCAGGGGCTGGCGAGGGGCTCGCCCTGCTTCCAGGAGGGGTCTTTGCTCCCCGCGCCCCGTTACGCGGCGCCAGCCGGCGGTGCCGTTGCTTGGCAGCTCGGAGCCGGCCGCCCCTTTGCTCTCTCCTGCACGGAGGCCGGGTTTCCTCATTTTCACGCTGCAGGGCGAGCCAAGCTGCAGTCGCGGTGCCCTGCGAGCTCCCGGAGCTGGCTGAGATGGGGCGGCTCTCGGGGCTTTGCCCACAGAAAGGGGTTAAGCGGCTCGGCTCTGCCAGCGGCGGTGGCACTGACCCCTCCGGCCGTGGCGCTAACCCCTCCGCTGTCCCCTCTGTGTCCTCCCCACGCCCCCACCCACAGATGCAGAACGTGATGTACGACCTCATCACCGAGCTCAACGACCGCAGCGAGGACCTGGAGAAGCAGATCGGCAGCCTGGAGTCCAAGCTGGAGCAGCTCAGCGCCAGCTTCAACTCCCTGCCCCTGCTCATGGCCGACATGCTGCGCCAGCAGCAGCAGCGCCTGCTCGCCGCCGTGCTGGAGGCGCGGGGGGTCGGCGTGCCCGTGGGCACCCCCCAAACTCCTCTCTCCGAGAGCCCCATCGGGGTCAGTTCCACCTCCTTCCCCACCCCTTACACGAGCTCAAGCAGCTGCTAAAATGCAGCCCCTCAGCCCCCCACGGACAGGGGAAGCGTTTCTGTGCGGGTCCCGAGGTCTCCGTGGACTTTCTTCCGGTCCTCGAGCCGCCGCAGGACCCTTCGGCCAGAGCCGGTGGGACCAGCAGCGCCGAGCGGTGCTCGGAGCTTTGCCAACGCCTCGGTATCGGGAATCGCATCCCCGTTCAGGTGCCTCTACATGTGGTGAAGGAAGGGGACGGCAGGCGACACCTCGGGCGAGCCCGCGCCGCGGTGTCCAGTGGCAGATGGAAAACCCACGCTCAATCTCAGGTCTTCACATTTGAAAACAAAACAAACCAACCAAGTCAGAAGCACTGAAGCAATGGAGGCACCAGAGGGAGAGTTGTCCCTGCTGCGTGAACCCCGCTGGGGTCGGGGCGCTCCCCTGCCCCCCTCACCGCCACACAGCCCCGCCGGGCAGATGCCAACGTGGTGGTTTCTTGCACAGGCTCTGACCTACGCCGCCCTTCTCCTTGCCAGGACCCACGCGAATCCCCCCGTTGCATTGCGGGGCCGGTGACGCTGTCTGGCCATAACCTGCCTGGGGGGGTTCTCCGGAGCCAGGCGNTGCCAACGTGGTGGTTTCTTGCACAGGCTCTGACCTACGCCGCCCTTCTCCTTGCCAGGACCCACGCGAATCCCCCCGTTGCATTGCGGGGCCGGTGACGCTGTCTGGCCATAACCTGCCTGGGGGGGTTCTCCGGAGCCGGGCGTGTTTTCTGCCCAGGCAGAGCAAGGGACGCTTCTTGTTTCCGCTCCTCGGTGTCATATTCTGCCTGGAGACGTGTGCCGGAGCCGGGAAAGCAGTGCCTAAAGCATGTGGGGATTCGGGGCTGGGCAGGGCCGTCCCCAGCCGATGCGGCGATGGCCAAGGACAGGGCTGGCGGGCCAGCCCGGGCGCCGCGGGGGGTCTCCAGGTGCTCACATCGCCGCCCACCCAGGGGACCTCCCCTCCCCAGCATTTTGGGAAGCCGCTGGGCTCTTTGCGCTGGCCTCGGAACTGCCGGATGAAAAACCCCATCGGCTACAGCCGCCGCCGCTCGCACCGCGAACGTCCGCGCTCGAGCCCAGCCAGCAGCGCCGAATCCGCCGGGGTCGAGCAGGGTGGGGGCTCGCTGGCAAGTGATGTAGTAGCGGGGGGCGGGCGCTTCATCTGTTTAAAACAAAGCCCATCGCCTTCGTGCCGCTTCTGCTGGGTTTGGTGGGGATCCGCGGCACCGTCCGGCGCCATCTCGGCAACGGCGTGGCGCTTGGCGTTAGCCGCCACCTGTGCCCGCTGAAGAGCAGCCTCCCTGTGCTTTATTTCTATTTTTTGCCGGCGTTCAGCTTCCCGAGGTACCCTTGGGCGTCACCTGGCTCCTTCTGGAGCCAGCCCTTTTCTGTTCCGCTTTCACCATTTCCTCCCTTTCCCTCCCCGGTGCTGCCCCGGGGTGCTGCCCCGGCTCTGCCCGCTGCTGCCGCCGGGCTCCAGCCCTGGGGCTGCTGTTTGCTGCTTTCAATGAAAACTCAGCAGAGGCTATTTATATATTTTTAAACAGATGAAGTAACCATGTAATTACTCCGCAATATTAATTACACCTCACCCAGCAGTGTCAGTAATTGTAATCAAAGTCACTGTGTTACTCCAGGTATACTCAGCCTGTAATCTTCTCCTTTGTAACTCTTTCCCTTCCATAAATAACGCCGGATTTCGTGCGCACGTAGGCAGGGGCGCACCAGCCCGGCGCCGGGGAATTTCTGTGCGAAACCGCTTGCTGCCGGTGGTAGGTGGTTTACTCCTTGCGCCCTGCAATTAAAGTTACGGAGAAAACAAGCGGTAGTTAGTGAGGAGCGCTCCCCCCCGCCAGCCCCAGCCAGCG
>VZSC01008330.1:14608-25885 GCA_013398225.1 Steatornis caripensis | reverse complement strand
AGCAGGAGGAGGAGGAGGAGGAGGAGGAGGAGGAGGAGGAAGGCTGCAAGGCAACAGCAGGAGTGCTGCAAAATGAGCTCCCGGTGCTGCACAGGGGCTTGCGTCGAGCCCGTTGGTCGCGGGGTCGCTGAGCCGTGCTTGTTCCCGTCGCGTTCAGGGAGGAGAGGAGGCGCGCGGCGATCGCCGCCAGCCTGTTCCGGTCCGCGGCCTTCGGCTGGAGATCCTCGGCTTCTGGGAACCGCTCTTCCCCTCTTCCAAGCTCTCGTCATTAGTGTGATTGCAGGGTGGGCAGGATGGCTGGGAGAGTGTCGCTGCCTTGGCAGCGCCCCAAGGTCTGTTCTCAGCCGTGCTGCTGCTCCCCGGGTGCCTGCGGGTGACCCCCGGCCCTACCTCCCCGGCGGGAGAAGCTTCTGTCCATCTCCGTCGGAAGGTTTCCAGCGCGGCAGCAGAGAAAGCCTTGCAAATTCCAAGGATGAGCCTGAAATGCAGCATCTCCGTCGGCCTGCAGGCAGCCAGCGGAGGAAACCGCTTCCGCGCCTCTGCCGGGGTTCGGGCAAGAGCAAAGCGCCCCGTGCAATGGGTCTGCGCGCAGGGTGAGGTGCGGAGATGTGTCCTAGGGCGTCAGAGAGCCGGGGGAAGGATTGATGCTTGAGAATCAATATCGCCAGCGGGAACCTCCTCACGGGCTAACGATCAAGTCTGGGAAATCAAATGGAGTAAGACAAGACCAGGCACCGTGGGACCGGGGTGCTGAAGGGGAGCAAAGAACCACGGCGGAGAGCTTCAGGATCGCAACTCGTGCACGAGATCCTCGTCCTGGGGCAGAGCCGCTGCTTCAGCAGGATTTCACCAGGGCTGGCCGCCGCTGGGCTGGGGTGCTGTGATCTCTGTCCCCACCCGCTACACGCCCCAGGCTCGTCCCTGCACCGCCTGCACCCCGAGCAACCCCTCTGCCCGAGACCTTGCAGCCCTGGGTCTGCACCCTACGCTCTGCGCCTTGCACCCTGCACCCCATCCTGCTCCCCACACCCCACCCCCTGCACCCGCATATTGCACCCGCACCCCTGCCAGTGCCTCAGCGCCGGTGCCAGTAGCGCTGGCCCCCCACCCCGAGCACCCAGCAGACCCCGCTGAGGCCACACAGGACTAACCCCGCCGCCCAGCGCCAGCCCCGCTGCCGGGACTGGGGAGCCGCCCCGAGGCCAGGGTGAGGGCAGGCATGAGGGGGAGCCCCCAGCACCATCCAGCCCGCGGCGTCCCCCGGTGCCGAGGGGCTCTGGGCTGCCTGCCTGGAGCTGCTGCCCTGCTCCCTGCCAGCGACTCTCGGCCACCAGCAGCTGAGCGGCCTTGGTACAGGGCTCACAGGCAGGGGAGCGTGGTAGCTCGAGCTGGAGCTTCCCTTCCCGGCAGCAGCTGGCAGGCCTCCGGTAAATGCTCCCCAGCCGGCGCTGTGTACGCACCTGAGGGTGTCATTGTGGAACGTGTGGCCCCGAAGGGCATGGGGACAAGCGGAGAGAAGAGCTGCGACCAGCGACTGAGGTGGAAGAAAAGCACAAGAACAAAACCACGACGCAGAGATCCCAAAGAGATGCCGCCCTCCCGCCGCCGGGAAGCATCCGACCCCACGCGCCAACGGGGCTGAACCCTGAAGCCCCCGCAGGACCCACCGACCCACCGCCACGCTCATTTTCGGCACAGCCTCGGGTTTGGGCGTTGTTGTTTTTTTTTTTTCTCTCTCCACGAACCTCCTCCCTGTGCTGCCTGCGAGGAAACGTCCCGGGAACGCCAGGAAAACACCACGTCCTCTCTGCAAACTCACAGACGTTTCTGGCCAGACTTACGGAGCTTCGACCTGGGTTTGCATCTCGCCTCTGTACCGCTCGCTTCTTTTTTAACAATAGGGGAAAGCATAATAGTTTATTTTAACTATGAAATATATTGCTATATTATAAAGGTTATTGTAACTTTCAATTATGGTTTTGTACCCAAGCCGGTTGTCAGCAGGCAGCGACGCCGGCCTGCTGCCCAAAATGTCTGTTTCTGAGTACAGCCGCTGCTCCCGGGGCGGACGGAGGCCGGGGGTGGCGGAGGACGGGCGCAGGACCCCAGCTGGGAAGGCCCCCCGTGCTCCTCATCCTTTGCCCCAGGCCTTCATTCCCATCACCCGGAAGGTGGCCTTTCGTGGAGCCGCGTGGCCCGATAGCACCGGAGCTCGGCTTCTCCCTAGGGAAAGCTCAGCCCCCTCCTTTCTGCCAGGGTCTCGGTGGTTTCTGGAAAGCCATTCGCCCCCCGCCCCGGTCGTCTCCCCCAGCTGAAGGAGGGACTCAGCAACCCTGGCACGACCTCTGCAAGAGCCATAATCCCCCCCTTGCCCCAGGTTGGAGGCTCTCGTGGAAGAAGTGGTGCCAGGCACGCTGCTTCCCTCCTCCAGCCGGGCTTTCGGCACGGTTTGGCTCGGCACAGGCAGGATCCAGGCAGGTGTTGAGCTAGGGAATCGCTTGTGCCTGGGAAAGCGTGAGGGTGCAAGCATCCTCCTCGGCGGCAAAGCCGGTCTGTGCCGCGCCGGCCGCCGAAATACGCTGCTCTGCATTTGGCCTGGGGACCGGCAGGCAGGCAGGCCTGATCCTGCCTGCTTTGGCTCCCTGGATGCGGAGCTGGGCCGTGCGGGGTTTGCTCAGGAGCAGACAGGCAGAAACGGAGCGTTTGCTTTTTCTTCTCAGGTCAACGCTGAATTTCTGGGCTGGGGGTAAGGGCAGCCCTGCCCCGGTGACCTGCGCTGCCACAGGCAAGGGCTGCGCTCCCGGCAACCATCCCGCTCTCCCGGGGTGAACCGCCCGCAGGGAACGCAGCCGCTGTGCCCCGGAGGTGTCCGGGGTTCGGGCTTCACGCCCTGCCTCGGGGACCCGCGGCTTTCGCTCCCTTCAACCTCAGGCTGCGATGGCGCAGGAGGCCGAAGGCCCGAGCGTGAAAGAGAAACGCAAGGAGGTCGCAGGGACGGCTCAGCCTCAGCCTTCCGGCTGCTGTGCTCCTCGAGCCTCGGAGAGCATCTCCTCCTTCCCTCCAGCCCCGCAGCTGCTGGACCCAATCCCCGTTGGATCAAGATTTGTGCGCAAATAAGTCTTAAAATGTTCCTTTGCAGCCACCATGCTCCTTCCCGGGCAGTCTTCGTGCGCAGAGCGTGACCGCGTTCGGGAACGAGCAGCACCTACGGGACCGACCCCTGCCATGGGCGTCCACAGAAAGCCTAAAAGCCCCCGCGCCAGCTCTTCCCCATCGGAATCGCTCTCACCGCCGTGCTGTCGCCGTTGTCACCACTGCGAGTGTCGTGGCCGCGCCGGCCTGCCCTGCCCAGGCCAGCGGAGCCCTGTGGGGTCAGGTCCCAGCAGCAAGGAGCCGCCACGGGTTCCAGCGGCTCCTCGCTGGCCGCTGGACCTGCAGCCCCCGGCAGAAACCAGCTGGCAGACAGCGGCTGCCTGGGATCGCCCGGCTGAGGCTGCTCCTGCCCCACACATTTGCCCCCAAGTTGTGGGGCGGTCGTTGGAGGCAGCGGCCCCTCGTTGGGACCTGCCAGAGGAGAGGGGCTGGTTCCCCCGGGAGGGCAGGGCTGAGCCTCTCGTGCCACCAGCTGGCTCTGGGGGTGCCTGGGGATTTCTAGGGTGCCTGGCCGTCCGCACTGCTCTCCCTCAGGCTTCTGCCCGGCATCTCCTGGCCGGCTCAGAGCCCCGTGCGATGGCCACCAGGTAGGTTTGCAGCGGGGGGAAGGTGATTCCTCGGTAGCTTGGGAAGGGGAAGATGCTGCTGCAGGGCTCTGCGCTGGTCCCAGCTTCCCCTCGCCCGGCTCTGTGCTCCGTCCCCAACGGCACCAGGGCTCAGGGTGGCGGAGAGGGGCTTCTGCAGGGAAGAGAAAAGCTGCCCTGTGGGGTTAGATCGTCCCTGGGGGATGAGCCACCTTGGAGCCCTGGGGGCACCGGGCAGGGCTGCTGCTCTGCCGCCCCGTGGGTGCTCTCGGCCAGGGGCTCCGGTGCTCCGGGCGCTGCGAGCGCCCAGCTCTGCTCCTTCTTCTGCCCAAAGTGTTCTTCCCCTGCTGAGGTCTCAGCACGCCCCGACGGCCGGCACAGCTCCCAGTGGGAGCCACTTGCGCATCGCCGTGGTCAGGATCCGGCCCTGGGCTTACATCCCTCCTTCTGGTCCAATCGTGGCTGGGTCTCTCGGCCAGGGGGAAGGGAGCGGGGATTGCCCCAGCCCCACAGCATTGCCATAAACCCGAGCTTTACCCAGAAACAGGCATGTTTTAAACTATGGCTTTAACCTGTTCACTGTAAAAAGTGCCTTGGACTTTAATCTGAAGAGGTCAGTATCTATAAATATTTACCTGTGCGCGTGTGTAAGTATGCAGCTATCTATGTATAGTTACACACACAAATATACGATATATACGTACACCTAGAAACGCTTCAGACCCCTCTGTTCGGCTGGGCTTGGGAGCCCTCTCCTTCCTGCTGCTGGTGTCGGGGTCCGGCTGCCGTGCGACGCCGGAGGCGCTTCTGCCGCGGTTACGCCTGGCCGTAGCAAAGCCTCGCGCCACGAGGGTTGTGCTCGGCACGGTGGTTCCCCTGACGGTGCTGAGCTCTCCCGGGAAGCCTCTTGGGGTCCGGCTGCGCGCTTTGGGGGGGACCCCGGCGAGGGAGATCCCCCCTCCTTGCGCGGGGGGACGCTGAGGCCGGGGCAGCAGCTCTGGAGCCCCTGTGCTGGGAGCTGCCGGGCACTTTGCAAAACCACTTGCGCCACTTGCTGCCTCTTGGGAGTCCCTGGCTCCCGGGCAGCTGCCCTGCTTTCCAGGAGCAGTGAGGCGTTTTCCAGCCACCTGCCCCCAAAAGGGGTTTTCCTGTAGGGGGTCGGGGTTCCCGTGCGCCCGGGCTGTGGCTCAAGGAGAGAGCGGCGGAGCTCAACGGCGTGGTGGGTGCTCTGTGCCGAGGCTCGCCGAGGGAGCTCCCTGCTCCCTCCGGCTCAGCTAACGGCTCGGTTCATCCCTTGCCTCTAAAGAAACGAGGACAAAAGCTGGCTGTTCTACAAAGGGCACGAAAAAAGCTTTCCCAGAGGGAACGCGTTGGTAGAGAGAAGGGGGAGCTGGGGCCTTTCCTGCTGAGCGCCGCTAAATCCAGGCGACAAGTCCAAAGCCTTGCTCGGAGCCTGGCAAGGCTGCGCCGCGAGCTTTGGCTCGCTCCGCCGGCAAGCCGGGGAGCGGCTGCCCCAAAACGCATCCCCATACGCAGGGCAGGAGGGTGCCAACGGGCACGACCCCCCCACTACCCCAGCCACGGGTGTTGCAGGGCCAGCGGAGGAGGAGAGGGGCGATGTGCAGTAGCTGAATGGTGATGAATTGATAAATTGGGCTTTTGAGTTAATACCTGTAAATCCTAAAAATACCTCCAGCAGTCTGGGGGCTTCTTTGCTAGGTGATTAAAACCCTCGAGCTTCGTTTCCAGTATTAGTGGCTTAGCGCAGCAGAGCCCTAACGTACGAANTGGTGATGAATTGATAAATTGGGCTTTTGAGTTAATACCTGTAAATCCTAAAAATACCTCCAGCAGTCTGGGGGCTTCTTTGCTAGGTGATTAAAACCCTCGAGCTTCGTTTCCAGTATTAGTGGCTTAGCGCAGCAGAGCCCTAACATACGAAGGCAGCTGTATTTCTGATACTGCCCACGGAGACGAGGCAAAATTCATTTAATCTTTATGTGCAGCATGAAATCTGTTTGTATTAGTGGCTTGGGATTGAGGCTTCTCCGAGGAGAAAGAGAATCGCGGCCATAACGCCGGTCTCTGCCTCCCCGCGGCTGTTTGCCCTTCGCTTTCTCGGCCGAGGATGCTGCTGTCGGCGTGAGGGTCTGGGCATCTTCACCCGCCCCAGCGCCACGCGTCCGCGGCAGCACCGGGGTGTGCGGTGACAGGAGGAGAAGTGTGATTTGGGGGAAAAGAGGGGGGAACTAACAACAACAACAAAAAAAGCGCTGTTGTTTGGCTCCACAGCTCCTTACAGATAGACCTTTTCATAAACAGCGGGGAACCGCTGGCCTCCCACAAGGGAGGGGGAAACCACAAGCAAATGGCTCCGCAAGGCGCAGGTTTGAATCGGCCCCTGCGCGCCGGGAGCGAGCGGGACGTGGGAGGCAGCTCCGAGGGATGAGGGAGGGCAGGCGGGCACCGGGGTCTTTGCATCAGGCTCTGCGTTCGCACGCAGGCAGGAAAACGGCTCCAGCGCTGAGCTACGGCTTCTGCGTGCCGGGGTTTCCCTGGCTCCTCAGCCTCTCTCCCTGCGGAGCAGCTTTTGCTCCGGAGGGAATGGGGCAGGTGGTGAGCGAGGGGGAGCCGTGGCTTCCAGCTGGGCAATCCAGATCTGGTCCGCAGCTCCCGAGCCCAGGCAGAAAATCCTCCTGCAAACACCCTCCCGTGCTCGCTGCATGAATAAAACGAGCTGCGGGCCTGTCCTGCTGCTATTTCCATCTCGCACGGGCTCCTTTTCCAAGGTAAAATCGAGGCTGCTCAGCTGCTAATTCATCACCGCAGCCTTGGGATTCCAGGCACCGACGGGGCCGTTTGTTACTGTGAATTATCCGCACCACGGTGTGAGGTCTGCAGGCCAGATCGCGCCTTCGGAGAGGCCTGTGCAACATCAGCCAAACCGCTCCGCACGGCAAAAACTGCTCCCGAGCCCCCAAGAGCCCCGAGAGGGATGCTCCGGCTCCCGCTCCACGGCCGCACCGCTGGGATTTGTTAGCCGTCGGAGACTGTGACGGCGCCATTTTTGCACGGTCCCTCTGCGCAGTGGTGGCACGTGGGGCTAGGTCCCCGTGCGAGGGCCGGCAGGGTGTATTTTAGCTCCCAAGCTCCCTGCTCAGGCCGCAGCGGTCACACATCAGCTTCCTCTCCTCTCCCAGACGCGCTTGCGGCTCCCGCGAGCACCCATGGAGCATGCGTCTGCGCTAAAAGATGCCAGGCCCGCATTAACGGCGTCTACGCCTCTCTGCGCGGTTATGGGGATGGAAGGATGGAAGAAACCGTCTCCCTTTCCCAGAGCCTGGCGCTCGCACAGCGAGAAGGGTTTCTCGGCAGGGATCGGCTGTAAAATGCGATGGTAAATAACACTTTTCTACCTAAATGGGTGTTGCTGGGTTTCCTGCCGGGGAGCAGCCGCTGTGCTGGAGCAGCCTCGCAGCTGGCGGGAGGGGGCTTTGCTGCAAAACCTGCAGGCGAGTTCTCGCCTCGCCCGCGACGATATTTCAACAGACCCGGAGGCCCAGGCACAGGGTCCCGCTCCCGGCCCGCCGGGGCAAAGCCGCCGGGTGACAGGAGGGCCCCCGCGGCCACCCTGCGCCAGGGCAAGCCCTCGCACGGGGCAGAAGGACCAGAGATGAAAACCCTAAGGTGACACTTCCAGAAGCGCTGGAGATGTGGCCGGGTACTGCGGGGGGTTTTGATGTGCGTGGCACAGTCACCACCCAAGCCGGCGCAGCCCTTGCCGACGCAGAGCCTGGTTTCAAACCCGTGCAAGGGCTTGGATGTCCTTTTGAAAGTCAGGAGGCGAGAAAGCGGAGCCGTGACTTCACTGAAAATGAAGCTGAGCTCTTTTCCGTTCGCAAAATAACTGGATTTGGGTGACGACCAGTGAGCGGTTCCCAAGTGAGACCAGGCACAGGCACAGAGATTCCCGTGAATTCTCAGTTACTCCAGATGGTCCCATCATGGCTCGGTGTGCAACGAGTGCCCCCACGGCCACTCTCCTCCTTCCTGCCCTCCCTGCCTCGAAGAAAGTCGTCGGAGCCGGAGGTGGCCTCGGTTCCCAGGTACGGAAGAGGCAGCGCCAACCCCACACCGCTCCCTGCAGCTCCCCGCCTCCCTCCGCCACGCTGGCACGGGGCCGGGGAGGATGCTGCTTGCTCCAAAGCTGGCACTGAACGTTGCTTGAGAGCAACAGGTTTTGTACTAATTAAAGAGGAATCAATTAGGCTGCAAGATATTCAGCCACCTGGTGCTTCTGACTATTTTTTCCTCCTCCTTCTCTTTTTCCTTAATGCGCTGCTGCTGCCTCCAGGGAAGTCATGAAAGAAGCAAGACACGTTCCAGTTTCTTGCTTTCTTTTAGATTAAAAAATGCTGTTGGTGAGGAAATCTGTGCGGGCTGACCAATTAAAGTGCTGTGCATGTCCCTGAGATCCGCAACCGGCAGCTCCCGTGTCGTCCATCACTCCCTCCGGCCGCCCTCCCGCCTCTCCATCAGTGCGTGCCGCCAGCTCCGGCAGTTGGGTTGCGCTGCGTGGAAAAAGAAATAACGATGTGCAGCAAATAAAGAAAAGGCAGTGAAGGAGGTGTAATGGGATCCCGTGGGAGGCACAGAGGAGTCCTACACACGAGGAAGCCCTTCGGAGACCCGGCTGCGCTAGGCTTTCCCCTGTGAGACGGTCCATTAGAGCCTGTGCAACGGGAGCGGAGAGCAGCGGCTGCCCGCCCCCGGGGTTTGCCGAGCGCTGACCTTGAAGAAAATGGTGGGGTCAGCAGGGAGCCCCGTGGCAAGTACGGCGAGCGATGCCTGTGAGAATTGGACGCTGGCGTGGCGAGGAGGGGCAGGGGAGCAGGAGCCGAGAGCTCTGCCCGGGGTGCCCTTCACCCTCGAGCCGATGCTTTTCCCACCCGCGGCTCTGCCCCGGGGAGGGACTGTGAAATCCTTTTGATTTGTCTGAGCACGCGATAAAGCCCTCTCGCAGATAAATCGGATTTAATATTAAATATGCAAGGGAACAGTAAAGGGCAAAAAGGGGAACCTGGGCTTGGATGGCAATGTAAAGGTCACAGAGGAGAGTATTAATGCCATGGCGACTGACACGTGTTGGGAAGCTCCGCGAATTCTGGCATTAGGGAGGATTCGTTAATTTAATGGACTCGCTCTCTGGGAACCGCCACGTCAGGTGCACTAACTCAGAGCAGTGACGGGAACCCCCCTCTCCCCGCTGGCCCCCCTCCAAGAACAAGCTCTGAGAGGTGCTGGGCGGCTCGAGGTCTGCCTGGGGTCCCCGCCTGACACCCTGCAGCGATGCTCTGGCCATCGCCCAAGAGATGGCAGCCCCGTAAGGGGGAGGCTGACTGGGCTGGAGCCACGCCAAGGAGAAACGCCGGTGTCTGAAGCGTGCTTTGTCACGGCGGGAGCGGCCAGTCTTCCCGCAGCCGCTCTCGGAGCCGGCGGAGCCGCTGGCCATCGCGGCACCGGGCTGGAGGAGATCACTGCAGGGTAGCTCTTGCCAAGCAGACGCCGTGCTGGCTATCGAACCACGACGGATGAGCCCATTAGCATCCTAGAGCTAAAGGTGAAGCCTGTGCTCACGTGGCATCCCTGCCCGCGGTGGCTGCGCCGCAGTCTGCCTTCTCCTGCCTATTTCCAAGGTACCTTTTGTAACAGCCAGAACGAAACCGTCTTGCTTCCCACCCCTGCAGCTGCTGTGGGAGTCACCGCGCCGGCTCCTTCGCCTGCCGCAGCTGTGCCAGCCCCACCTGCCTTTCCCTGCTGGGCTCCACGGCAGCTCAGAGCCAGGGATGAAGGCCGCGCGAGCGTGCCGTTGCGTCCCCGGAGCGTGCTGACGCCCAAGGGGGATAAGTGTCGCGTGGACAGAGGTGCTAGGGGATGTGGCAGAGTCCCCCCATCCCCTGTGCTCTGCACCGGGAGCTCTCAAGACGAGTAATCACTGCTGACGTCTCGGAGTGCAGACACGGCAGCTGCTGGCGCTGCATCAAAGCTCAGGTTGCCTCCGTCGCTGAGGGGTGAGGAGCCCTAAGAGAAAAAGCTTGTGCAATGCCCTGGATAGCTCTGCCGCTTCCCCCGCCGGGAGCCAGCCCCTCGGGAGCAGGAGGGGGCAAAACGGGTGGGAAGAAATCCCTTTCTGGGAACCAGCACCTTCCTGCGGCGCCCAGACCGAAGGCTCATGCTCAGGGTGGGGCAGCATCTCCCGTGCATTGCCTGAACCGTATTTACAGCTACAATAAAAATCTATTGGAAGAAAAGAAAGGATTCCCCCCCCACAGCTCCCAAGGGGAACTGAAGGCGCTGGCGTTATGGAGATTTTCCACACCAGTTCCCAGCTGCGCATCTGCACCCAGACACAAGAGCGAGCAACGTTTGGGAGGGCGCAGGAACCCACTCGGCCCAATTCCTCGCTCCACATACGAGCAGCCCCGAGCGTTCGATGGGCGCTTGCTTCCGCGAGAAGGCCAACACCTGATCGAACCCCTTGGCTCGGCTGCGCGAGAGCTGAGCTCGCCCCTGGGGTGGAGGGGAGCAGGCACCGGCAGGGAGAATAACACACCGTGGCTCCCAGGGCTGCCTTTGGTCTAAAAACGCAGTCAGCTGTTGTGGGAGACTCACAAAATGTCCCCTTTGCAATCAAGCCATCGGCTTTTCTCTCTCTTGTAGGAACAGGCTGCCTTCAGGGGCGAGGAAGTGCTGTTTCAGAGCGTCTAATAAAGCGGTTCAAAATGAAACTCTGCAGAACAATAGCCTTAGCTGAGAACTGGCATTTGAACAGAAAGTCGGGCGGGGGAGCTGTGCCACAATTTATTTCCTCTCATTTCATTTCATAAGGGGGAAGCAAAACAAAGCAGACACCTGAGGCATCTCCAGCCAGCGCTGGAGGTTTAGCAAATGCTGCCATCGCGTGGGGAAGCCTTTGCTCAGTCCCAGGGAAACAGTGGGTTTGGGGGAGCCCCCGACGAAGCAGGAGGGCAGGATGAGCCCCGGCATCCTGGGATGCTGGTGCCGGGCGAGCGAAGGAGCCCTCACCATCCTCCACCAAAATCTGCAGGGATAACGCCGGCACCCGTGCGTAAGCCGGTTTTCAGCCGGCGCCTCCTTATCTCCGGCACAAATTGCCCCGGCTTGGCGTGGCCACGATGGCCGGAGGACGCCGGAGCTTCTGCCAGCGCGAAGCAGACGCCGTGGCTGCGTTAACGCCGGGCCTTCGGCAGCCGGCGGTTCTCCAAGTCTCCCAGCCCGTTCCTATGGAAACAGGTTGGGAGTCTGCCCAATTTTCCATAACGAAGGAGAAGGGGGGATGAACTCCCACCGACGAAGTTGCTGTTTGTCACACGCAGGGCGTCGCAACGCGAGGCTGCACGGCCCCGTAACGCCAGCTGTGGGCAGGGCGCATCACGCCGACGCGGTGGCGGGCAGCGCTGTTCCCGTTCTGCCGTAACAGCAGCCACGATGAATCACGTTCACTGAGGCTGGGTTAAAG
>VZSC01008330.1:0-12937 GCA_013398225.1 Steatornis caripensis | reverse complement strand
TTGTCAAACGGTGTTTAGTCTGGAAGGTCTGGTTTAAGGTGACCGCGACGCCCGCCAA
Organism: Steatornis caripensis; assembly: GCA_013398225.1. Lineage (NCBI taxonomy): Eukaryota > Metazoa > Chordata > Aves > Caprimulgiformes > Steatornithidae > Steatornis > Steatornis caripensis. The sequence continues at coordinate 12,879 of VZSC01008330.1, read as the reverse complement.
AGCGGGAGAGCAGCCCCTCCCCCCGCCCCGGCCTGTGCGGACCGGGATCCCTTCCCAGCGACGGCCCGGGGCAGGAAAGCACCGCAGGTACCGGAGGAAGGAGCTTCCCTCCGGGATTTGCTTTCCCGGGACAGGCCCAGCCCGTGGCCGCCGCTGGGAAGGAAGCTCGGGGCGTTGGGTGCTCGCAAAGCGCTTCGGAAAGGCCGGAGCCCTGCGAGCTCCCTGGGCGGGGCCGGGAGGCCGCTGCTGAAACGGGAACAGAAACCGAAACGGAGCTCGCAGCCATCTTCCCCGGGCGGCCGGTTCCCGCAGCGCGCCCGGCGCTGCCTCCTCTCCCCGGGAGGTGTTCTGCGGCTTGGGGTGTCTTTTCTCCGTTTATTTCCTCACAAAACCAGGGAATTTAGCATATGGATGAGACGGAGGTAAGAGCGTTTTTAAAAACCCCCTCTTCCTGCCTGCCGGGATTCTGCCCAGCCTTTGGCTCAGAGGTGGCTTTTAAAACGAGTTCGCAGAGTAGGGGGGCGGTGGGCCCCCCCCGGAGCTGGGAAGGGGAACCGCCCTCACTGCGCTGAGCCTCCCCAGCACCTTGGAGTTGGTAAACCAAGGCACGGTGGTGGTGGCTGGGTGCGGTTGGAGTTAATGAGCTTGTTTAATGAAAGTTAAGTTGGCCCTGAGGAGTGTTTGATGAAGATAGGGAGCTGTATGAAGATAAGGCTCGCATCGGAAAAAACTGTCTTTATGAAGATGGGTGCCTTAAAGAGGTCACCGGGAGGAAGGTAGGACGGGAACCTAGCAGCAGGTATCAGTTGTGTGTTGTTATCCCCTCGGTTTCACAACCAGCTGTTGTCGAACAACCAGAACGTATCCTGTGCTGGGTTACTTATTTTATTATCCTGTACCCAAGGCACAACTGTCTGTGATGACGACTAAAATTTGGGCTACAGTCCCAAAAAAATTTTTGTGCCGTTGCCAGCTGCACACCTATCCAATTTCTGTGCGTGTTATCGCTTTACTTCCCCTGTGGCGTGATGACGCTTTAACTCCACATGTCACGTAACATCCAGGAAGCGAAGGACGTTTGGGGTTTCAGACTTTTTTGGCCATGAGCCTGAAGGCTGGTGCAAGCCTGTTGCAGCTCTGTCCTGTGTGACCGTGGGAGCTGCTTCACCCCCAGCGTGCTCCTGTTTCTCCAATCGCAAAGTGGGTCCAAGATTCCTCTCTCTGTCAGGGCACAGGAGTAAAACTCGCTTGTGTTTCAGAAGCGCGACGGGGTGAGCCTTCGATGAAGACGTCATGAGAAGGCAAACAGCCCCTGTGCAGCTGGCTTGAAATTCAGTCCAGCGGGAACAGAGGGACACTCTTACTAAAGCTGTTTCTCAGGGTTAACTTTGCCTGCGATTCCTGACTGCTGGGTTCTGTGCCAGGCAGGTGCAGTTTGTGTTTATGTGAATAATTTAGACTCGGTGGGAAACAGGAAAGCTTGATGAGCTGAAGATGCTCAGAGTGCCTCAGTAGCAGGGAAGCTGCTTAAACTNACTGCTGGGTTCTGTGCCAGGCAGGTGCAGTTTGTGTTTATGTGAATAATTTAGACTCGGTGGGAAACAGGAAAGCTTGATGAGCTGAAGATGCTCAGAGTGCCTCAGTAGCACGGAAGCTGCTTAAACTGCGTTTCTGGAATCCTGTAGTTGTGTAAATATGTTCTGAATTGTGGTGGTTTTTTCCCTCCTAGCAGGCGTCTGTTCAGGACGGGAGAGTGCAGAGTGAATCGCGGCTCCCCTTCTGCTGGCGCGCAAGTGGCCTGATTCACGCGTGCGTCCCAGCAGTGCGCTATGAACAGAGGCGCTTGTCGAGGCAGAGGCTCGTATCTTACCCAGTCAAGACACAACCGCCCCAGCGCTAATCAAGCGTTTGTTAAGCGCCCCCGTATCCCACAAGAAACTAATCAGGAAGCCTTTTTACACCAGCAGTTCCTAACAGAGTGGGACGCTGAGGTCTCTTTGCTTCAGGGACAAGGATCACACAACGAATCACGCATCAGAGGCGTGCGAGCTGCGGCACCGGCTCCTGCAGAGAGATGGCAACCTGGCTGTGGCAGAACAGGGTGGCATAGGTTCTCCAGCAAGCATCTGTGGGTAGAAACTTTGCCGCATTATTGCCCTCCTCAGTACCGCCATCAGGAGGACTCAGAGAGAGATTCTGACGTCGTCAGGCTGAATTTCCAGAGGCTGTCTCTTGCCGGGCAAGTCTGCGAACAAGAAATTCTGACTGTTTTTAGGCAGCTCGGGGAGGGGAAGACTTGGACAGTTCATGATCTTGCACATAAACTTAAGACTCGAAAGAAAGAGGTCAACCGGGTTTTGTATAAACTCTTAAAAGAAGGCCAGTTACACAAAGGCGGAGAGACGCCACCACGGTGGAGGATTGCCAGCCGAAGCACAGGGAGAGAAAGAAGCCCCACCGACCACAGCGGCGGTTGCAGAGATCCAGCTTGTGAGAGCAGAGGAGAGAGGAGTGTGGTTGGCTCAGGAGACGCTGATCCCGCGATGGCTGAGACAAAGGACAAAATCTGTAACTACTTGTTTAGTGTGGCAGAAACAACAGCGCTCAACCTTGCCAAAAACATCGGGTTTTCGAGGGCCAAGGATGTTAATGCCTTTCTTAGTGCTCTGGAAAAGCTGGGAGATGTCCACAGGCAGAACACAAGCCCCCCGCGGTGGTCCCTGACAGACAGGAAACGCGAGCGGATGCAGATGAGGCTGAAAGCCAGCGCGGTAACGCAGACAGCGGACCCCACGCCTGAGTCGGGTTTTCCACCTTCCTCTGTTCCTCCGTGTCCCCAGGAGGTGACCGTAGCTTCACCAGCAGTGACAACATCGGAAGAAGAAAGTATAGAAAACGGACAGCAGCCTTTGGGGCAAACTGATCCGAGTGATGCCAGCGACACAGAAGCAGCCCTGCCTGAGGACTCTAAGCCCGAATTCTCCAGTTTGAGTAATTACGATAACTCTGAAAACGGCAAGTGGGCCATGGATGATATCCCAGATAATCTGAACACTATCAACAAGCAGCCCAATGAGCTGGAATCCATCATGAATTCCCAGTCTTCCCCCAGTTACACCGCCCAGTTTGAAACTGCATTCCCATGTACGCCTGTAGAGAAACTGATGGCTTGTCAGGAGAAGAACCCAGTGAGTGGCCTTACCGAGTATTCCCAGTACACGTACCAGCACTGTGAGTTTGCCATGCTGGAGCAGAGCGGACCCTCTCATGAGCCACGGTAAGGAAACTTCCTACCTTTCCTGAGCTGATTTTTTTTTTTTTTTTGCTTAAAATGATCTGACCTCAACTAACTTCACCCACTCAACCTTGTCCTGAAGGGCTTGCTTGTGAATGTTTACTTCATTTCAGGAGGATTATCCTAGTTGATTCCTTGCAGCAGCTTAAAAAAAAAAACCCACAACAAAACAAGGCTAAAATTTAACCCCGGGTAGCCTGGTTTTGGCAACCTTGCGCCTCCTTTGAGCAGCGAAGGTGGGGTTCATCTCTTCATCTGGGTTCCGTCTAATTTAATCACTTGGCTTTCAGTTTGATTGCACAGGGGGAAGCAGGTATTTCTAAGGTACCTCTAAAGATGCTCTCGCCCTGGAAGTGGTATAAAGGGAGCCCAGAACAAAGTGCTTGGGTGCAGATGTCTTGGGTCAGATGACGTGAACCCACTCTGGTCGTTTCTGTGGTGTCGTGGGTCAGAGCAGTCTCTGGAAGCAAAGCACATAGCATGACACGAGGGTTTGCGCAGTCAGTCTCTGGAGCCCTGCTTCCTCTTGCTGGAATCGTGGCTGTCCCTGAGCACCAGCGAGACGGTGAAAAGCACCGTATGTGCCACACTGGAATATGTCAATAGATCCACTAGACAGGAAAATTGGCCTAATTTCTAAAGAAGGAGTCCCAGGCTTGCTTTTTTTTTTTTTTTAACAAGGAGGGATCTGAATGGATTCAACCCCATAGCCCCTCTCCAGACCTGGTTTGACCCATTCTCCTTGGAAGCAGATCTCCTCTGTGTAGGGCTGGAGGACAGAGGAGAAGCCATGTTTGTTAGAGTTCGCTGGGAGGAGAGAGACAGAAATTGAAGGCAAGAGATTCGTGTGAGGCAGCACCTCTCTGAGATGGTGTGAATGTGCTGGGTAGCCAGGGAAAATGCCAGAGGGATGAGTGACCCCGAATGACCAGGTGCAGATGGAACAGCGCAGGCTGCGTTTAAGCTTTCTTCATCCCCGTGCAGGAGACGTAACCAAACTGCTCTTTGCTTACGGCCGTTACGCGTCTCTGGCGCTTGTGGAGCAAGGCTATTCATCCTGTTCCTTCAGAGCAAAATCTAGAGCTGCTCCTCTGTCATGAACGGCTCTGCAAACGCGATGAAACAAGGCCCAGATGCAGAGCTGTTGGGGCACCCTTGCTGGTTTTGGCTTCTGCACGTGACAGGCTGGGTTTGCTCTCCTAGCTGTTTCTTCCCACTTGAGTTCCAAGAGCAGCCTTACCTCCTTCTGTGAGAAGACCACACTTTTGCCTCTCGATTTACCTCTTTGGTTTATCTCTTTCGAAGATTTAAGTTCCAGGCAGTGATTAATGGGCGCCGATTCCCACCAGCAGAAGCAGGGAGCAAAAAGCTCGCTAAACAGGAGGCAGCGGCTAACGCTATGAAGGTCCTGATGAGTGAAGCGGAGAACGGCAGACACGGTGGAATTAAATGCGAAGAATCATTTCCCTCCGACAGCTCTGAGCTGGAACAGGTGAGTCTTGTTTTCTTTACTTGTGAGGCTTGTCAAACGGTGTTTAGTCTGGAACTGGTTTTCTCCCCTCTTCTTGCTGTAGCCTTTGCAAGCAGAGCCAGAGCCGTCATCTGCGCCAGCTCATCTCAGCCTGCTTCCTGGGAAGCACCCTATCAGCGTATTGATGGAGTACGGCCAAAAATCGGGGAACACCATTGAATTCCAGCTGCTTTCTCAGGAAGGTCCACCTCACGATCCCAGGTATGGCATATTGTGGTCGGCTTTGGCGAGGTAGAAACCCTTTCTTTAATATCGTTTTTCTTCAGCACGCTACCTGCATTTCTGGACTCGTCACTGGCCTAGCTGAGGGCTGCTCTTATCCAAGGAGTGAGGGCATGGCTCCTCCGAGACATCTGCCTCCAGAAAGAGACCAAAATCTGCTGGTTTCTCAGAGAAAGGATGTCGTTTCTCCTACCAGACCAGGAACAGGTTCCAGTCCTGTACTCTACCTGGTAGTGCTCTACTGGGAGTAGTTAGGGCCATCGTGGTAGATGTAAATTGGAGATAACCCAGAAGGATTTAATTTGAGCTGGGAGAAGGGGATAATAAACAGATGAAGACATCTATGCTTAACACTTTTCATGTGCTATAATGTCCTGTCAGGTTCAGCTACTGTGTGAAAATGGGTGACCAAATTTTCCCTGCTGTGGTAGGAAACAGCAAGAAGGGAGCAAAGCAAATGGCAGCAGAAGTTGCTGTGAAGATTCTTTCTGGAGAGCCTGTACCCCATGTCCTGCCTGAACAGGTACAAAGAGCTTCTTTGTAAGACCCAAGTGTTTTGGGTTGGGTTCCCCCCTCCCCTTCATTTCGTATTCCACTGGATTTCACCCCACACGGTCACGTGCTGGCTCTGGTGGAGGTTTGCCGAGTGCTCTTGGCCTGCGGGGATACCAGCTGCTCGGTATTTAACGGCCTTGTCCGGTCTAACTCTGCTCTAGCCTGGCGTGAAGCCCCACAGCGACCAGTCGGTGCACAGCTGTGGACCGCGGATTGCCACTCCAGATGAATCCAAGGTGGCGAAAGCAAAAGGTGTCGGAGAGCTCATCAAATACCTTAATGTCAATCCTGTCAGCGGCCTGCTGGAATACGCGCGCTCCAATGGGTTTGCTGCGGAGTTCAAACTCATTGACCAGTCAGGACCTCCCCATGACCCCAAGTAAGTAGCTGCATCTGTCCAGGAGGAAATTCGGCCGTTGTCCTGGGAGAAAGGGCAGAGAATGCAGAATTCCTGGTGCGGTTCGAGGCAGCAACAGGCCAAGCTGCTGCCTCTGCCAGACCTTATGTCCAGATGACAATAAGCTACCTGCACTCCTCTCCTCTCTCCACTGAGAGTTTAAAAACCGGCCTGAAATGCACAGCTTTCTTGGTTTCTCAGAGGTGCGCTGCTGTCTTTACAGGTTTGTCTATCAGGCGAAGGTTGGAGGCCGTTGGTTCCCAGCTGTAACGGCACACAACAAAAAGCAGGGCAAGCAGGAGGCCGCCGATGCGGCGCTCAGAGTCCTCATTGGGGAAACAGAGAAGATCGAGCGCATGGAAGGGATGACCATCACCGAGGTAAATCCTCTTCCTCCAGAGCTGGCGCTGCTTTTTTGCCCGTGCTGTGCCTTTCAGTCCAGTAGAAAAAGACCTTCAAGATCAACTCTGTTCTCTGGAGGTGTAGATAAGCTGACGTTTTCCTGAAGTGGGTTAGATGTTTCCTCAGGGCACAGATGTACTCTTCCCTCCTGCTGGCCTCTGCTTTAGGGCTAAATTATCATCACATTCTTCCGCAAGCTACTGAAATGTGTTCCTGCGGTGGAGCTCATTTTTAATTCTGTGCCTTTTTTTTTTTCTTTCCGCCTCCCAAATTCCTTTGTGCTGCATTAAAAATGGTGTGTCAGCTCAAAAACTCACGCATCAGATAAGAGCGAAGCTCTGGTTGTGTCAGGATGACTGTCCCAAACCTGTGCTGCTTTAAATTACACTTAGAGTTTTGTGATCTCTTAAAAGCCGTGTGCCAGGCTGCACAGCTGAGCGCAGCAGCTGTGGCTCTAAATAGCAAAGCCATCAGGGAGGATTTGTCAGTCAGCAGTGCTAGAGGAGGCAAGTGTCCGTCTGCGATGGGAGTGACGGTGCAGTTTCCTCGCAGGCAGCCAGGGAAGGAATTCCTCCACAGCCAGTAACAGATTTCCTTGGCTGAGTCTCTGGGAACAGGCAAGATGGGTTTTGTTCCTTTGCAATGGGGGTTTCCCGTGGCAATCTCGGGAGGCCATTCCTCAGCCCATTCCACTTGCTGCCAGGCAGACAGCTTGCTGTTGTCTCTTAATGATGCGCTCAAGCAGAACTGAAAGCGTTGGACGGGGCTTTCCCAGAAATACCTGAAAACTTCACCTGCCCCACCCAAAATTGCACTGCCTGTAGCTCATATTTTCTGCGTCCCTGCCTCCTGCTTGGCGAGCTGTGCTTCAGGTTCGCTACTTGTTGAGCCGTTTTGCTCCATGCCCTGCTCGTGATCTCTTAGCACTCCTGCTCTGTGTCCCCCTGTTCCAGCTCCCTGTGAGTGGCAGTACCCTACACGATCAGATGGCGATGCTGAGCCACCAGTGCTTCAACACCCTCACTGCTCGCATCCAGCACAGTCTGCTTGGGCGGAAGATCCTGGCTGCCATCATCATGCGGAAAGGAAACAAGGGCCTGGGAGTGGTGGTCAGCATCGGAACGGGTATGAACAGCTTCTCCCAGCATAAGCTGAACTCTCCCTTCCCCGCTAGGTTCCCTGTCAGCTACCACTAGGGAATGGCCGTTGCCGTAGGCTTCTTCAGAGAGGGCAAGAAACGTTCCGAGGGCTCGTGTGGTGTCACAAGTGATCTGGTTAGGGAGAGAGGGAACAAAGTGAATGTGCCTGCAGCTGTATCGCTCTTAATCTTTGCTTGCATTGCTGCGCGCTAGTCTGTGCATCAGAGCGTGGATTCCTCGGGTTGTACAGCACAAGATCCCCCAGCTTCTCTTGGCTGCACGTACCTGAGCTCCCTTGCTGTTTAGCTGCCACGCTTCCACCCAGAGCGGTGGGCCAAAAAGCACTCGGGAAGGGACGCTGCTGCTAAACCTGTGGCAACGTGAGTCCCTGCTGTCCTGAAAGCAGTGTGTGCTCTTCATCCCTTTATTTTCCTGACTGCTCGGATCGAGATAATGATTTCATAGTCAGGGTGCTGCTGCTGCTCAGGAGCCCAGAGAAGTGAAACTTGAAGCAAGGTGCAACCCCGCCTTGTTCTGTGGAGCTCTGTGCTGATTTCGACGCTTGCCTTTTTTATTTATTTGTTTGTTTGTTTNGGATCGAGATAATGATTTCATAGTCAGGGTGCTGCTGCTGCTCAGGAGCCCAGAGAAGTGAAACTTGAAGCAAGGTGCAACCCCGCCTTGTTCTGTGGAGCTCTGTGCTGATTTCGACGCTTGCCTTTTTTATTTATTTATTTGTTTGTTTGTTTGTTTCAGGTAATCGCTGTGTGAAAGGGGAAGAGCTGAGCTTGAAGGGGGAGACCGTGAATGACTGTCATGCAGAAATCATTTCTCGAAGAGGTTTTGTGAGGTGAGACGAGGGGAAACGTGAAGCAGAGGGCTCTGCCAACAGGGGCTGACCCGTTCTAGAGGGATGTGGCTGATGGTTCCTCGCTGTGTTGAGAGAGGCTGCGATCCTCTAACACTACTGTTTACCCATGTGTTGTTAAATAGAGGGAAGTTGTTTCTGATAAGGAAAGGCCGTGCCTGAACGGTGCCCAAATTAGTACCGAACTGGAAACTTGCCAAGAGCCCAAGGGCCGCATCTGATACACTTAAAATAAAGTGGCCTGCAGAGGCTGCTTGGCCGGCACACAGCGCGCTGCATCGGCACGAGCACCGCTCTGAGCTGAGGCGCCGGGGAATCTGCAGGCCGGCTCCCCTTTTGGCCGTTCTGGATCTGGGTGTAGAAGGCTTCAGGAAAACATTTCAAATGTGTTTGCGTTGATAAGTCAGAAATCCTTTTTCATCGGTTGGAAAGGGTTTTCCCAACTAAACGGCGCAATTGTTCCCTTCTCTTTATAAACACTCAGTGGGGCCCCTTTTTGGTTTTTTAAGCTGAAGTGAGGTGATGTTGGAGAGGCCTTGTGAATGTCTGCCCTTCCAGTTTTGAGCCGCAAAGCCAGCTGCTTTCTTAAAGCCTTTGCCTGCTGCCGCTGTACTCTGTGTGCGTTCCTCGGCACTGGAAGGTGTTGAGGGCAGCTCCCCGGCGAGCTGTGAAGTCGGAGGATTGCGCTCTTGCGTACCGTCTGTCTCCGCTGTTAGTCTTGACAGTGGTGGTTGCTGGGCTGCTCTGGCACAGCAGAGTCTGTCAGAGACGAGAACAGCGAGCTCCAGCTGTCCTCGCTAAATGAAGTTGCTGCGCAGGCTCTGCTTCAGGAGTCTCTCTGAAGCTGCAGCTTTTCCTTAGTCCTTGACTAGTCCTTAGTTTCTTTAGTCTCTGTGTCAGAGACGTCAAGGTTTTTCCCTGTCCCCGGACAGAACCAGCCTTAAAAGACCCAGTCATTGTAAACGGATCGTGGCATTGTGCTAATAATACCGCTTGCGCTCAGCTGCACATGGGGCTGTTCGCTCTTAATGCAAACTTGGTGCTGACTAAAGGTGCTGGGTTAACAACCTTGATTCGCGCTCAGATCGGGTGCACGCAAGTGGCAGCCAGCCAGGCTCCCTTTTCTCTTCTGCCAGTGCTTCCCTCTGCTCACCTGACAGAACCCTTATTTTCTATCGCGTGTCCTCTGCGTGGCAGGAAATCGCTTGATCTGCCTTTTCTGTGGCATCCAATGCTGTTCGTTGGCTTCCAGGTATTCTCAGCCGCCGCTCCCGGTCTTGGCTCTGCTGTGTGGCAGGAGCAGGCGGCTCGGTGCCACAGAGACAGAGCTTGGGGCTCTGCCTGTCCAGGGCATGGGCAGCGGTTGGAAGCGCTCCTTGTCTGAGGAGCAAAGCAGCCGTGTGACGTGATGGTGTTATTTTCAGGTTTCTCTACAGTGAGCTGATGAAGTATGACCCGTCTAATCCTTCCTCTGCAGAAGAGAGCATTTTTGAGCCAGCGGGAGGGAAGAGACTCAAAATAAAGAGCGGCGTTACCTTTCACCTCTACATCAGGTTCGCGTGGGGTTGTGCAGGGAGCGACTGGTGTCGGCAGCCTGGCCCTGGCTGGTTTCTGAGCGCTAACCTGGGGAGCGTTTGTTTTCCAGCACAGCGCCGTGTGGAGACGGAGCGCTCTTTGATAAATCCTGCAGCGATCAGGCGAGCGTGGTGGGGCAAGCCCAGCATCAACCCCTCTTTGAGAACCCCAAACAAGGCAAGCTGCGGACCAAGGTGGAGAACGGTGGGTGCCTTTGCGGAGTGGCTCCAGTCCTCTCTTCCGAGCCTTTCTGGAGCTCTGGGTTTCCTTACCCGCTCTGTGTGGTGCTGTTGTGGGGTTTGAAGCTTTCAGGAACTGCGGGGTGCGGGTAAAAGGGGTTGGGGGCATTAGAGGGAGCCTCTTCTCCTTCCGCTCTCCGCCTGTGGGACTGCCGCGCTAGCAGGAGTACAGCTGGAGTTTGCTGCAGAGCTTGGATGTCTGTGGCCTCCCTTTTGAGCACTGTTTCGTTCTGCTTCAGCCACGTGAGGAATAACTCGTCCTTAATCAGCACTGAGTTCCCTTTTTCACATGGTACTAAAAATGTCCCCAGCACCTGGTGACGGACTCACTCCAGAGGTCGCCCTGTGCCTCTGCACAGCAGACAGTTCCTTGTGCAGTTGCTGATGGGGTTTTTGATTTATTGAATGTCTGACTCTGACAGAAAAACATCACAAATTCTTCTCTCGTGCAGGGGAAGGTACCATTCCTGTGGAGTCGAGTGACATTGTGCCCACATGGGATGGGATCCAGCACGGGGAGCGGCTGCGAACCATGTCCTGCAGTGACAAAATCTTACGCTGGAATGTACTCGGCTTGCAAGGGGCATTGCTGTCACACTTCATAGAACCGGTTTATCTCAGCTCTGTGACGCTCGGTACGAGACCTGCCGTCCGTCCTGCATTGGGATGGTTGTGCCGCCCCGCTCCTCGGAGCTCGGCTGCGGCGACGTGTGACCTCCCTTCCCCAAGTGATGGGAAAGCTTGTTTGTGGAGGCCGGGGGAGTAACAGGCTGAAATGCCGCTCTTGGCAGAGCTGTGCTGTTCAGGAGCGAAAAGGGGTTTTGTGGGTTTTATGCTGTGGGTGGAGCGGGGCTTTTTTTCCCAGGGTTCTTGATTTTTAGAAGGCACGTGCGATCTAGGAGGGTGAGGCAAAAATTGCCTGTTTGTGTCTTCAGTGAGGGATGTTGCAGTCTGTAAACCTGCATCTTACACACCTAGGGTACGCGTGGCTGTTGCTGCTCCACAAGGCCGAGAGCTTCCTGGAGCTTGTGAGGAACGCTGTGATGGGAAGGGCCACGATTCTCAGGCTCTGGCCCATGCATCGTCCATGCCGTTCCTGTTCCCTAATGCCTTCACGCCTGTCTTCGCAGGTTACCTGTACAGCCAGGGTCATTTAACACGCGCAATCTGCTGCCGCGTGGCGAGAGATGGCAACATGCTGCAGGAAAAGCTCCAGGCTCCGTATCACATTAACCACCCTGAGGTACTGTGGGCTTGGTGCCTCTCCGTCCTTCGTTCCCCCCCTTCCACCCCGGCCCTTGGGTTCGGGCCCCGCTGAGGCGCTCTGCAGTAGGGGTCACCTGGCAGAAGCTCTCCAGCCGGGCTCAGGAGGTTAATGGCCAGAAACCTGCCTGCTTTCTGTCATCCCATGGTGTCTGGGGGGTTACTGGGTGACTCGGTGTGGGAAAAAGGAGACCAAGGTCGCCTTCAGGTTAGTGCGAATGTAGTGCTTGCCTCTCCCGGCGTTTGGGATGAGCTGCAGCCCTGCCTGCAGGACATCGAATCTCCTTGGATTTCACGTGTCCCAGATAAGATCAGACCTAGCGGGCCTGCCTCTGGAAAGGAACAGCAGCAGCAGTGGGGGGCCTTGAGCGTGGGGTAACTGAGGCTTTAACGTGCAAAACACCAAGCATCTGGGGTGGAGAGTAAAGACCTGGCTGTGCCCCCGGCGAGCGCGGGGTGGCAGGTGCCGCGTGGCTCCCCTCGCCAGGCAGCTTGCGCCGCACGAGCGGCGTTAAGAAACCTTTGCCTCCTGCGCAGGTTGGGCGAGTCAGCGTATACGACTCCGCGAGGCAGACGGGCAAGACGAAGGAGTCTTCGGTGAATTGGTGTCTTGCTGATGAAAGCGAAGTTGAAGTCTTGGATGGCACAAAAGGGAAAGTGGATGGGTAAGAGCAGCCTTTCCTGATGCTGCTTTTCTCTTTGGGGAAACAGGGGGGCAGGCAGCTCTGAAGCCGTGGGTATGCTCTGTGCCGTGACAGCACCTTACGTGGTGGGAGGGTTGGAGAGAGGAGTTAACTGACGTAAGCGAGTGCTCCTGAATCAAAACAAAATATTGCCCGGCCTGGACTGTGCGGCAGAGCTGTGTGAGCCAAGGGATTCCACAGGCGTCCCCCGTGGGTGTTTCCCTGGCCCCCCCCGATCCCCTTTGCTCTTCTGAACGTCAGGTCCTTCACTGCAGCCTCTTGTCTTCCTTCTCAGGCCGAAGCTGGAAGTGTCTCGTGTGTCCAAGAGGGAAATGTTTGCCCTGTTCCAGCAGTTATGTGCCAAGAACAACTGCAAAGCCCTGCAGAACCTCTCGGTGTACTCGGATGCTAAGGAGGCAGCCACAGCGTACCAGGAGGCCAAGCAGTGCTTCTTCAGCACCCTGGAGGAGATGGGCTACGGCAGCTGGATCCGCAAACCCCAAGAGGAAGATAATTTCTCTTTCCCTGAGGCATAATAATGGGGGGGGGGGGGTGAGTGTGCACAGGTGGGCGTCCTTCTTTCACCACCCCCTTTTTGAAGTGGAATCAGGAGCGTGCAGCAGTTGCCCCTGTAGGCCTGGCTGCCTTCCCTCTGCTCTCGTTGCTCTGAGACCCTGCCCTTTCTCTTTTTAAAACATGCATGAAAATCA
>VZSC01008328.1:14130-28328 GCA_013398225.1 Steatornis caripensis | reverse complement strand
GCCAACAGGGGTCTCTGATCTGTTGAAGTGCTTCTCCAGAAGTTCCCCCCGAATGTCATTTTCTGTCCCCTCTTATTCTCATGCTTCGATGTGTATTCCCTCCTCCAAAAGTTTTGTTTCTGGGTGGAATTCAGCATCCTTCTGCTATTGGTTAATTAGTCTCATTTAATTGGTTAATTTAATTTGTTAATTAGTCTGATTTAATTTACATAACGTAAATTAGCATGCATGATCCTTACGTGCATTGGGGGACAAATCTTTTTGGCCTTGAATTGAGTCGGTGGTTGCAATCTCCCCCTGCTGCATTTATCTCTCCCCCAGTTACTGCAGATTCTTGCTGACATCGTTGCTTCCTGGGCAATCATCCAGCCTTTGGTGTCTTCTGAGGCAGGATGTTCCCTCTTATCAGGCCTTAGCTCCTCTTCAAGGACATATCTCGCCTCACTTGTGAGTGTTCAAGACATTCCTCAGAGAAGCTTGGGGAAGTCTCCATCCCTGTGAGCAAAAATCTTGCTTGTTGCAGGGGGTTACAAGTTAGCCTTAGTGTTAGATTATTTGGTCTTTCAGTTGATCTCCTACATGCTGCAATTAGCGTAGGATTGATTGTGCATGTATATAATCCTTCAGACATAAACCATTGACCAAGTCTGGGACTAGAATTGGATCTAGCTGTACCTAGACTCCTCTCAGAAGGAGTTTAGAAAGCAACGGGGTCTTTTCTGAACCTTGTGGCTCAATGGGATGGTCTCCCTGACAGTTTGTCTGACCCTATCCTCTATGCAGTAAATAACCAAGTGTACCTTGTCAGCGAATCTTGTGAAAACACTCACATTTACTATCAAACTTCATTACATCATTGTTTTATATCATATAGCATATTGCTACTTTTCTCTTACTTGTGAAGTGCTTCACTCGATCCACAACATACGTGATTTTGGAAACTATTGGAATGCAATAATTAGTTAACATTGAAATTATCTATTTTAATGTATGGGATGTATCTCCTGGGAGCTCCTAAAACTAGCAAAACTGCATGAGGAAAGATTTATCTGAATGTGTCCAGAAAGACAGGAGACAGGATTTACTTTCTGCATTGCAGCAAAACTTCCAGTATGGAATAGAGAAAGAAAAAAGCACAAGAAAGCTACAGATCAAAAAGATAATCTTACTTCCCAAAAGAAAATGGGATCTTTAAGCTCAAGGGTGTTGAAAATACCCAGAGGTTGATATATGGCAATCTTTACTGCCACAGGTTTACCTGTATTCTGTGAGCAGGTGAGAATGGAATTGTTAAGAGGTGAGATAACAGTTCTANAGAAAGCTACAGATCAAAAAGATAATCTTACTTCCCAAAAGAAAATGGGATCTTTAAGCTCAAGGGTGTTGAAAATACCCAGAGGTTGATATATGGCAATCTTTACTGCCACAGGTTTACCTGTATTCTGTGAGCAGGTGAGAATGGAATTGTTAAGAGGTGAGATAACAATTCTATATCTATAACACATTCATTTTGAAGTACAGTAATATATTATGTTGTTAGGATTTTTTTTTGTACTAGCAACTCTNTGTTGAAAATACCCAGAGGTTGATATATGGCAATCTTTACTGCCACAGGTTTACCTGTATTCTGTGAGCAGGTGAGAATGGAATTGTTAAGAGGTGAGATAACAGTTCTATATCTATAACACATTCATTTTGAAGTACAGTAATACATTATGTTGTTAGGATTTTTTTTGTACTAGCAACTCAAAACGTATTTAGACTTCCGACTACCTCTGCCTTAACAGCCATAAAATAGGATATCTTGAAAGAGGAATTACAGAAAGCATAAAAAGTTGATGAAGCATGGCTGTCTCAAGTGAGGTAGATGAATATTTTGAGTAGGTATGTATCATCACATGCACGTAGCTGACAGATATAAGGTGATGCATAGCATATGCATTATTTAATTCATAGACATTATAAAATGTACGGCTCTAAGGGTTCCCCAGACTCTTCAATATTGTCTCACAAAAGAGATATGTGCTGCACACAGTATGATTTCCTTCTGTGAACTTTCTCCTCCAGAATAAAAAGGAATAAAGTGATTTTATGATGTGACTAATAGAGGATTTGGTCCTTGCTTCTAAAACCCGCAGCACTACTTATGTTCATTTGGGTGGTCAGAAAAGTGTAAGTAGGGCTATTTTTTATTCTCTGGTGTTTCTTCTGGACTATATCTCTATAGATGAGGTCAATTTTTCTAGATTTAATTACTAAAGACATAGAACAACCCAAAGAGGTACGGGGAGAGAGATGAAGCCTCGTTCCCCCTCAAGCAAATAATTCTGGCTCCCAGTGGAAGAGTGAGTGGAGATTTCTTCATTTTCAGTTGAATTCTTTTTGGCCATCTTCCATAGAGGTTATTCAGATCCACAATGAGAATGTTTAGGTGAGGTGTGTACCCATATATTTTATTACAAATTGAATGTATTAGACCATGATCTTTATGGAAAAGTGTCAAAACCCAAAACATAACATAAAACTCTCTGAAAATTATTTTTTCTGTGTACATGACATACAGAAAAAAACCAAGGCCAAAATAATGACTAAATAGAGATAAGATTTTTAAAAAATCACTTAGGTTTTAAATTTATTTACCAACATACCTAATGCACTGGTGAAAACACATTTGTCTCAGTTATGCCCATCTACTCATTTCCTCTTTATTTTATTCCTTTTAGAGAAAAATAGTATCTCTAGACTTGCAAGTTCTTCGGCATCATATCAATAATGCTTTCATATTAATAAATGTTTAAGAGCACAAACATATATTGACACTCATCTTGTTTCCATTCCTTGATGAGTGTAGAAATTTCATGATTTCACAATGGATTCTAGGACAAGTACACATATTTTTAACTTTGAAAAATCCAAACATACCAAAAAGATTCTTCCAATAGAATAAAATTCAGCTACAACTATCCTGCATGTTTTCTAGCAAAGTAAATTTTTCTTCTCCATGGTTTGAAATTAAGCAGACTGCTAAACTACTTTTATATTATTTTTATTTTAGTCTTTGTGTAATCATTCTTGAGTGCTACTCAAAATCTTACTGAGAAAGTGTTAGAAAACGGGAGACATATTTAAATGTAAGAACTTTGCATCAACATGCTTAAAAATTTCTCCTTATAAAAGCTGGAATAATATATACATATTTATTTAAGAAACCATACTATATAAAACATATGCATTAACCATTCAATAAGTTGCCTAATGGAAGTTTAAATATAAGTTCCCAGGATTTTAAAGCTAACCATCATCTCAGTGATTATATTTACTCCTTCCTGTGTACTCTTTCTGCTTTCCTTTTTTTATACATTTGAATGCATATTTGGAGCAGGAAGAGATCTTTTTCCTCGTTTTTACGTGGAACAACATGTACAACAATGGAGAACTTGTCCTTGACTAGAGCATTAGACAGTAGACTGCTGCAATTAGTAGCAATATCTTAAAAACAAAAATAACAAAAAATATATTTATATTTGATTCTGAGTTGTGATAAAGAACAGTGAATCACGACTGACTCAACAATGGATGGCTACCCATATGCTAATAATCCACATTATTTTGTCAAAAAGGTTTTTCCAAGCAGAAATAATCTGTGACTTGTGAATAAAATCCCTAAAAATTGTGGAATTAGTATATTCTTGATAGTGTACAGATCTTTGAGTTGATGATATTTTTGAGGGAAGTGGAAATGAGGTTAATCATCTTATGAAGATGGCACAGCTACTGTCATTCTGGATGTTTCTCCAGATATTTTATACAGTGAAGAGCTTTCAGGGAAAGAAGAAATTGAGCAACAAAACAATTTCCAAACAATTATGTCCTACCATTATGTTGATTGTCTGCATGACATCAGGGAGGAAGAATAAGAGACTGACAGTTTGTTCTCAGGGATACTACAGATCTTTCCCATCAAATTTGCTAACATCTTAAGGAGAACTTTAAAATAGATTTATCAGGGAAACATGACCACAGCTCAATGTGAAGTGAAGAAAAGTGTGGGAAGCAAGGATGTGCTGGGAGGATGCATAGGGTTTATGGAGTAAGGCTGTGGTTGTGGTGGGAGGGGGGAGTGCAGCAATGGCTTTTGTGAGAACTCACAAGAAGCTGCCCCCTGTTGGACAGAGACAGTTCCAGCAGGCTCCAAGATGGACCTGCCGCTGCCCAAAGCTGAGCAAATCAGTGATGTTGGTAGAACCTTTGTGATAACATATTTAAGAAAGGGTAAAAATGCTGCACAACAGCAGCTGTGGGAGAAGAGTGAGAA
This sequence comes from Steatornis caripensis, assembly GCA_013398225.1. Taxonomy (NCBI): domain Eukaryota; kingdom Metazoa; phylum Chordata; class Aves; order Caprimulgiformes; family Steatornithidae; genus Steatornis; species Steatornis caripensis. Next base: position 24,013 of record VZSC01008328.1, on the reverse strand, counting down.
TATGTGAGTAAAAAGAGTCTGCAGACCCCAGAGCCAGTGAAGAAGCAGAAGGAGGAGATGTTCCAAGTGCCAAAGCAGATATTCTGCTGCAGCCTGCAGTGAAGACCATGGTGAGGCAGATTGTCTCTCTGTAGCCCATGTAGGTCTATGGTGGAACAGATATTCAAGTTGCAACCCATAGAGAACTGCATGCTGGAGCACGTAAATGTGCCTTGAAGGAAGCTGCAGCCTGTGGAGAAGAGCCCACACAGGAGCAAATTTTCTGGCAGGAACTGTGCCCCATGTGGGATGCATGCTGGGGTAAGTCCATTCCTTAAGGACTGTACTCCATGGAAAGGACCCATGCTGAAGCAGTTCTTGAAGAACTGCATCCTGTGGGAAGGACCCAAGTTGGAGAAGTGCATGAAGGACTGTATTCCATGGGTAGGACCCCACACCAGAGCAGGGGAAGAGTGTGAGAAAGAAGGAGATGTAGAGCCAAATCCTTATGAACTGAGTGCAATCCTCATTCTCCATACCCCTGCACTGCTCAGAGGGACGAGGTAGAGAAGTTAGGAGTGAAGGTGAGCCTAAGAAGAAGAGACTGGTGGGAGAAAAGTGGGTTTAGATTTGTTTTTATTTCTTGTTATCCTACTGTGTTTAATTGACAACAAATTAAATTAATTTCCCCAAGTCAAGTCTGTTTTCCCTGTGACAGTAGCTGGTAAGTGATCTCCCTATCCTTATCTCAACCCAGAAACTTTTTATCATATTTTCTCCATCTGCCCTGATGAGGAAGGGGAATGATAGAGAAACTTGGTGGGCACCTGGTAGCTGGTGAAGTTTAAACCACTACAGAGGACATCATTCTTTCTCAGTGAGAAAACAGTATGAAAAGGAACTCATGCACATGCCTGTACATGAATGCACAAAAATTGGAAAACAGTTGCAGGGCTACAACTTCATTCAGGTCACAAATATGTGGTGGGATAGCTCACATGACTGGAGTGCTGTGATGGATGGATGCAAGCTTTTTAGGAAGAACAGGAAGGGGAAGGAAAGACAGGAGATTGTCCTTTATGCAGAGGAACAACTCAGACTTACGGAGCTCTGCTGAGCAAGGATAACTGTACTGGATTTGTGTGGCAAGGTTTTGGTAGCAGGGGGGCTACGGGAGTTGATTCTGCAGAAGTTGCTAGAAGCTTCACCTTATGTCCAATGGAGCCGATGCTAGCAGGCTCCAAGATAGACCAATATCCAACACTGGAACAGAAAGCTTGAAAAACCTCACTGAAGAAAAAACAGACCATAAAGAAGCAGCATCCATAAGTGACAAAAATGATACTCAATCACCTAAAAACACTTGCTTTCCATTTGGTCTTCTGTGAAATAAATCTAATCAAAGTCCACTCCCTTGTTACTTGATACATAAGAAATAAATGCATTGATTTTGACTAAGTGACTTCCACTTTGATTGGACAAACAGATTTTTATAGCTATGCAAATTCCATTTCCAGCCTAAGGACTGTCAAACAACATCAAAAGTTTAACCCAACCCAGCACTGGGCTTTTGGGCCCTTATCAAATCCTTCTCCCATACTAAAGTTTCTCCATTTAGTAAAATAAAACATAACTAGTTCTGAGCTTCCTTCACTCCTCTGTGATAACACATTTAAGAAGGGGAAAATGATGTACAATAGCAGCTGGAAAAGAGGAGTGAGAATATGTGAAACATCTCTGCAGATATCAAGGTCAGTGGAGAAGCAGGGGGAGGAGGTGCTCCAGGTGCCTCAGCAGAGATTCCTCTGCAGCTCATGGTGAAGACACCATGATGAGGCATGTTGTCCCACTGCAGTCCATTGATGTTCATGGTGGAGCAAATATCCACCTACAGCCCATGGAATACCACACGCCGGAGCAGATGAATGCACCCAAATGGGGCTGGACCCCATGGAGAGGCTGTGCTGGAGCAGGCTCCTGGCAGGACCAGTGGATCCATGGAGAGAGGAGCCCAAGCTGGAGCAGGTTTGCTGGCAGGACTTCTGACACTGGGGGGATCCACATAGGGTCCATTCCTTAAGGATCCAGGCAGTCTGTTCCTTACAGACTGCATCCCATGGAAAGGACCCACATTGGAATCAGTTCATGAAGAACTGCAGCCTGCAGGAAGGGCCCACATTGGAGAAGTTCATGAAGGACTGTCTGTTGTGGGAGGGACCCCATGTTGGAACAGGGAAAGAGTGTGAGGAGGAAAGAGCAGCAGAGACAATGCGTGATGAACTGACCACAACCCCCATTCCCCATTCCCCATTCCCCTGTGCTGCTCAGGGAGGAATTGGCAGAGATACTGGGAGTGAAGTTGAGTCCAGGAGTAAGGGAGGGATAGGAGAAAATGTTTTAACATTTATTTTAATTCTCATTATCCTACTCCAATTTGATTGGTAATAAATTAAATTTCAAGTTGAGTCTGTTTTGTCCATGATGGTAACTCCTGCATGATCTCCCTGTACTTATCTCAACCCACAAGCCTTTCATTATATTTTCTCTCCCCTGTCCAGCTGAGGAGGGTGAGTGATAGAGAAACTTGGTGGGCCTCTGGTGTTCACTCAAGGTCAACCCACCACAGTAATGCACCACTTAGGAGCTTATTGCTTGGGATCAGAGGGGAGACAAGAAAGAGTGATATTGTGGTAGTCATCTACTACAGACTTCTCATTCAAGAAGTGAATGAAAGCTTTTTTAAACAACTGAGAAATCCTCATGACCAGAGACCTTGATAGTCATGGGAGGTTTTAACCACTCTGACATTTGCTGGAAGTGCAACACTGTAGGACACAAGCAGTGCAGGAGTTTTTTGGAGAGAACTGAGAAATATTTCATAACAGGTTGTCAAGAAAAGAAGAATAGTGGAAGTGCTCTGTGGAACTTGCTACTCACAAATAATGAAGAATTGGTTGGGGATGTGAAGAGACTAATGGTAGTGTCAGCTATAGTGAGGACGAGATAGTGTAGTTTAAGATCCTAAGAGAACTGAACAAAACACAGTAGAATTATAACTTAGATTTTCAGGAGAGAAGATTTCTCCTTCTTCAAGAAACTACAAAGTAGTATCCCATAGCAGACTTCTCTGAAGGGCAAAGGGACCCTTCAGAAAACCAAATTGCCTGTATTTCAATGACAGGATATTCAAAGCACACAAAATGTACATTCATGTGTGGAAAAGGTTGAGCAGGCATGTTAGAATGCTTGGTTGACTGAGTAAGATAATCCTTACAGAGATGCTGGCGTTCTTTCAGAGATTTGAGATCCTTACAGATCTCAGACACAAAAAGGGAACTGTAAATAATGTGCAAGGGACAAGCTGCCCAGGAAGAATACATAGACACTGCACAGGCAATGTCTAGTGCAATACCTAATCCAGTGATTATATTAGGAAAGCCAAAGCTCAGTTGGAGTTGAAACTGGCAAGAGATGTGAAGGGTAATAAGAACACTTTCTACAGGTACATGGCCAGCAAAAGGGAAATGGGTTCACAGCTCAATAGGTCAAGCGATCAAGTAACAAGAGACACAAAAAAGACTGAGATATTCAATGTGGTCTTTATTTCAGTCTTTACTGGTCTCAGGCCTCCCGGGTCCCTGTTTTAGTGACAGAATCAGGAGAAGCAAAGCATTATCCATTGTTAAGAAATAGTGAGTTAGGAAACATTCAAGAAAATTGGTCTTACAGAAATCCATGGAACTAGATGAGATGCATTCAAGGTGCTGAGGGATCTGAACGGTGGCTTTATATTGCAACCTTCTTATTGGCCTAGATAGATCATGGTGATCTGAAGAAATTCATGAGGACTGGAGAAAGGCAAATCTTGCACTCAATAACAAATGAGCAAATATTCCTGGAAGACATGTCCAAGTGCAGGCAGGAAAATGTCAGGACCCTAAGTACACTACTAGGTCTTTCCCTCACACAGCTTTCCCTCACACACCCTGCACAGAGGCTCATTTCAACTCAGGCTTCTAATCACTGCCCATGCTACAAGATACCTGCCTCCAGCCCTGCCTCTGGCCCTGTCTCAAGTCCCATCTCCAGCATTGTCTTCTGCTTTCCTAACTCGCTGACTGAACTTCTCTGCTGGGTTCCAGACTCAACTCTTTACCTTGCATTGTCTGATAATCTCTGGCCTGTAGACAAAACCAAGTCAAGACTGAGTCTCTAAAATGTATTATTCAAATAGTGTGGTGTAACGAATTTTGTTATAAACTACTGGAACATTAAATACTTTTAGAAACACAGTGATCGAAAACTAAAACGAACAAGTATGTTATTAAATACTCAGAATGTTTTGCCTTGGATTATGTATTATCTGGTCTAAAACCTTGGACACATAGTTCAGCAGACAGCTGATTAACTGGCTAATGTGCCTTCAGTTAGAGAGGCTGCAATGCTTCTAGGACCTCTACTGCAAAGGAAAATGTAAATTTGGGTGATTGATGAATCTGCTCAACACTTTTAAAACTATAACTTTGGAGATCTTGGAAACCTTCCTCTAAAATGTGTACTTTCCAATAATTTAAAAAAGTTTTTAATAATAAGCCTACCTTAGTAATTGCAATATCTCATTAAGTCTTATTTGCTGTGATACTGCAGTTTCCTGAGTTTAAAGTTAGTCATGCACTCCAACTCAATGGATTACAGTCCTAAAGTACAACCATGAATCCTATACTGGAGTTTTTTCTGTCCTATAGAGTAACCAGACATCTGCTAGAATCTTGTCTTTGTGACAGGTATCATGCTGCTTTGGCATGAATATGTTTTTTAAATAAGGAAAGAATATATGTGCATTATATAATATTATTTTATATCTTAAATATATAAAATAAGCAGCAAGAACATACAAAGTTCTACCTGTTCTTAGACCAAGATTCAATCTCATTTCTTAAGACAGATTAATAAAGGAAATTTAATTTATATTCTAAAGATTTCTGAGCCTCCTGCAAAACTCTGAAAAATCTTATGTCCTGCAGTCTTTACTGGAATCACAGTATACAGATTCTGCAGGACCAGACAACTTGCAAACTCTGAAGCAATAAATTTTGATGGCTAAGTTTTATGGAAACATTTCAATAGTTGAATCTGAAACCCAGTTCAAGTGTAATTCTTTAGGTGGCTATTTATAGTAACATAAACTTAATGCAGTTCAAGATTAAAACTGCTAAGATTGCTAATTGATAACAAAATGTATCCTATATACAAGTTGGGGTCATGACATCTGGAAACAACAACTGAAAATGAAGAAGAAAATGGAATGGAGCAAGTTGTCTGCTTTCCATTTAGTTTAGTGAGCCTAACGTAGATGAAAACTCCATTCAGACTTGCTACAATTTTAAGATTAAAACCATGTGGTACAATAAAGTACTTTTTGTCATGGCTCATGCATTTAAAATATGTCGTTTGTAAGAAGAAATTATAAAATAAAATGAGAAAAATATGTTAGGTGATGAACTACATAGCTTAGTAATTATTTTGAATAGTCGGAGACAGAAAAGAATTCTGAAAAGACTTGTAAGAAGACAGACATTAAAAGTTAATTTTCAAAGCACTTAACCTATTAATGTGAGTTTTTTCCCTCCACAATTACAGCACACAATTGTTGTGTAAGGTTATCTCTCATTTGCAGGGGAAGTATAGATGGGGAACATTATGACCTCTGGGTTGCTCAATATATGTTTTTTTCACTGTGCTTGTCTTTGAACTTGTAAGCAACTTGAGTCAGCAAGGTGTTTCATTTTTCATTTGTGTAACACAGAGTATTTTTAGGTTCATAGGCAATAATAAACAGGAATAATACATTAAAATTCATCCAGAAATTTATATTTGGCACTTTCTATCTCATAGACAAGATTGCTTGAATGAGCAATGTTAAGCAAGAAAATATGTGGAAGAACATGCTCTTTTTGGTGTGCTCCATTCCAGCAAATAGTTTTGCCCGTGGTTAGTTTTAGCCAGGAGGGTAGTCAAGCCAGGTCTAGAGGCTATGCTGACTACTGATCCTAGTGAGACTATCTACATATGTCATAGCTAAGCATCATAGATTAGCTTATCTGAGACTTATAGTATTATCAGTAATTAGTATGCATTATGTCATGTTACCCAGAAATCAAACCATGAGGCTATACTTACAAATACATACATATAAGTATGTGTTATCAATAAGCCGCATAATTATTTTAGTATGGCTTCATATGAATGAAACAATGGGTTAACTTCACAGATGACTGAAATTATTTAGGTATGGTTAAAATTTAAATATCCATAAGACCATAGTAAGTCTCATTTATGCTATTAAAAGAACTTCTCAGTTCTAAGAGACTATTGCTCAGTAGATTGCATTCATGACTGCAATTTTGCAGATCTTTAGTAATCTGAAAGTGGAGATTTATCCTATTTGTCTCAAACTCTAGATTCCCTAGTTTCCTGTAAAGTTGTGCATCTCTTCATAACATTTCATATTATTTATACATTGTATTATCTTTCATTTGGTCTCCAGCAGTTCTGAATAACTTTGTGCACATGACTAAACAAACTTTGCCTGCTACGTGTTAATGTCTTATTACTAAATATGTGCAAAAAAATCTGCAAATTTTCAGCACATTTGTTGAAAACACGGTTTATCCTATCCATATTGAGCATAAAGCAAAAGCATGCTGTGCTTCCATTAGTTCCTCAAAATCCTCTGTTTTTCAGAAGGCTGACTGTCATATATAGTTCACTTGAACTATGAGAAATAGCTTCATTTCAGCATCACTTCATTTACAGTTTAGATACAGAGCTCCAATTTGTTTCTTTTGCTACCTATTTTTGCTTCCTTATTTTGCTTCTTTTGTTTTCTCCTCTTTTTTTTTTTTTTAGGAGCTGTTCCTGGAGAGACAGAGCAGATCAAACCAGAAGGCAGGATATGAGATGCATAGCAGGAATATGTTTTTTCTTACAAATCTGACTCCAAGAGACGAAGATACAATATATAAATATTTATTAGGATCTCAGATCCTTTCAAAAATCTTTTCTCAAAGTCTGATTTTTTTAGCGACCTATCTCTTAGCCAAATTATAACCAAGATTAAGAATGACACTCAATAGACATTTTAAGTCAGTATTTTCAGGACAAAAGTTATTTGAAACTGGGAAAGTTAGATATTTTACCTAACCATTTATCATATATAAAAGTTAATTGTAAAATTTTAAGGGCAAGAATGGTAATTTATTATATGCTTGCACAGTGAATGCTATTTAAGTAGAAAAGGTAACCAGTAATAAGAACTATGACAACTTCTTGAGATATACATAAGAAACATTAAAATCTCATTTTACTCTTGTGATCTGCAAAAATAGTTTTAAAACTATAAAATCTGAAAGGAATTAAAAGCAATTAAGAGAGTAGACTAAGAATGATTACACATTCTTTTTTATTATAAGTACTCTCACCACAATCTTTGTGAGGTGTTTTAGGAGACTACAGTAACAAGTTTTGATACCTATTCTAATTCTGTAGGATATTTAAATACATGTCTGAATTTAAACACAAGAATGACTGCATTGATTCAAGAGGTACTACCTTGGAAACATGTTAGACATATGTTAGACGTATTTTAAATAATTAATTCCAAACTTTAAGTGTGTACTTCAGATATGCACATGGGTGTATTTTGGAAGGGTTAGAACTTTAACTTCATAAATGTTTATACTGTTTTCTACATATGGATACAAACTTACAACAACATAAATGTTAAACAATCTTGTGGTTATGAAAAACCTCCTTTGAAAAACAATGGCCAGGGTTATAACTAAATTCAATAAAGAGGCAATAATTGTTCAATATTACAGGGCTTCGTGTATTGCAATTACAAAATTTCAGACTGCAATTACATAATTGCAAACTGTCAGAAAATGATTGAAGGTATTTATGTTGATAATTATGTAATATGTGATATTTATAGTTATAAAATGGATTCACAGCAAAATTTATTTTTCTCCATTTTTGAAAAATAAAAATAAATGTTTTGTAATTCAGGGATGGAAGTAAACATTTCATCCTTCTAGTATACCAATGTCTAACTTTAAATCAAACAAAATTTTTATCTTGTGTGCATTTGCAACACTTAACGGGTCAAGGTCTGAGGCATAGGCAAATAAGTGAAATGCAATAACCGATGATTCAAGAAAAATGTTGACCAAAATATGAACATAGTATGTGTCCAACAAATATATTTCTATTACCTATCAAAACAACTAGGCTGTAATTTCCTGATACAGGATTTAAACGAAAAGCATGAATGGGTAAACCTGAGAAATTAAAGGACTTAACCATTATCCTGCATTTTTTTGTTCTTGATACATATTCTGTTGAAATCAGTAGCACCGTATATATAGTACAGGAGTCCAAACACCTAAAACCAGTTGCAAGAACAGAATATTGAAATCTAACTTTCCTTTCAGCTTTTGTATCTGAGCACGGCTAGAAGGCATAAGGGAAGTAGACAGATAGAAGAATGAGTGCATGGAAAACAAAATGGAAAGGTGAAGAATATAAATATCACCATCACTATTTGCTGGTGCCACAATATGGTTAAGACATTTATAATACTGACAAAAAAAAAAATCAAACTTAAAATCTAGTGGTAGTCCTATCTTAATAATTTCAAATATCTTAAAAAGTGAGAAAAATAACAGAAAAGGTATAATTCTGTTTGTGTTCTGATGGTTAGAAATTAGAAAGACTTATTTCAGAACAGCATATTAGTTCAGAAGATAGTACGAATAGTGTCCTTTTCAAAATCTACATCTGGAATGCTCATGATCTGTGTGAGGCTAATACTGTGTAAACACATTAAAGAAAGACAGTCTTTTTGTCTTAAAGAGTACATTTTAAACTTAACAGTTTAAATTACAATAATTTACGCATGTGTAATGTTTTGTTTAGAAACAGCATCCCAGATGATGGTGCCAATATCAAAATAGATAAGACACATCCAATAGAAGAATATGTTCCAGTAACTGATTCGTTCTGACACAAAAATTATCACCAAACCTTTCTTTGTTTCATTCACAAAGTTAATATTAGCACAATATACGAAGACCAGAAAAAGGCCCATTTTAACTTTTTTAAACTTAACAGTTTTAAACTTAACAGTTTAAATTACAATAATTTACGCATGTGTAATGTTTTGTTTAGAAACAGCATTCCAGATGATGGTGCCATTATCAAAATAGATAAGACACATCCAATAGAAGAATATGTTCCAGTAACTGATTCGTTCTGACACAAAAATTATCACCAAACCTTTCTTTGTTTCATTCACAAAGTTAATATTAGCACAATATACGAAGACCAGAAAAAGGCCCATTTTAACTTTTTTAAACTTAACAGTTTTAAACTTAACAGTTTAAATTACAATAATTTACGCATGTGTAATGTTTTGTTTAGAAACAGCATTCCAGATGATGGTGCCATTATCAAAATAGATAAGACACATCCAATAGAAGAATATGTTCCAGTAACTGATTCGTTCTGACACAAAAATTATCACCAAACCTTTCTTTGTTTCATTCACAAAGTTAATATTAGCACAATATACGAAGACCAGAAAAAGGCCCATTTTAACTTTTTTAAACTTAACAGTTTTAAACTTAACAGTTTAAATTACAATAATTTACGCATGTGTAATGTTTTGTTTAGAAACAGCATTCCAGATGATGGTGCCATTATCAAAATAGATAAGACACATCCAATAGAAGAATATGTTCCAGTAACTGATTCGTTCTGACACAAAAATTATCACCAAACCTTTCTTTGTTTCATTCACAAAGTTAATGTTAGCACAATATACGAAGACCAGAAAAAGGCCCAT
>VZSC01008328.1:2922-13587 GCA_013398225.1 Steatornis caripensis | reverse complement strand
TAGTACGAATAGTGTCCTTTTCAAAATCTACATCTGGAATGCTCATGATCTGTGTGAGGCTAATACTGTGTAAACACATTAAAGAAAGACAGTCTTTTTGTCTTAAAGAGTACATTTTAAACTTAACAGTTTAAATTACAATAATTTACGCATGTGTAATGTTTTGTTTAGAAACAGCATCCCAGATGATGGTGCCAATATCAAAATAGATAAGACACATCCAATAGAAGAATATGTTCCAGTAACTGATTCGTTCTGACACAAAAATTATCACCAAACCTTTCTTTGTTTCATTCACAAAGTTAATGTTAGCACAATATACGAAGACCAGAAAAAGGCCCATGTACTGGTACACAATTGTCTACACTATGTAATTATTAGGCCAGCACCAGGAGTGATTTTGACTCAGGCAGGAAGCAACCTCCCAAATAATGCCTGAGCAGAGTTTGAAATTATTAAAAGTTGGGAAAAATGTCCTATAAACAAAACTTAGCTTGCTTTGAGGAAGAAAAATGCCATATGGTCGTGGGTTGTGCCATGTCACTCACCTGCAGTGTCAGATGGCAAACTTTAATCCTTAATCCTCAAACATGACCTGCAGAGAAGGGATTGTGCTGAATCATCTAGTACTAGGGGTGGCTCCAGAAAGTAGGGTAAATCTTCTGTAAAGTACTAGAAAAACTAGAAACAGCTTATCCTTTTTGAGCTTCATTACCCAACCATAAACAAATAAAAAAGTATCAACTTGGTCTGTGGTGCTCTTTTAAGGATACATGCATTAAAGAATTAAAGCTGGCAATGTCAGTTTTTGATAGTGTCAATTATAAGAACTCAGGAGAAAGGCTCTAGTGCCCTCATACTGTAATTCTTATTCACATTGCAGTGTACCGTAGCAATTCAATTTTATTTACTTGTATCCTGTGACTAAGGGCTAGAAAATGAATTCCTGACCACCTAGTGTCTATTTTCATACAAGGAATAAGCAGGCAAAATGTTTAAGTAGACCATGTATTTCTCACTCTTGTCCTAGAAAACTTCCTATTACATTTTTTCATACTTTGCAGTTTCCTAACTTCCGACACTATGCTTTAACCTGCAGAAAAATACTCTCTGATATGGAACACAACCAACCACCAGACAGTCAGAAAGGAAGTCATCAATATTCTGTAAATGAGGTCACACCACCACAATGTATTTCATCTGTATATCATTTAGCACCTATGTATGTATGATCAGAAAAACCTGGGATTTTGCTCATAAATCTCTCATAATACCCTCTAAAAATTGTCATATAAGCAGCAATTAAATGTCCTAATAGCACACTATTCTGATATTAATTGAAATGTTCCTTAATAGCCATTCAGTTTGTGCAATAAATTATCCCCCAAAACTGAAAACTAATCAATTTTAATATTGATTAGATAATTATAGGAAGCCCAAATAATACCCTGCTCCAGCTCTTCTCAGGCCTATTCCAGAAGCCATCAGCCCATTAATGGCCCAACTTCACAAGCCCAGAGGAGCAAAGAGCTCAAAGGCAGGTGATAACACAAATGACAGAAAGAAACAGTCTGTCCAGGCACCTCCCAGGAACGTCCCAGGACAACCTCAGCCCCAGTGCCCAGTTGCAACATTCACCATGATGATTTAACACTGGAACACCTTTCAAATGGAGGCAAGGTAACTGCAATTGGGTATGTGATACATTATGGGATCCAAGGGGAGAATATTTTGGGATTGCATAAGATGTATTACAAGGTGTGTATGGGAGGAACTAAGGGCAGTGAAAGGAAACAATCTAGGTTTGGGGAGATACAAGAATGGGAAAACAGAAGAATAAGAGGATGACAGAGGTCCGTCACATGTAAACAGGGATTGCTTTGTACACTTACTTGGCTATGCCCATTGCCAATCAGCACAATCTGTCCTGTCTTCTTATTAAACTCCATTTCTGATTTTTTTCTTGCGTGAGGGTATCCCTCTTATGTATGCTTTTGGGGATCTGAGTGCCAGCAACAGTAGTGACACTCCTGGTCAGAGGGGCCTGTTTGTCCAGCCAACAGCACCTGAAGCTAGTGTGCATGTGAGTGTGGGAACATTAATGAAGATCTAGCTGAACAAGCTGGTAAGTAGTTGATGTGGACTGGGAGACCGGGGCAGGAGGGTGGCAGGGAAGGCAGTGTCTCCAAGGGCGAGACTATGAGAGGGGATGGTTTTGGGAGACCAGGGTAGTAAGAGCCACTTCTCTATGTTTGTGAACCAGCAGCTGAAGAGGTGCCATGGCCCTGAGGCTTGTATGACTCAGTGCCAGCAACCAGGGGAGACTGATGTTCAGAGGCAGCCACTAGGCACGCTGAGCGTCTGAGCGAAAGGGCTGGAGGGATCCACATTGTACATACACATATGTACATTTCCCACTAACAGACCTTCATCCTGACCAGCCAGTGAAAGTAGAAGAATGAGGCCCTTGTGCAGTTTGTGTTTGGGTGAATGCTAAGCGTATCTGCCTGTGTTGATCTATGCCACCAGTCGTGTTTATATGTATATAAAATTATATATTTATATATGTGCTGCATACATTCTGTCTGTGCACATGTCCACTGGGAATATATGTTTACCTCATTACTAGTTGGACATAGGTCATAGGACATAGGAGCCTTAGCTCCCTCACGCAGCTGCATTCAGCCTCTCCCTAATATTTTATTTTATGAGTTATCCTTTTTCTGACTCCCTTGATTATCAGGTTCTTAGTAACAGAGAAAAAAACTTCCTAAAATTTCCTTTGTATTCTTTCTTCAGAGATTGCTTTCTCTTACAGGAATCTAGAACACAGGTCTCAAAACTTTACGGTAAAACATAACTCATGAGAATTTCCTCTTTGTATTCTAGATCTGTATCTTACCTCCAAATTTTGTGCAAATAAAACTCTACAAGCATGAGTGTCCTTTGGCTAGGGAAGGTGATAAGAAACAAAACTACTCCAGCTTGAGGTATTCTTTCTGCTCTGTTAAGATGATTCTGCATTGACCTGTACCTCATTGTGCTCTTGACTGACTGGGGGTTTTTTATCNTGTGCAAATAAAACTCTACAAGCATGAGTGTCCTTTGGCTAGGGAAGGTGATAAGAAACAAAACTACTCCAGCTTGAGGTATTCTTTCTGCTCTGTTAAGATGATTCTGCATTGACCTGTACCTCATTGTGCTCTTGACAGACTGGGGGTTTTTTATCTTATTTTCTCACCTTCTCCTGTTGAGAAGGGTCACAAGAGAACAACTGGACGAGTATCTGGCAGCCAGCCAAAGAACCCACCACACGCACTTTGAACTGAAATGTCTTTGAACTGGAATGTCTGCAGTATGGTCACAATCTTGTTCCTACCACATTCAGTTACCACATGGTCTTATACAGCATATACTCTACACATACCATGCAGAATTACATGGTAACTTTTCCATTTTTCCAATGTCCCCAAATCACAAATAATCAGGATTACTAAGAACTCAAATGTTCAGATGCACGGAGCAGCCCCTGGCCTCTTCTCACCAAGGCCATTCCTGCAGGCCTTGCCCCCTCAAACCTTGCCATGTAAACTGAATCCAGCACAGCAACAGGGCAATTAGGTTTTTCCCTATGTTCTCTGTGTAGACATAATCCCAGAAGGCAACGATCAATCTGTTTATCCTAGAGTCAGGTTTGCTGTCTATAGATACATCTGTTCAAGGGACTTTGGCTTTTTCTTTCTTGCCCATTGATGCTTCCACTCATCCTTTTCTATGTCCTTTATCTCTGTGTTTGGAGATATAGTTTGGCTGGATAGAGAAAAGACACATATCTGTTGAACACATGTATTCTGACAGCTATCCCTTTGTGAACTGACGTCTCTCCTTGCCTCTTCACTGTACATAGCAGACAGTTATATAATTCTGCCTGAGAACAACTATTTCTGTTCCAATGGAAACAATTAAAATAGTTTTATACATACACAGATAAGTCCTTTTTTTTTGAGAAATTTCTCACAAGTTTTGCAAATCAGGAAAGAAAAAAACATTTTATTTATCACCTGCTGAATATTTATCTAAATCTTTCTGAGATGCTAGAATTTCATCATGTTCTGTCTTGTATCTGGAAGAAAACATGTTCATATATTTGTATATAAAACTATTGAACATGATATGTCTTTCCTTTGCATGTTACGGATTTCCCACCACCAAGTGCATCTATGAAAATAATACACATCTCAAGACCTAGATCAATTAACTAGATTTTCACTTAAATTACATAATCCTTGTAATTTATATACATTTCAAAAGAAGATATCACTAAAGTACCCATTAGGGCTTTCACTAACCTCTGTCTGAATAACATCCTCACAATGCACTTTCAACCCACTCATGATTTTATATCTTTATATCTGTAAATGATTAACAGAATAACTTTTCATAAGATGATATTTTGAATTAATTTAGAAAACATTTAAATGCATTTAATGGTGAGCAGAAATCTGAAAGTAAACAACTTCAAACGAGATTGGGTGGTTGCTGGATGATATTTTAAAATATACATTCAAAATGCTAATGTCTTCATGAAGGAAATTGCTGTATGTCAAAGAAAATAGCATTGAAGTAATTTTTTTTAATAGAAATAAAAAAAAATCTGTGAATGGTTAAGTCATCATTGCTATTAGGTATGTTTGTTATTCATTTTTTTTTTTGACACAAAGACTTGTAACTCCTGTTTTCTAACTCTATTACTTCTTTCAAGGGGAAAGGCACAATTATGCAGTGCATAATTAATGAAGTTAAATTGAGTAGAACTATTTATTTTGTTTTCATTTTAGTGGTTTTGTAAAGTGACAATTAGTAAAGACTAAATAAGACAATGACAGTTTGATTTGAAATTGTTATCTGTAAAGTATGCTTATTTATAACCAAATTTAACGGTGCCCTTGAAAGGCAAGTACCTCTTTTCCAGGGTCAACTTCACTCCAGACTCCTCTGGGTGGATGGTGTGTTGTGGTCAGTACATAGCATTTTCTCTTTGCCTCTCCTTTCTTACCACATTTTTCCTCTGCTTCAGCACGGGCTCTCCTCAGGCCACAGTTCCTTCAGAAATATCCATCTACTCTGGTATGAGGGCATCCACAGGATGCTGTGCCATGAAGCACTTCCTTCTCTTCTGACCTCAGTGTTCCCTCTGCTCTTTCTCACTCTTTTAATTCCCTCAATCTCTCACTTTCTCCCATTTTTTTTGCCCTTTCTTAAATATGCTTTCACAGAACCACCACCAGCTATACAGATAGGCTGAGCTGTGCCCTGCAACGGGCCTGTTACAGAGGCGATTGGAACCAGCTGTCTGTCATGAGACAAGCCCTGGCCTCTTGTCACAGGGGTCACCCCTGCAGCTCACCCCCACAGCTGCCAAACACTGGTCACCCACACCCAATATGCCTAAGCTTACCTCTGAGATTTGCTCGCTTAGGCTACATGTTTCTGTAGCCTGGATATACAGCTTTTAGGCTGGTTCAAGATCATATGAGCCTGGCTCAATATCCGGAAAAACTGAATCTGCACCAAGCAAGTTTCATAAGCAAGTGATCTTCTGCTATTCCCATTATGTGCCCCATTTTAGCAACATTTAAAGGACTGGAAAGAGCATCAGCCCAAGTTTCGTCAATGAAAATCAACAGTTTTCATTTTGTGATGGTATCATGTCATGTCTGTTGAGGGCATATGGCTTTTCTATAAAGTTTAAAAAATTTAAAAAATTATTTCACCATTAACACTTAATATACAAGACAGATATTTGGGACAATAAGATATATTTTAAAAGAAAAATACTACAAAAATTATGTAGCTTTACATTCAGATTGCAATAGAATAGATACAGTAATTTATTAGGTTTTAATCTAATATTTCTATATTACAAGAGAAAAATGAGATCGGAACCATTGTAATAAACCCAACAGTATATTGTGCTAAACATGCAGTAGCTGAAAACTGACATTGAGGAAAATATTTATATACAGTTGAAAAAGTTAGTTGAAAAAGTTAATCATTTTAGCTGGACACTGATACCTAAAATGGCTGTTGGTATATGATCAGTGAATATATAGCCTTGCTATATGCAGCAAAAATATATAGTGAAACTTTATTAAATACCACAGATGTGTCATAAGAAATCAACAGTCACTTACTGAAGCAACTAAAGTAATATATCTGTTTCACATGCAAGCCTCTAAATTACATTTGGATTCTGTGGAATCCACTTTTAACAAAACTTTTTTTCAATTGTTTCTTTGAATACTAAAATCAAACAGTGGATTATTTTCATGGATTAATAAGATTGGCCTGGTTTACAATTCTCTTTCATTGTATCTGCTTTGGGAGTTCAGTATTTGCAATTTGCAGAGGAAGTAAGACTTCAAGATCTGTTATGTTGTTGGTTCCTTAATATTTTTCAGTTTAATAATGTTTCCCCTCAAAAGATATTTTTAGAAAGTCTTCTTTTGTAAATAAGGTCTAAACTTCCAGTGCATTTAAAATGTAATCATCAGTAACTCTCTCTCTCTCTCTCTCCTGTGTCTGAATAACCTGAGCCTTTGCAAGAGTCTGCAGGTGTATAATAGACATCTGCACTACTTTACCCTAATTTCTGCATGGATTTTTTTCTTTTCCTTCCTAATTCTACTCTTAGAAAGTAATATTGGCATTTTTTTCCCTTTTTTCTTCTTTGCAGAGGCTCATCTGCCCAACTAGCAAAGACTATGAAATACTAGAATTTATTTTGTGAATATGAGCCTATGTTCTTTCAAGTCAGGCCTATCCATTCGCAGCCTGAAATTTCAAAAGACCTTTAATTTTACTATTACTTTGGCTTGGTAGGTTTATACTCTCACCATTCCTGAGACATGGAATAGGAGAATAAACATAGCACTTGAATATATCTCTTCTCATGCAAATTTTGCACAAGCATCAGATAAAAAAGGGCAACATATATAGTCTTAGCACAGTGTTGCATCTTTGCATTCACCTGCTGTTTCAACTAGTTGATGAAGTTGAATATGAAATTCCAGGAAATTCAATTTAATTATCTAAAAGTATATCTCTTCTCCAAATTATTTATCTCTGTCTAGTCTGTGGAGAAATAGAATTTCCATTACAGAAAGATTCATATACTTATCTGTGTATAAGAAAAGCCCCGTATAATAAGAAAAATGCTTTATTAGTATGAAAGTTACATTATGTTAGATATTCAGTTTCTAACATGGCATAAAGTGTTTTATTCGGTCATCTGAATGTAAAAGTTTAGTGTAATTTGAAATACCTTAAGGTACTCAAGACATTTGCATATGACTGGCAGATGACCTGGTCTTACAGGAAGGAGGTTGTAGTCGTCTGGTGCTAGCTGAAAATCAAGTAAGATATCCTATAGTATCTTAATATCTACTTGTGTTTAGTTGAGAGATTTGAGTCACACTTATAAGATAAATAAGAGGATAGCAAGAAAGACAGATGCAAAAGATGAAAACTTTTAAATATAGAAATGAAATTATGCTTCTTGTTATACAGCCATACATTTAAAAAGGACTTTTCATGACCATGCAATAATCCTTTTTTTAATTGTATCCTCTGCTTATTTCATCAATTGCACTGTAATTATTTAACAACTTATAAATTAATGCCTGCATGATAAATAAGAGTTCGTTAAAATGCAGACAGGAGGAAACTCACACAAGACAGAATTTAAAAGATCCTTTTAGTTTGTCTAATCTTTCTCTTTGTTAATGAATAATTGCTTCTTATTTTTTGCAAATATGCACATATATACCTACAAGGACACATGTTCATGTATACTCATAGGCATTTGAGTATTTTGTATTATGGTAGTACTTGCTCAAATTTTGAGAGAGCTTTTCCTTCTCTGTCTCAGAAAACTTTTTTTTTGAAAGACTTACTTACCTCAATCTTCCTTTCAAAATATTTAGCCGTTATTCCTAGCAAATTTACAAACTTATGTTTCATTGGTGTTTGCATGTTTTTAATACCTGTCATGATTAAAAACATCTTTCCATAATCCAATCTTTCTGTAGTAATGCACACAGTTTTAGACTACAGTAGTGCACTTACTGTAGCCTGCTAAATACAACTTTCACTATTACTATGAAAACAGTAAAGGCTCTGTGCAGATCCAACAGTGAGGAAGCTCAGTCTCAGTTTGGCCTGAGCTAGGTTTGCATGGTTTGCTAGGTTGCACTCCTTCACTGGGGCCCAGTGACTGCTGCCTCCCCTGATTTTCCTTCAGCTCTGGGGGGTGACAGAGTGTGACACCTTTCTGGAGGCCACTGCCAAGCTGCAGCTGGCAGCCCAGAAGAAAGAAACGGGCTGTGATAATAAAAACAGACCAAAGGCCAAGGAAGAAGAAATCATGTCTCAGGAATATCCACTCCCAAAATGAAGACCTTAGGATATAGGTCATCATAACCACCTCCTCTTTTCTTCCTAAGGAAGTGTTGACTTTAGTACTTAGAAGCATACTGGAAGTGCAATCAAGAAAAGAGGTGGAGTCTAGCAGGTTTGAAGGATTTTCTGTTTAACAGTTTAAACCATAATATTAATTCCACTTCTCTGTTTACTTAGACAGTTTGGACTATTCAACTGTTAAAACACTAATTGGTCTAACAATAAATTCTTGGCTGTAAATACATGGTGTCTTTCCTTTTGTCTATAAAAGGATCCTGAATGCCATGGTACAAAATTTGTGTTCTTGCTTTTTTATTTTAATATTCCTTAAGCACTGTTTTTCTATCTGGCATCAATATTATCTGTGCACATGCATAACTGCAAAATACCCTTGTTGATTGTATTTTTTCTTCCATATTTTTTCTGTCATATTTGTTTGGATTGCTGGTTTTTCTTAGCAGAAATTATTAATTACGTAGCCAGTAAGACATAGCCATAAACTGTATAAAAATTATTTTGTCTAGTATTAAAAGTACAAATGTCATTTGATGTCTAAGGAATTAATCTGTTACAAATAAGATATCACTTAGTTTGATTTGCAAATTCAAAAACACATCATACAGTGTATTAAAAAGCTTTACAACTGTAATAATGATAGAGATAATAAAAGCTTCAGTATAATCATTGCACTATTCCTACCGAGATTTTAATAGCTCATCCAAAGCCATTAGCATGACATACTATGATGGCTCAGTTCGTACTTGCAGCATATTTATTTTCCTCATTTTCATGAGGAAAACTAAAAGCAATGTAACTATTGAGAGTTTTAAAGATGGTTACTGCCATGACATTGCAACTTCTTCTTTAGGTTAAAATCTTTCCTTTCATGTTAATCATTTTCAAAAACAAAATTAAACCCAGACTACAAAAGGGTTCATTTTTAGACACATAATACATAAATACTGAAAGTATTGCTTACTAGAAGTTTTCAAACTGAAAATTTCTGTTCATATTTATGCAACTGAGAAAAATGACAACACTTGCTTTAGAGTGTTTTCTACATCTAAATTGCAAGACTTCTCAAACGCAAGTAGTAAAGTCATTATTCTTAAAGGCAAATAAACTGATCTACAAAGGAAATCTTACTTTCTTGAGCACAAGTAGTTAACAACTCTAAACTTCTCTTTTACTTTTTTATCCCAGAAGTAATGTAAGGAAAATAAATTGAAAGCAACTCCAAATTCTGCTAGTATCTACCTAAAAAGATCTCTAAAGCAAATAATTTCTTGAAAGAAACCATACCAAAATCTAATCGGAAGTACATCTCTGCTTGTTTTGTCATTGACTATTTCCATCACTGAAAAACTGTCAATACTTTGAAAAGCAGAACTGACTATTTATCTTTTGGATTCCATGAGGGAGAGGAGAAAAGAAACAGAAAGTAGGAATAAAGCAGGTGGATGTTGGGAAGAAGTAATTACATTTTGCTTTGTCCTATAATACCTAAAATATAAAGCTGCAAAAAGCTCACAGGAAGCATATGATCTTTGATTTTTCAATATTAATTTTAAATTAATTCTGTTTTCATCAAAGCTTGTAAGAAAGAACGTGAGAATAAAGTAAGGTATTGAGATAAAAAAAAAAAAAAAAAAAAACCAAAAAAAACAGGATTTCCCCTGGCTCATGCTAAGGTCCATCTACCTATCCTGGTTTGACCAAATACAGTATTCCATCCCGTAAACATCATGCTCAGTATAAAGCTAAGGGATCACAAGGGTCACTCCTTCTTGTTTTATGGCCAGGGGCCTGAGGGCACTAATGTGCTTTAACAACCCTAAGCAGCCTCACCTGGTGCTTCCTCCCACACCCATGGTCCAGGGGCCTATTTAAGCCCAGCATGGGGCTGTTAGTGGAGGTCCTGATGATGTGGTAGGATACTGCTTTGCAGCTCTGCTTAGCTCCTTGCTCAATTGTTGGAGGAGGACTCTGCCTGATTCTTCTGCCTTTGATCCTTATCTGTGCATTCCTGAATCCAGCTTTTGTCTGCTGCTGAGTACAGTCTGGGGCTTTCCTGGTATGTGTCCTGCAGTATCCGGGTGATGTATTTGTCATTGGGGAGGGGGGGAAGCTTGATATTTGTTTTGAGTATATGTCATTATTATTCTTCCTAGTACTATAATACATTATTATTGTAGTTAGATTAAA
>VZSC01008326.1:29438-56377 GCA_013398225.1 Steatornis caripensis | reverse complement strand
CGCACTCACTGGAAGGCCGGCGCCACGGCGCCCGCCAGCCGCCGGTTCTCCCAGGGCTTGGGAGGCGGCGGCTGCGACGCCATCTCGGCCTCGCTGCGGGCCCCGCTCTGGTTCTGGTCCCGGCCCCGGCCCCGGCCCGGCCCGGCCCCGCACCTGGTCGCAGACGAAGGCGTCCACGCGCTCGCCGCTGAGCAGCAGCACGTACAGCGCCACGAACGCCATGCGCAGGGCGGCGCACAGCGCGTGCCCGCGGCCCCACAGGCTGCGCGGCAGCCACGCGCCGGCCCGCCGCACCGGCAGCCCCCGCGTCTCCGCGAAGCAGCGCTCGGCGTCGTAGTGCGCCGTCCAGATCTGCANCAGAGGGACGGTGCAAACGGGCGGAGGGGTGCGCTCCCGTGGGGTGCGAGCGCGCAGGCCTCCCGTGGGTCTGGCTCCTCGGCGCACCGGGCTGTAGCCCCAGGCGGTGCTGTGCCAGCCGCGGTGCCCGCCGCTTGCCTGGCTGCGCGGGCTGATCCAAGGGTGTTACTTCTGCGGAGTCTCCTGGGGTGCTGACTGCTGGAAGCTGGCAGACTGCTAACGTGTTTCTGGTGCTTGTTTCCTTCTGTTGTCCTCTAAAGGAAGAATGCCAGCTGTGGGACAAGAAGTGCGGGCCGTGCCACTTCCACGGGTACTGGTGGGATGTGGCGGTTCTACACTGAGGACTCTCCAGGGCTCAAAGTGTAAGTCGGATGTATGCGTGGTGGCAGGCATGAGGGCTGTACATTTCACCTGCTTACGTTAATCTTTTGGTCTTTGAATGGAGAGGTCAGTGTTCTGGTCTGCGTNGCCGCCTCCGCCATGGCTGCCGCGGGGGGTAACGGGGGCCCGCGCGCCGGCCACGTACCGGGCAGCAGCGCCCATGCGCAGCACGCCGGCCGCCGCAGGACACGTCAGCGTTCCNGTGTAAGTCGGATGTATGCGTGGTGGCAGGCATGAGGGCTGTACATTTCACCTGCTTACGTTAATCTTTTGGTCTTTGAATGGAGAGGTCAGTGTTCTGGTCTGCGTGGGGAAATGTGCGGAATTGGTGGCTGCTTAGACAGATTTGGGATGAGATATTTAATACGTAAACCTGGAGAGGTAGTTTTTAAAGTTATAGTGGCTTTGAAAAGGTAGGTACGAGTTGTATTTTGCATTTGCGTAGACTTAAGTGGTCTTTCAAGACTGCAAGCAGTCCCTTTGAAGTTGGGAAGGCTCACTTGTCACAATGAATTTGGACATCTATGTGCAAGTTTTTGTTCTCTTTAATTAAACTTTTTTTTTCTCTTTTGATAGATACATTGTAATCCTGCACCCCCTCCCCTTGAAAATGTAACTGATACGCCACATGCTTGCAGAATCTCAGGTGTTTTTATGAAAAAGCTGAAGATAAATTATTTTAGCTAAGTTTGCAAAGTGAGTAGCACTCCGATACCTTGTATATCTGTTTTTACAAGGTGAATAGTCCAAGATCATGGTCAAATATCCGGTGGTAGTGTGCCTTAAGCTGTAGGAGAGCCTAAGTTTTTACTTCTTGGTCAGTTTGAGTCATTCAGATCAGTTTCTCAAACAAGCTTTGTGGCCTAATATTTGGGTAACAAAGGTGGAAAGTGTATTCCAACTGATGGGTGCGTGCTAAGTCATGCCACAAGTGGGTATTTCATGCTTCTTGTAGAGTTACACTTAATGGCCTCTTGTTCTTACTAAGCTGAAGAGACTGAGGACACTCAGGGCTGTTCCTATTGCTGCTTTTCTCTCGAATCCATCAGTATTTTATTTTGGAGCCCTTTGAGAGAGCTGTTGCTGGCTCCACAAACACAGTGTTTGGGGAAGGGCTGGTCATAGTCTAGTTAATGACTGTTCCATGACCAATACTTCCTCTGAAACTGTCTTGTGTATGTTTTCATTTTCGTATGCGTTTGACACTTTAAAAACCAAACACTATACAGCAAACCATTAAAGTAGTGGTGTTCTGCTGCTGCAGGTCTTGCTTTCTCCGTTCTGAATGCAGAGGAGAGACGAGGCAGAGAAAAGACAACTGAGCAGCAATAGTGTTCTAGAGCAAATCTATGCAGATAGGCAAGGCAACTGTTTTCTGTGTTGTTTGGTCTAATAAAGTGCAATTAAAAAGATGAGTAAATCCAAACTGAGGGGGAAAAAAAGCATTCTACCATTAGGTAGATTTTTTTTTTTTTTTGTTTTCCAATAGACTGGTGATACAAGCTGTCAAAGCAGCTTTACCAATTTCAGTAAGTTTCCTTGTGAATCCTTTGGTTTCACTTTTGATGTTGAATGGCCACTCAGTTGTAATCTTCAATACAGGCAGGTCAGTAGATAGATTTTTTTCCCCTCTGTTTATGTTGCAATGCAGTGGTTCCCAATTTTAAGGTTTTGGAACACTAGGAGTGGGTTTTTTGCAAGCTACCGTGGGTAGCTGTATGGTCAGGGTTTTAATGGAAGAAACAAATTTTAAAAAGGAGTTGTTTTTACAAATCACCTGCATGGTAGGTGTAACATTTTCTGAACGATGGCTTGCAAGTAATTTTCTTGCTTACAGCTTTCCATGTATTTTTCTACGCATGTTTTTTCCATAGCAACCAACCGTTGATAAGCTCTGTCCTATTCAAGTAGGCTTAAAAATGAAAATGGGTTGTAGAGGGGTTGTGGTTGCCTCAGTAAAGTGCTTCAGCCAAAGTTGTTTTTAAAAATGGTTGTGATCACTACTGCATAAAGCAGTGTAAAAGCTTAGCCTGGTGGTGGGGGTTTTTTTGTATTTGCTTTTCTTGTGTTTAAAATACGAGCTCTTAAAACTACTATTGAGAAAATACCTAAAAATACCTGAGAACAGGTTATTTCATGCTACCTATGAACAGAAGGATTCCACTCTAGATCAGAAGTTTTACATTGTGCATAATTATACATCTGATGCTTCATGTATTTAGTATCTATACTCAATATCAGAAATAATAAATATGTTGAACAAGGAAGTTGGATTTGCCTCAGGAACATACATTTTTCTGTAGTGCAGGATGCTACAAAGTATGTCTGTCATTAAAAACAGTATTAGCAAAAGGGAGCTATGGGGGGGGGGATCTGTTTGAGAGTGGGATATGATATTTTTCTCTTTAAAACTGAGATTGAGTATTGCGTACTTTGAAAAGAAGACTAAACCCAAACTTGTTACTCTTCTTGTGGCACTTGGTACTCGTGGTTCCTGTATCTTGTCTTGAGCTTTCTTGCTTACAGAGCTATAGGCAGTGTTTCCTGTGGAGCCATGATAGAGAATCAAATTGGGCTTGTGGTA
The DNA here is from genome assembly GCA_013398225.1 of Steatornis caripensis. Lineage (NCBI taxonomy): Eukaryota > Metazoa > Chordata > Aves > Caprimulgiformes > Steatornithidae > Steatornis > Steatornis caripensis. Next base: position 53,055 of record VZSC01008326.1, on the reverse strand, counting down.
TAGTATGCAGCCTTGTGAAAGACATTCTGAGAATGCAGAGTACGAGATCTTTAGAGGTGCCTGAATCGGGACTGGTGTGGGGTATGTGTGTTTGAACTGCATGGTGGGCTGAGAAGGTTCAGGTGTATGGAGGAGGATTGCAGCATTTCAGCAGATTTTCTTTAGGACTGGAGGAAATGAGATACGCATGTCAGTATTGGAAAGCTGATTATTCTGTAGGGGGATCAATGTAATCTCTATGTTTTAAAAAAACATCTAATACAAAAAATACCCCCTGTTTATTCTGATGTTGCTCTGTTTTGCTTAGTGGTGCTCCTCTATTCCCATGTGCCTTCGGAAAAGAGTAGCCTGTGCATTATTACTACGAAAGGCTCAAATGAATTAAATAGTAATTCAGATACAGTGTAAGGATTTATGTGCACCTGATATAGTTACGATTTATATTAAGTAGGACATAAACTTCAAATACATATAAGACACTGGGAATTGAGTGGTACCTTCTGTTGTTATAGGGAAAGATAGCCCTTGATAGGCGTTGCTTGTGTAGTCGCTATGTGTGCAGACTTGCGCGTTTTGTCATTGGTTTATTTGCGAAATGCTTTTATGTCTGTGTTCAGGTTCTTGATACCCAAGTAAGACTAAGTATGATAGATAATAATTGAGTTTTAAAACAAAGTCAAGATTGCAATTACGAACATTTGAAGTACATGGACCATGATCTCATAGAAAAATATATTAGTTAATTGTTCCAATCAATTTTCAGTTTCTTTTTTACTTCGTATACAAGTAACATTTACCTGTTTATATACAGTAACCTGGAGGGTAATCCAGGCTGGATAACAGGATTCATGGTGTTTCTCCCAGTCGCAGGCTGAAAATCAGAAATGAGGTTGGATGAAGTGAGCGGTATGAAGCAGTGTTGAGTGTGTGTAATTGTGTAACAGAGCACAGGACAGCGTGAAACAGCTGATTTAGACTCTCAACCTGCACCCTAAGATTAAACTGTTGTTTAGAAACATCAATATACAATTTCTAAACAATGTATAACAGTAAGAAGGAAAAAAAGTTAAGAAATTTGTTAATTTATACATTTTAGGTAATGATTTAATGATGATGTTAACTTCCACATTCTGGGTATCTTTTTCAAAAAACCAGAAGTCCCTGTCTCTCACCGACTGCTGCTATTGTTTTCAAATGGAATAAAACCTCTGAAAATCAAACAGCTAATGTGAATTTTATGCCAAAATTTTACTAGCCGCTAGAGGACTCTCTTGTTTTTTGTATCTGACTACATCTCTGCTCAGGTGGCTATCTGAGTAGTAAACACAGATGATAGTTTTCTAGAGATTGTTTTCACAATGATGAGTAATAATGAACCACTAATTGCTTTTTAAATAAGTGGTGGTTTTTGTTATTATGTTGTGCTTTATAGTTATGTAACATTTAGGATGTGCAAAACTTATCTTTAAAAATGTAGAGGCAGCAGCGGTTTTTGCTAGAGATGGCTACCTCATTTCTGTGTACTTCAAGGTATTTCTATGAGAATGGAGTAAGAGTTTTCTCATACAATTGCTTACAAACTGATGGGTTCACTTTGCTGATAATGACTGGCCTTTGGACAAAGCAGAGGGGGTTTTTTATGTTAATGCATTTTTTTTTCTTTATTTTTAGTGGGCCTGTTCCAGTTTTGGTCATGAGTCTTCTTTTTATTGCTTCTGTGTTTATGCTGCACATCTGGGGTAAATACACTCGTTCATAGACTCAGCTGCCAACTTAAAGCATACATCTTGGACCAAAAATATGGTGGATCCTGGTTGTTCTTGGAGAGAGACTGGGGAAGCTTCCTATCACCTGTTGAAGTCCTGTCAACTTTGACTCTAATGAATTTCTCAGTTCGCTATTTGGGCAGGTTTGAAGTCTGTCATGGGTCATTTTATATTTGTATCTGTACACTTAGAATACAGGTATTGCAATAAAAGTTATATATGGAAATGGAAACAGTCTTAACTGTGTTTTTTCCTTGTATTCCAACACACCACAGCTAAAACATTATACTCGTGGTTTTAATATATAACCATGTTTCTGAGTACATGCCATTTGACAGTTTAAACCCGATTCTTCTGCAGTGTACATTGCTATGTAATTTTATGCCAGAAGATTTTTTTTTTCTGAATTGGAGAGGCAAAATCAGGTGCACAAACATGCGAAGGTAACAGACATATTTGTTAAAATAAAACCGCGATGCACTAGCTGAGCTGGTTATGTTCTTCTGTTAACTCCAGGAAAATAGCTGGATTCGTTTCATTTATTTCCTAAATGCAAGTTAAACTTTACTCAGTGCTCATCATACATAAAAGTATATCAGTATGCTTGTTTTTCAAACTGCACTTCAGGAACAACATGAACTGATACCTAACTGATTTTAAAAAGAATAATTGTGTGGCTGTCAAAGGCATGTTTCTTCTGCAGGTCCAGTCTCTTTTGAGGAGACTTAGGGAACAAAATGGAATGGGAGGACTGGAAAAGCACTGGTTGCATTTTAAATAACAGGACATGTAAATGAGCTGAGATACAGCTAAGTTGCTCTTCAGATAGTCACTCCAGTTTCCTTCTGGGTATTGTTCTTTATTCCTTTTGAACAGTCAGACAACTCTTCCTTCTCTTTTTAAAGGTACGTACATATTGGTGCGTTAGAGTTCAGTTGTTTCTTAGTGCTGATGTGGTCTTGAGATTTAGATAACCAAATCAGGCCTTTCCATACAATTGGATAGAATTATTTAGCCTCTTGATCATGTTATGATTCCTGTTTGAATGTCAGCTTGTAATAGGAGAACAGTATTCTTTATTATGCAGCCTTAATACAAGTGTTGATTGCTGACATGCTCTAGAAGCAGCCCCTCTTGTGCACCACCTTCCTCTAAAGAAATTCTTAAAGTAGCATTGCTTCTGAAATGAAGAAACTGTTCAGGACAAAAGCAAGAAATGTGGTCTATAAGGATAATTGCTTTGAGCTGTGCTTATGCCATAATACCTACTGTAAAAGTAGAGGGAAAGATAGAAGACTTGGAGCAGAAACTGAAAATTGTCTTACAAATGTGATGATAGGAGGGTTATGTTTTTGGAGGAGTGAAAGTTGAGGGACGGGGAATTCTGGTGACTCAAAGGCAGTGGGGTAGCAAAATATACTAAAGCGGTGGAAACTGAGCCAAATAAATAATATATCAAAGGGAAGAGGATCCACAAATCACTTACTGCTATGCATGTGGAAGGGAAGGAAAAACACAAGGGAAAATAAAACAAATAGGGCGATTAGCTCACCACTTCAAAAGGCGGAGATAAGGATCTCTTGTTTAAATGCTTTGCCTAGCAAGAGAATAAAATCTGTACAGTCTATGATTTCATTTTAAGGNAAATAATATATCAAAGGGAAGAGGATCCACAAATCAATCACTGCTATGCATGTGGAAGGGAAGGAAAAACACAAGGGAAAATAAAACAAATAGGGCGATTAGCTCACCACTTCAAAAGGCGGAGATAAGGATCTCTTGTTTAAATGCTTTGCCTAGCAAGAGAATAAAATCTGTACAGTCTTATGATTTCATTTTAAGGCAGGAAAAAATGCTAAGAAAAGACCAGATGCAAGTCAGTTGCTCTACTGACCATGTGAACTGACTGTGCTGCTGACTTAATTTGTGGTACTCAAAGGGGAAGGAATAATGTACTCTAAAATACTGTAAGGGAAAGGAGTGATGGATCGCAGTAATATCTAAGTAGGCAGCCGCTTCTTTCCTCTTGATGATACAGTTTTTGAACGCAGCAGGAGATAATTTTCTTCGAAATGCTTCTGGTCCCTAAAGGCTGTTTTGCCAGATCAAATAATTCCATTTAAAGCATTCCATATTTTTGGTTGTCTGGTATCTTGCAGCTTCTAAAGACCAAAATCAGCTATGAACTCAGAAAAAGAAGAGGGGCGGGAAGAAGGCTTGCTGCTGTACAGCCTACATTTAATTCAACTGAGTATAAAAATGTTTACTATTTTGACAGGGCTGCCCTTGATTAAACATTTTGTTTTCTAGAATGGCCTGTATTGTAAATATTTGCATACGCTGTCAGAGTCTAATGCCTCTAGTTTTGCACAAGTTACTTCCCAGTCCTTCTTGGTTTTATAGTTTGGGAGTGTCAGCTTTCCTATGGTTTAAAATACCTTGCTGCTTTAATTCATGAAAGAAGTGGTGCTGTAGTTGGGTGCAGTTCGCTAAAATACCCATAGATTTGTTTGATGTTCCTTGTACGTGATAAAAAGACAGATTTCTCTATCGTATCTTTTCATTTTGTGATCATTTTAATGATTAGCATGAAAGTGTTAGATACCTGTGCCCATTTTTTCAGAATTTCATGTACGTGAGCTGTAGTGCAGTCTTGCAGTTGGTGTTTTGTATAAAGACTCCAGCTTCACAGAAGTACAAAGACATGCAGGTTGTAAAGATTTAGCAGCAGTTTGGCCAATAATGAACATGAAATTCTGTTTTGCCTGGGTGAATAAATTATGGCCATGCTGACAAACAGAAGCTAATCTGTCATACAGAAAACTAGTGCCTTTCAGTAACAGGTGGAAAAGAATAAAGGGCGGTCATTTGCAAAGCTTCCTATCAGACAACTGGGAATTAGTAGGACTTTGGATTTTTACGTCTACTTGTAAGTCACTGAAATGCAAGCTTGGCTGAGCTGACCCTTAGAAGTTGTAAATAGCTGTAGACTACTTCAGTGTTACAGAAGCCTCTATGTCCACAAAGATCTTTACTTTGTCTTCTTAACGGTAAAGGTTCAGGAAATCTGGAAGAACTTGCATTTCCATAGAAGATATTATAAAGTACTAGAATCTTTTATTCTTGATTTAAAAAAAAAATATTTGTGACCTCAGTCTTCATTATTCCTCAAGTGAAGAAAGGATTTTATAAGGAAATGGTCCTGTTACACATGAGTATGTCTGTGTCACTTAAGCTTTCTCTCCCTGCCCCAGCAATAGATCTGAGAGTGTGCGCCAACTTCAGTTTGATGTAACAGGGGAGTAGGAGCTAAAAGACACTGTTCTTGAGGGCTGGATGGAACAGGTAGCGGGTGGAAGAGGGAAACTGTAGAAGTTCCCTTTGAGCAAAACCCTCTCACTTTTAACTTGTTACTTAGGGAGAATAAGGGGAGAGCTAGACTTCTTAAATGCCTTTGATAGGAAAAGCTTTGATCTTCACCCTTGCATCTTTTTGCACACTGAAGTCAATCACCTACAAGCTATGGATCTGTAGGGATGGGGGCTTCGGTACTTCTGGTGTTGCAGAACTTCCGTTTTGCTGGCTGTGCAGAAGCTAGCTCTGCTATGCAAAAGCATCTTTTTTTTTCCTCTGTAGGTTCCACTGTTTACTGGTATGCAGTTGTTCACATCCAGGCCAATGTTTTTTGTATTGTGCACGTAGCACGTGAACTCCTCCCGTCTTTTGCCATCGCATTGTGATAAATGCTGTGCCTCTGATAATCACTCACAACGTTTCTTGTTCTTGAAGGGACCAAGGGGAAGGGCAGTTGTTCAAGTACGTAGTTTCTGACTATCCCATACATACACAGCTCTTCTACGGCAAAAGGGTTTTTTTCCTTTAATCACATCAGGCTCTGAATTTACCCTCCGAGAAGAAACTTTCGGCTCTTTCCAAAGCCTCATCTATCTGCAGCTATTTCTTAAGCTCTTTGAGCCTGTTAGACACAACATAAACTAGTATAAGCTCTCTTCAGTACTGTTCACAGTAAGTTATAGTGCCTTTACTACAGACGTATATATATATATCTGTATAGATACATGCAGCCACACGTATATGGTTGCTTTATCAGTTTAGAAATGCAAAAGGATGTATGTCTGAAAACGTTAAGATGGTACATCCTTCTTAGACTGTGCCGTGACAGCAGTGCAAAGAAGCAAACAGAACAGCTTGTGTTCTCTTCCTCAGCTGTGTCAGCTAGAGATGAGTGGATGCTATGCTGATATCATGTGGTGAGGGCTAAATGATTTTATAAATATATTAATGGATTCTGTGAGAGACTTGGTAGAAAAATTTTTCTTTTTTTGTCTGGAAAAAGGGATGCCTCTTGTTTCCGCAAAGGCTAACTCGTTACAAATTCCAGCTTTGATAATAAGGCTGCATTTTATATTATCATATTAGCTGTTTATATAAATGTGTTTCATAGAAGGCTATGTTTTGTAGACTTGGTATTGTTAGTAATACACTAAGAGTATTAATGATTCTTAACTTGGGAGGTGAGCTATAAGAGGATCCTGTCTGCCTTTTGGCTTTTTCTTATTGAGTGGAAAATTGTGTAGCATTTGTGATTTCTGCTTTGATTTCAGAAGTCAGTGAAAAGGAAGGCAGGCAAAGCAAGAGCAGGTGTGAAGTTACTGAGTACACCTCTTCCCTGACATGTACTCTGGCCTTCTTCTCTTCTTCCCTCTATATTCTATTGTCTGTTTTTCTCAGGAGACCGCCAATTATACTGACGTGTGCCGTGCAGTAGGATAATGCTCTGATGCAGAGATGTGGCAGGTAGTAGCAATAGTGAACAGAAACACCTGTTTTGTTTGTGACGAAATCCAAGTTCAAATGTGGATCACCAGAGATTTGGCACCTTTATCTCCTATTCGGCTGCAGGTTGCAAATAACTGTTCTTGTTCCTTATTTTGAAGGATTTTTCATGCAGCTGCCTTCCAGAATAGTGTGCGATTTTTTTTCACCAACCAGAAATGGAGGAATTCTTTGAAGTTACACTATCATTTCATAAAACACAACTAAGGAAAACTTCATGCGGTGCCTCCTCCAAAGAGCTCTTTGTCTTCATTTTAACAAAGTGATATTCTAGGTAATGTAGTGTGAGGTTTTTTTTTCTTTCTTTTCCCCAGTTCAAGCATTTGTCACTAAGTAAATATACTGACCTGTTTTCTTCCTCTGGTGCTACAGGGAGGTATCAAATATAGTTACAAATGCTGCAGACATTCTCTCAGTGAAATGCTTCCAAAATAAAATCAGAACTAAATTTACAGTTGGTACGCTCCAGTTTCAGAGGCGCTGCATCCCCAACATCTATTAATTATCAAATACTATTCTGTGAGACCTTCTTCAAATATATTTGCTACTGTTCTGATTGTTTTTCTCGTAATATTAAAAGAACCTAAAGCAATGTTGCCTTACATTCCCAAGATTGGCTCGTAAGTAATGCTACTCCTTTCTTATGTAAAAGTACCACGCAGTTAGAGTACGGTATGTGTTGTAATCGGTGGAGGAGAGCCTATGTGTTCCTCACCTCAGGAAGACATCTGTGAGGGAAGAAACATAACAGCATGATACAAACTGCTGAGAAGTTTGCAAAGGACCGAACTCTTGTAACTGAGCGTGAATCTGAACCCGATGCAGTTGTGGGGCTTGGTAGACCTAGCTTTCTAATTTTGTTCCATTGTTGTTTCCGTGCTCCTTGCCGAAAAGCTTTTTCTAATTGCCTTTTATGTTGTTTGGGCATGATTTAAAAAACAAACAAACACTTGACAGAAGGTTGAAAACTCGCGCGTGGAGGAACTCACAGTGGTGGACGGTAGAATTAAGCCTTTCTCTCATCTGTTCCAGCTAATCTCCCTGCTGCCTGCATGCAAAATTACCTAATGATAGAATTGCCTTCACTGAATGAGTTTGTGGACTGAGATGATTTCCCTTTTTCCTGACAGAGAAAGAACCTTACAACACCTGTGGGAAGGAAAAATGTTTTTGCTAGTTTTGCTTCCAAGAATATTGTCCACCTCCAAGCTGAAATTGTTCCTAACCACTTTCTGCCCCATGGCAAACTCAAGAACAGAAGAGCATCAGATGAGGCCTCTGATCTTGGACCACTGCATGAAGATTGACCACTTTGAGGGGCAAATTTCAGTAAAACGACTTCTTGCAGCAAACCTAGTATCTCAGTTGTTTAGGCTGTTGTGGCTATGGCAGCATAGCTTCTCTGAAAAAGCATCTGTGTTCTGCAGAAAGCACAGAGGTCTTTTATTTGTCCTGCTGTCCAAGCAAGGTAGTTCACCTGCAGCTGTTCCTTCCTGATATTTAAGGAACGCCACTACTTCATCCAGTGACAGCCCTTTCTCCCCACTTTTTCCTGGCTTTTCTTGAGGATGAGTAATTTGGTGAACTCCTTTTCTCTATGTGAACAACACAGAAATCTCACCTCTCTTAAGGTCAGGTTTAACTTTAGATTAGTTAGCTTTAGTTTTCCACAATGTAGCTGCTAATTGTTGTGTGCCTTTTGTAGTCACTGGTGACTACATTGCATTTCTAGGGTTTAGTTCTGCTAACCTGTTTTACTGTCAGGTGAAAAGGTGCTGTGTAGGTGCCTGTTGCTCCAGGCAGTTGAAGAACTGTGGACAGCAACTCCGAGTAGTTGGAGCAGTTGTCAATGAAATCCAACCTTGTGTCCAAGCTACTGCTGACAGAGCTACTGATCTTTAATTTCATTTTGGTGATGAAATAATCTGAGGGTGTACAGTGGTGATGAAACCCAAGAACCACGTGAAGTCATTCTTGGCATGTCACAGTCATCAACAAAGACTTTCCCAAGAGCAAAAATTTTAGCAGCGCCATGATCCTTGAAGAAAAAAATAATTGACAATTCAGGAAAGCACTTAAAAAAGTAACTCGGTAAATGCTGCTGAAATGTGTTTTTTCCACGTGGGTACCACTGAACCATTTCATTTTAACTTGCTTCATGTTGGTTGTGCCCACACAGAGTTAGAGACTATCTGGTAGTGCCTTGCCCTCGCTAGGCAGTGTTTCGTGCTACATAGAGCAAGTGGGTCACCCCTATGCAGTAGGAAAATAACAAATTGAATGGATATAAATTTTGACTAGTTTTAGTCTTGTATCAAAGTAATGGTGTAACCAATGAGGAATAAAAATAAAACCTCGTAGAGAAACGTTAGCAAACTTTGTGTGTGTGATGCGCTTGACTGTCTTGTAGTGAAGCTAATGGGAAAGCTGATAAGCATCTGTGTGAGGAGTGTGACGCAGTTGTAGGTTTGTGTTAAAACGGAAATTTAGTGCTTTTACTGCTCACTTTCTAAGTTTGCTCTTTACTGTAAACCTGAAATGAATACCCAGGAGCTGTCTTGGTGATTAAATTCAATTGGATTATAAAAATAGACACTCCACATACTTAAGGAATAAGCTGTAAAACAATGTGCTTCCTCCGAAATATTGCCTTTTTTTTTTTTTTTTAAATATTTGNTCACTTTCTAAGTTTGCTCTTTACTGTAAACCTGAAATGAATACCCAGGAGCTGTCTTGGTGATTAAATTCAATTGGATTATAAAAATAGACACTCCACATACTTAAGGAATAAGCTGTAAAACAATGTGCTTCCTCCGAAATATTGCCTTTTTTTTTTTTTTTAAATATTTGGAGCATTCCAAAGGCCAGGAACAAGAATATATTTGGTTGAAGTCGCAGGCACTGGGCAGGTTGTGAGCAAGTTTACCGTATGTGTGGTCTTAATGCTATAACGCTGTGAAAGCCAGGTCCATGACAAAATTGTGATTCTACACTTTTGAAATATGCCACAAATGACTGATGGGAAGGTTGGCTTCAGAAGTTAGACGGTACTTGAACCTGATGACATCAGAAAGCTTTTAGAATGTGAGTGTGTTGGGAGCTTCAGAAACAGCCTTGACATTCGGAAATAACTGGAGTGTTTCTGAACCTCTCACAGCCTTTCTTAGCATGTCATGTGATGTTTTCACTCTTTTTCTTCACAGACCAGTAAAACAAGTACCATACCATAATGTTTGGGAATGTTACCTGTAGCTTGCCAGTGGGGTGGACCTCTGCCCAAATACCAGAGGTAGGTGAGTAGAGCACGGGTCACTAGGGGTGGCCATGCATGGAAAGGTGTCATGGCTTAAAGCGGGGCTGGCTAGTGAACGGCCGACAGATCCCAAACCAGGACAAAAGGGTAGGCAGTGCAGCTTTGGGTAGGTGTGCTGGCAACCCTGTGGGATGGAAGGAGGAGGAAGTCAAATGATGGAAGCAGAAATCACTGCTCCACCTTCCTCAGCCCTCACTGATAGAGATGTTTATTTTTGTGCTTTTGTTGTCTGCAGACTTCAGCAAACATAGCCAGCACACCCTGAGGACAAATCCAAGTAGTTCTGTTCTAGAAGCTCAGCATTGGTTTCTTCTGACCAAATGTACTAGCATTTTGACTTTGTAGTTAGCTGGGTTAAAATGAATGCTATCTGCATTTGTATGGCATTAGACTATTTGAAGAACTAGTCAATTCTGTAACTAGGAAATTCCTCTCACCTTCAGATAACCAACAGGAGGAGGAAATTGTGAACACTGACGATTTGCTCCTGTGCAGCAGGTCAAAACCTGCCCTCTTAAGTCGGCTTGTGTACTGTCTTCAGTGAAGCTGGTGTTTCAGCACTATGACCTCTTCTTGAGCTCAATCGCTTGCAGCCCTTCTTTTGCAGCTGTCCCCTCAGGCTGTGGAAGAACTGGGTTCCAACGTAGATTTATGCTTTGGAGCAATGGATCTTGAGACTCAAATGGAGCAACAGCCATAAGCTGTGGTGCATCACACCAGATCTGGCTGCAGTGCAGTGTAGCTCTCTCCTCAACATCTAATGTCTGCCAGTGAGGCAACAGAATAAGTTCTGCAGACCTCAAGAACAGTTTTGGTGAAACCAGGCAGCCTTCAGAAGTGACTTGGCAGGGGAAGAAAGATGTTAGTATGTTTGGGGTTTTTTTTTAATGCCCCCATGCCTTTCAACCTCTGGAATCTGCTTTTCTTCTGCATTAGTAGTTCAGACCTCTTTAGCCCTGCATTTTCAGTGGAGAAGTAGAGAAATTATGAAATCACAGTGTTAAGGTGAAATGGAGCAATTCTGTCCAAAAGGATGACTAAAAGATGTTTTCTTCCTTAAAAAAAAAACCCAACTATTTGAATCAACAACTAATTAATGTCTTGATGGAGGGTGTTTTCATTTTCAATAGCCTCAGCTTTTTATATCTCTACTGCATTCTCAATAAATAGCCATGAAAAGATAAAAGGTAGTTTGCTGTAACTTTCGGTGTATGGTAGATTGAAATAAAATAAGGCACCTCTTCCCCCAGAGAATAAGTCTTCCTCCTAAACAGCAAAGTTGGTGTATGGTAGGATCTGAGGATGCTATTATAAATGCATTATCTTTTCTAAAAGTAATCTATGAATAAAAATCATTAAATTTAATATGAAAAATATATTTTTAAGTCAATATGCTTAACTTTTCATAAATTCAATTATTTTAAAAATATTCTTAATATTTTTTTAAAAAAATACTGGTTTGGTACAAACTAAAATGAAAACTGATTGCCAAATGTCAACATTGTCCGTGAACTGGAAATTAAAATTGGAACCAGCACTGAATACTAGGTAGCTATGACAATGTGAAATAATACTGGAAATATGAGTAAAGGTCATAACAAAATATGCTTTGGAGGGGGCTCCTGAACGTCTTTGGTCCGGGCCCCTGCTCACAGCAGGGCAAGCATCAAAGCGCAGTCAGGTTGCTGAGGGCCTTGTCCAATTGCATTTTGAAAATCTCCAAGGAGGGAGATTTCAGAGTTCCTCTGGGTACCTGTCCCTGCGCTTAACCACTCTCTGGTGAAGATTTTTTTTTACGTATATCCAATTAGAAGTTCCCTTGTTTGACCTTGCACTGATTGCCTCTCATCCTTTTGCTGTGCATTGCTGAGGGACTCTAGCTCCATCTACTACAACCTTAGATGGGTGAGGACAGCAGCTGGCCTTCCCCCTTAGCCCTCTTGAGCTAAACAAACCTGGCTGCCTCTGTCCCTGTACGTCATGTGCTCCAGCCCCCAGCCATCTAAGTGGCTCTCTCCTAGATTCTCCAGTTTGTTGTTGTTTCTTTTGTACTAGGGGCACAAAACCAGACACAGTATTCCAAATGAATGTCAAATAAAGGAGTATCTTTAGGATTACTTCCCTTGACGTGTGCTTTGTGCACCTTGCTATGTTGTTAGCCTTCATCGCTGCAAGGGCATGCTACTGGTTCATGTTCTACTTGTCCACTGGAACACCCAGGTCCTTTTCTGCAGAGTTGCTCTCTGGTAAGTCTGGCTGCATCTTGTTGCATGGCGTTGCCCCATCCAAGATGCAGGGCTTTACATTTATCCTTCCTGAACTCCAGAGGGTTTTTGTTGGCTTGGTTTTCCGTACCTTAGGCCCCTCAGATCGCAGTGCTATTCTCCAGCCTAGCTACCACTTTCTGAAATTTGGTGTCCCCACAAACTTGCTGAAGATGCAGATAATGAGACCCATCGCCTTCCTGCCAGGAGCACGAGAATGAGTCTGCATCACTGCAGGTTTACTCTAAGCTCCTGTCCCTGTTTTGGACCATATTCACAAAAAACTGGTACGTCTGGGCTTGTGTGCAAGGTTGGCGTTGAGATACCTGATTTCATGTGACAGCAGGCTCTAGCCCCATGCTCTACTTTGCATGGAGGATGCGAGTGAAAACTCAGATGTGCTTGAGACTGCCTTCCCAAAATTCACTAGGCACTGTCCCCCACCTTCTGCTTGTTCATTTCTCACTCACCACCTGTGCATTCAAAACTATCTGCTGGCTTATAAACCGATTTATATAAAGTTCTCACTTCTCAATAGCCTACACCATTTCTGTTGTGTGTAGGTCTCACACAGATCATCCTAGAAGATGCCTACAACATGCACTAGGTGGCCAGAGCGGCACATAAAAGTTAATTTCTGGTATGATTTCAGTAAAAAAGCGTGCTTTTCTGAATTTCCTCTCAGCATTCCCAGTGATCCCAGTAGAAGGAAGAAGACTTCTAAATACATACTCACCCTTTGTTCTTTCTTCCCTTGAACTAATTCTCTGAAAGAAAAAGGGGCTCTAGGAATATGACTGTAACCATTCTGCCAGGCACTTCTTTGGCAATAAAAAAGGGTTCAGGCTCTAGGATATCTCCCTAAAATGAGTTAAAGCCACTACAAGCTGGTATCTGTGTGTCCAAGTGCTCCATCTGGTGCACAGCGCTTCTTCCCTTTGTTGCCACAGGCACAGATTTTTAGATAACTTTACCAGTGGCCCTATCCCCCATCCCTCTTACCTGCTCTCTGGCTTAAGGGCCTCTGGCAGGCTCATTGCTGGTTGGGATGAAAATCCTGGTTCTTTCTCTTGGGAGCATTTGTCTGTCCAGAGTCTCAGGACTGGGTGGTCTTCTCCCCATTCTCAAGTAGGCAAGATGCTAAACGCTTTGAGGAAGAACCCTATTCGTGTAATCCCAGGAAATTGCCAGTGCTGACCAGCCACGTCCCACGTAGTGGCTGAAGTGTGGATGTTTTCCAGAGGGTTTGGGTTCAGATGTCTGGATGTTTACACCAGGCTCATCTTTGCCGTATAGACATCAAAGCCTAGAGGGAGAAAATAACGCTGATGCCACAAAGTTCGATGTCCCTGCTCGTGCAGGCAATGCAACATAAAAGCATTTTAAAAACTAATCAAACTCCATAATTGAAGATCTATGAACTTCCCCTGTCTTGTCTGAGAAGTTACACAGTTGCAGAAGTACAACAGTTAGCTATCTCCTTATGTGAAAAGACACCTTTTAGCAGTGAGGTTGTAGGCGTAGTCATGCCAGGCTTAGTAAAATCTGTGGCTGATTCACAGGCTATGTAAATATGCCTGTACTATAGGAAGATGGTATTTAAGTAAGGAAGTATATATTACCTTGCCCCTACAATGCATGAGCATCAGGTAATGAAAAGCTGGTATCTTAAAAAGCCTTCTAATCACCATGTTTAGTAGAAAAGTGCTGTGAAACAACGGTATTAATGCTCCAGAACCTGTTCCCCTGCCTTTGACTAGAAGACAGTGGCTTTCAGATAATGCTAAAGTTGGGAACAATACTGCTATTGATAATTCATGGATCAGATGACAGGGAACCTTGTCATAAAAACTAGCATACATTCCCCACACAGCATCCTATCTTACCGTAAGTGTCTTTCTGATCTATCCGACTGTGAAAAAGCTGCAAAGGCAGATTAAAGTGGTAGAGTGATGGTGCCGCAGGTTCTGGCGTTCCAGATGTAACTCAATTGTTTTATTGTAAACCCGCAAGCGCATGGAGTCAAAGCAATAGTTTCACATACAAAGTCTCATTTTTTCACTGTGCGTTTATCACCATCAGATCCCAGACTTGAAAGTGTTACTGTAATGGCTAATTAGCATGCTCATGCTAGATATTTCCAACACCTGCATGACAGAAGAGCTTTCGTGCAGTGCTTCCCTTCTTACTTTTCACTTCTCACCTTCACTTGATGCTGCCGGGCAAAACCCCTGTAGCACAGTCTCCCTTGGAAGACTGTTCAGGTGCATCATTCAGAACTGGAAGTAAGTTTAAAATAAAAGCAGACCTACATTTTGTCTTGAAATAAGATAGTAAAGAAAACATAGTGCTCTGGGATATTATTAATTCCCAAGAACTACTAATACTTACTAGCTGTTAGTAACAAGCAATAGCACCATCATTTCTTTATTCTCCCAGTTTGCTGCCTTCAGGTTTTGGCGAAACTAATCCGTCAACTTCTTTTCTGCTTTAAACAATCACATGGCTTCTGCTCACCCCACTGATGCCCTGACTAGTTGCAATTGCTACCTTGTAGGAGATAGATCATTCATACATAGCTCAAGTTCGTGTATGGGATATAGTTCATTGAAGAACTGACTTGCCCTTGGTCTTGGTCTTGATTGTGGTTGGTCTTGCACAGGCACTGTCTCCTTTTGCTTGCTGACAAGGGCAGTAATCACAGGTCCTGTTCTTTATTGCTGTGTGTGGAATAAAGCCGTTTACATCTGAGCAAAGCCAGTGCTTTGCCCCTGCTTTCATTTCCACACTGCATCAATGCCACTCCAAATTCCTTTGTGTTTGTGCCCACCTTTGTTCATTGCCAGAAAGCACTCGGGTGCACTGAGTTTCTGCTGCGGGGATCTTCCATATTTTCCAGGAAAAATACAGCTTGAGATCAAACTGTTGGGTGAGTCTCACCCTATCACACCTGCTTCCGAAACTGATCCCAGGGCATTAGGGGATACGTTCTTTTGTCATTTTAGTGAAGAAAGAATAGCATTGAGACAAAGTCAGACTTGCCAAGTTGGGATGAACTCTGTATATGTGTTTCCTGTGAGGTGTATGCTGTCCTTGCATGGAAGCAGTGTGGAAATTGAAGAATTTAATCATCTCCTCACAGCAATTCAGTGACACAAGACTGGGCTAGAATTCAGGATTTCTCTGGTTCTTAAGTTACAAGTACTCCTCTATGTAATGGTGTGCACTTGCAATAAAAGTATAAAGTCCATCTAATATGAGTTAGCCTGTCCATGAGCTGTCAATAGTAGGAAATACAGGAAAGTGGTGGCACAACACATCAGTTTACAGCAGAGATTGGTTGTGTCCAGTTCTGAGCCCCTCAATATGGGAAAGACGGTGATAAACTGGAGCAGATCCAGCAGATGTGGTCAGGGGCTGGAGCACTTGCTCTGTAAGGAGAGGCTGAGGCAACTGAACCTGTGTAGCCTGGAGAAGGGGAGGCTGATAGCAGCCTTCCAATACCTACACAGAGGTCGTGAAGAAGTTGAAGGCAGGCTTTTCACAGCAGTCCATGGCAGTAGGATGGGAAACAATGGGTGTAAGTTGAAATGAGAGAGGTTGAATATAAGGAGAAATGTTTTCACCATGAAGACAGTCAAGCGTTGGAGCAGGTTGTCTAGAGAGATTGTGCGGTCTCCTCCCTGGGATGGTTTCAAGATCTGATGGATAAAGCCCAGGGAAGCCTGGTCATATAGCTGACCCACCTTTGAGTTGTAGGTAAAAGAGGGCTGCACTAAATGACTTTTTAAGGTCTCTTCCAGCCTGAATTGTCTGATGGTTCTTGTGGAGCCCTTCTGACACTGACTTGAATGTCTGCCTTCTCTGAAACTTGGAGTATTTCTGCTGGACAGCAGTTGAGGTAAAGAGCTGAGGGAGAGCAGAACCTCACTAAAAGCCTACTTCAGATTAGCAAAGGTTCTGGAGAGTTGTGGAGACAAAGAAGATTCTCAGTTTCATCTATGATTTTATTCGGTCTTTGGAGGTTGAATTTTTGATTTATTGAACTAAGTAGAGATAGTTCCATGATACTAAGAATACAGTATGCACTTCAAATAAATAAATCACATGTCTCCAGGAATCATCAAAAACGTACATGCTGCTCCATCTGGTGGGGAAATCAATAACAACTTCCAGTGTTTAAAGGTGCAGACATTCTCCAGTCACAAAGGCAAGGTTTTTTCAATCTGTTTTGTATCTGTAAGCGAGTGTCCTTGTTTTGCAATGCTTATGCTATACAGGACAGACAGGAAATCTTAACTTCTTTGGGGAATTTTGAGTTTTGAAAAAATCTTGCAAACGAAAGACACAGTTCTGAAAAACTGAACCTCCTCTTTTCTACACATTGTAGACTCAGCACCTGAGAATGTTTGGCTCTCAGATTTGTTAAAATATCCAGAGCAGACCTTGGAAGCCAGTCTTTGTGGTCCAGGGTTGCGTTCTGTCTGTTTGTAGAGGGCTTAGCTCAGTGGTCCCTGAATAACTCCTCTCTACTCGTCATCAGCTGGAAGTTTCTTCACCAAATTCCCGAATGAATCTGCACGAAGGTACATGAGAATGACAGTGTTGAGGGTGTCTGGAAATAACATGAAGCATGGATTTAAAATCTCATATATTTTTGGAAGGTAAGGTAACAGGAATAAAACTTGCATTGCTTCTTCCATGAGCTATGAGATTCCATATCTGATAGTAATTTCTCTCTTGAAATACGAGAATCTCACAGGAAAAACACTTGAAAGAGTAAAGGCTAAGCTAAGAATTATATGGATTTCATAGCCATCTTTTTATTAGCATTACACAGCCAGGAACACCCATCTTTTCAAAGTAACACACATATTGAAATGGAGAGAGAAGTCAGAGACAGTCAGCCTCAGTCTAAACCTGCATTTGTGTTTGACTATGCAGGCAGAGACTGAGGATTATGTTGACTATCCTGGAGATTTACAATTGCTGTTTGTTCATGTATTTTGAGCTAGAGAGGGAGCTGTGAGCACCTTTCAGGAGTGTAAGCACCTCATTTTGGTGAGAAGTAAGCTTTCATTTGGACCAAAGAGGGTGTTACAGTGCTCTTCACAGCCATGAAATCTTGAGTTTTGCTCTTCTTTTGCTATGAATCAAAATGCCTGTTTGTTTCCTGTACGATAGCAAATTTGTAATTCAGACATTTGTTGCGGAGACTAACTTATGTGTAATGAAATCTAGTGCTTTCTCATCTAGTCTGAATTGAATATTTGGTCTTGAAGAGAAAGAGTTTGCATCGCGGTCCGCACCACTTGCTGGAAGCCCGCTTCTGATTTGGAGACATATAAATTCTTGAGAGGTTTTTTAAAACTCAGAATTTGACTAGAGACTTCTCTGCTGTAGGCTTTCAGATTTCTATCAAAAGACCAGCGTTCAAGAAGAAGCTGNTATTTGGTCTTGAAGAGAAAGAGTTTGCATCGCGGTCCGCACCACTTGCTGGAAGCCCGCTTCTGATTTGGAGACATATAAATTCTTGAGAGGTTTTTTAAAACTCAGAATTTGACTAGAGACTTTTCTGCTGTAGACTTTCAGATTTCTATCAAAAGACCAGTGTACAAGAAGAAGCTGTAGCCTTGTCGCCCAGTAGATAAGGTGTTGCTATTTGTTGTAAGAGGCCAGTGGCTTGGTCTGAAGTTAACAGTGGAGGCCTCTGGACCTGCTGGGCTTTGTATGGACTTGTCTTGGCCTGCCTGCGGATTTCTTTTAGCTTGCTTACCTGTAATAGTGATTGTCTAATGACCAGGCAACTATTGCTTTGTTTTAGCTTTTGATCAGCTTTGTACAACTGTGTGGTGTAATACCTATTCTTAGGTATTTTTTGTAACTAGAAGATATGAATAATGAGTACTTACTCTCTGTAGAATGGGCTGTGTATGACTGATCCTAGATTAAAACACCTTGAGAGTACAGAGACCAGAGGCCCCAGGGCTATGAGCAGCTCACAGAGGTCACTTAGCAGTGATCAGAGGAAGGCAACCTTTAGATCTGGGTAAAACTGGTTAGGAATAACAAAGAACAAATGTTAAGTATCTAACATATGTAATACAGACCATATATAGTAAGTACATGTAACATGGAATTGAAGATGAGTTAAGAAAGACCAAGGTGTAGAGCATGTTAGAAAACGTAAAAAGGACCCCAAGCAGATCCTAAGTTGAGGAGGAAGAAACCATCGACACCATACTGGTGAAAGACTTGAATACTGATAGCTTACTGTTCCCCTCCCCTTGCATTGAAGCTATCGTCATTAACACTCAGAGGGCTAGTGGATAGGAAGGCACACCACCAAAACCATGGGTAGATATTAAAATGTTTCTGTATATACAATTATAACTGAATATAATTTGCACTGTCAAATGTTACTGTCATTGTAACTGGATGGATAATTCTTTCATTAGACTGTTAAGACTTCAGCTGGACTCACAGTAAGTTCATGGCTTTGCATATATGCTGTGCTCCTTTTGCCCTTAGCATTTCAAGCGTATCAGACTGATGGGAATTCAAGCAGTCTATAATGGAACCTGCACGCAATGATTTGGTAGCAAAGATTAGGAAACAGTCATGAACAGCTGCGTATCTCTGAGTGATAGAGCAAAAGTATCTTAGTATGACCTGTCGTGAAGGGGTACATACCCACCTTTTGTCATGCTTAGCTGGAGCAGATGGATCAGTTTCCAGAGGTTTTTGCAGATGAGAGTAAAGGGGAAAGCTCAGTTTGATGAAGGCGTGTGATTATGTGGTGAGTTGCTGTCATCCTAGAGAGGCAAGATGTGTGAGTTTTTTGAGTCTTTAGGAAAAAACAGCTTGCGTGCTGCTGAAGATGACACTACTGGATTTGGGCTTCACACATTCGACCCAAATACAGTGAGTACGTGGTTTACTTTATATTATTTGTGGATGATTCAAGCAGTCATTGTCCTCTGATACCGGGATCTGCCGTCTTTCACGGAGACTTTTAAATGCTTCTAGAGTTAATCTAGTTAGACCTTGTGAGTGCTGTTGAGATTTCTCAGGAAGCAGGAAGAAAACCGCCATGTTTAGGGCTTATTTACTTTGTCTGGCAGCGGCTACAGTGATTTGGGTAGGATAGTAATTACATTTCAGAAGTTGTACTGAGAAAGCTTAGCTTGCGAGCAGGTCTGTGAAGGAGAAGGTTTTGTGATGGTCTTTAACTGAGGACATCAAAGACAGAGGAAATGAAGCTGCTACTGTGTCGTTTTAAAAGACTAGAGAACAAATCACACCAATATTAAAAGGAAATATTGTAAGCCATAGGCTGTTTCCTTTGAGGCTACAGTGCCGTCCCTACAATTCAAATTGCTCTTCGTATGTGTGAAGGACAGATTTAGACCCACTAGCGAAAGAAAAGCTGTGAAGAAGAGGAGGAGGGCTAACAGCTTACTTCTTGGCTGTTAACATTGAATAATTAAACCCTAAGAGCCAAAAGGAAAGCTGTTGTTTTCCTAGTCCAAATACCCAGCCAGGAATAAAACATTAAGCAGCTATACAAATTATGTCTTTCATTTTCTTTTCATAAAACAAACCACAAAGTTAAACAGCATATACTTTGGAGACAAGGAATATAACTGTGTTTCATATAGCCAGAAGCGTAATTTCTGGAATTTGTGTTTTGTGTGTCACAGGTAAACTGAGCATTGCTTAGTGTGCTGAGCTTTTTCGCTTAAAATTAATTTTGCACCGGTGGAAATTAAGTGTAAGATCTAAAATACTGAAGCTTTAAACCATTAATACCTTATGGTGAAGAACTCCCTAAAGGGCTTGTGTGCCCAAAATCTTACTTTTTTTTTTTCCTAGCTATGTTATTTCATCCAAAACTTTTATTATTTACTAACCTTCTGTTGCCTCTGGAAAGTGAGACATTAGTCTGTGCTTTTACTGATGGAGAGTCTTAAGGTGTTGTGGCATTAGACTCCGTCCCCCACTCCTTTTGTAGTCTTTTCACAAAGGCTGAACTTTCAAGAAGTTCTCAACCTGCAGCTTAAGTTTACCAGAGAGGAGAATAAAACAAGTTGTTTTACTGGCAGTTTTTATTGTGTGTAAAGCAGGGATTGTAAAAATGACAGTGAAACACACATTCATGATTTCAGACTACAACCCATACCCATTCACATGTTTTATACCGTAAGAAAACTCAGAGGAGAAGGGAAAAAAAAAAACCCTAAGAGGGAAAAAAAGACACATGAAATGAAGTAGAGATAGCACTCAAAATCCAGTATGTCTGACAGAAGAAATACCCCCCAGAGCCAGAAAATTGTCATCAGGTAGCAATGATATCAGTCTAGAGCTCCTTCCAGCTTTGGATCACGAGGCCCATCAGCAGAGCTCCCCATACGCAGCACCCCTTCACAGTCACTCGTCAATCAAACAACTCTGAAAATAAAGACCACATGTCATCAGATTTGTGGAATTCTTCCCTTCCTGTTTATGCAAGAACTGCCAGATCACTTATGTTGCTGCACCAGCTTTCTGTCCTTGGAGAGGCGAGTGATTTTCTTTTTCTGGTGTCAGAGTAAATAAGTCCCTTCGCTTCTGATGTAAAACTTAAATGTTGTTGTTATAAGACAATTTCACATTGCGCAGGACACCCGGGACTTTTGTAGGAATGCAAAGGTAATAGCTTCAAAAGTTCATTTATTCACCTCTGTAAAGCTCCTCTGCTGCCTTGGATGGGGAGGGTCAGAAGGATGGGTCCAAAATAGCACGTCTGCCAATGCAGAAGCCTTCGTCCTTGTTTGTAGTGGTTGGATGCAAGTGCTGGAACTGGCAGATCGCTCTGAAGAGGGCAGTGTGTCATTGTGTGAAGGCCATAGGAGCACGGACGGTATAGAGGCACATAGGAACAGATGGAGTCAGGACTCAAAGGCTGTATCTGCGTTGCTAAATCAAGCGGTCTAGGAACTGCTCTCTGCTTCTGGGTCCAACAGGCATGGCCAAGGTCAAGTTCATAAAGCTAGACTCTCTTAACCTGCCCTCCTCATCAGAGAGGCTGAGTGCATCCAGTATGGCTGTTGGCCTGCATTAGCTCTTGAAGCGTTCCTAGGGATCAGCAATGACGTTTGGCTTGGGCCAAAGCTGTGCTAGAAACTGTGCTAGCACTTATGTGGTGAGGTGGATGGCTTGTCGGTGCTCGTGCCTGTGCCCACACCCTGTTCAGCTCACTTGGATAGCTGTAGTCAGAGGTTCCCATGTCCATGTAACGCTGGAATACCAAGTATGGGACAAAATGGTCCTTTTTCAGTGAATTGTCACCTGTGTGTAGCTCACTCCTACTCAACCTACCTCCTACTCAGGCTCAACCTACATCTTCAGACGAGCCATAAGAAGTATCACTCATTGTAGTACTGGCGCTCTTCTCTCTAATAGAGCTCCATAGATAAGGAAAAGGTTGAGATTTATATTAAAAATGTTCAAAAAATAGCAGTACTTCTGCTGGCAGTTTTCCCAGCACACCATATGCTGACCTTTTCTGGTCAATGTAAAAACCACGATCAACTGTTACAGGATTAGTGTTTCACCTCAGATGTGTCACCCCACGCTTTGCGTTCTTACTGATGCCACCCTGCCACCCTTTCCAAGTGACTTCAGGCTCCCTTCGTGTGACATTTTGCTTGTGGCTCTTTCCAGTGTGTGTTCAGAGAAGCCGTCGCAGGCTCGCAAACCATAGCCTGCATGTTCCCCAAAGCCAGGATTTCATTTGTTCCTATGCATGCCTGGGCCTGGGCCCTGCTTCTCCAGTGTTGCTTGTCCAACCTTAAAATGTTCTTTGCAAAGCTTTTTTTGTTGACTTCCAGGTTTCTTTGATTATCCCCTTTCATACTTGTCCTTGTTTTCATTCTCTTTTACCCACAAGACAAATTTCTGAGGGTTCTCCACCCTGCCAGCCCATGAGGAAAACCCGATGCCTGTTCTTTGCTGGTCTTTGCTCTACATGCTGAAGATGAAGGCTTTGTATATTTTTAACATTCTCCTATAGCATTAATTCTTTATATCCAATATGAATTATTGGCAGATTAACAGCAATCTGGAAAAGCAGATGGTGCTTTCCAGACCTCCCTCCTCCTTCCCTGTCATGGTTGAAAGGAAACTAACATTAAGGCAGCCTCAACCTTCCGTGAGAGCACAGGCCTACTCAGTGTGTCAGGCTGCCAGATCTTTACATGCAGCTTTATCTCATGTACCTACTTCCTATTTCTTCTGGATATAGAAAGAAATCTCCAATATATATCAGTATTTTTATACTGTGCCAAAATTCTGTCTATAGTTACAGATGCAAATGTAAGACTGCCATATAACTACATCCATGTATAATCACATAAATATATATTGGTGGCTCTGCATTTGTACTTCTAAATGTGTGGATGTGTGTTCACAGAAATACCTATGTGTGTATGTGCATACAGGATACATCAGGTATTTATGTGTACTTCCTAAATCCATTGGGCATCGATATTGTGACATGTTTATCTGGAAACTCTGAAATTTAGGTCTGACTGAAAGTTGTTAGCATGGCTTGGAATGGCAAATGTCCACCAACTACTAATTAATCAGTCACAGACATCCCCCCCGGCTAGAAACAGACCCTTGCATCACTTCCTCTACACCGTTGTACTGTGTCCTGCCTTTACGCTTGCATCATGTTTGGCACCTTTTCAGTCTTTCTCTGATGGACACCTTTCTTCAGAGATTTCATGTCAAGAAAATTCATCATGCTAGTTGTACACGTGCCTTTTCCCTTGCACTGGCAGTATTATTTGGCACCATTTATACTCTTAACGACGGATAAGAACTAGTTTGGATGTGCACCAATACACCTCAAGCTCTTTCCTCCAGCTTCTTTCAGGAAAACAATTCTTTCGTTCCTTGGGAGGTAATGTTAGTATGAAATTCACTGAAAACAGGTAGGAAATACTATATATGTACCAACACACAGAGTTTTCAGTCTGAGACATGCAACCTCTTTTTGGCAGATACTTTCCCTTCATCTTCAGTAATCTGTTTTTGACCATCTCTCCTCCCAGCTTACACTTAATAAAGTCAGTCACCAAAGGCAGTGACATTGTTTCTTCTTTATTCTTTATCCTTTTGTTTATTAATAGCCTGTGCCATTCCTTAATGTGCTATCTGTAAGAAGGGTTTTGATGGAAACATTTTCAAGACAGAAAGGATCCCACAGCACCGGGGGTTAATGAAGCCCGTGGTGCCCCCTTCAATTCTGCACATCTGCACCACTTACGGTATTTATTTTTTCAAGTTTGTTTTTAAGAATAGTGTCTAGCCACTTGGTCACAGCTTCCCTACATCGAATGGCAAGAGGCTACCTTGCCAATGAATGTATG
>VZSC01008326.1:0-28275 GCA_013398225.1 Steatornis caripensis | reverse complement strand
CTTGGCTCATTGTACCAACAGGCAGGGTCGTAGAGTGCCCAATTATCCCAGCTCTTTGTTCTCATATGGTGCTGAATGATCTGGCATTGCAATGCCGCTTGTTAGTAGCGGGGAGCAGGGTCTACACCACAACAATGTAGCATCAATGAGTACGGCGTCTTTGGTGGTATGCACTGCAGGGAGAGAACTTCGACTGGGACGTGATGGAATTTTGTGAGGTTTTGTTGTGTTTTACTTCGGTTTTGTTTCTCTGTTTGTTTCGTTTGTGACATTTTGGATGTTTGGGAAGTAACAGGTGTACTCCATGCAAATCCTGAAAAATAACTGTGTTTTCCCCCATCCATGCCCAAATGCCATCTCGTTTAAGATCAAACAAATTAATGTAAAGTTTACCAAGAGAATTTGGAGCCCCATGATGGAGAGCAAAATTTATTTATTATTACTGGCTTCTGGTGTCATTTCAGACTGTTTCATGCTAATCATACAAACATCCCCTTGCATTTACTCAGCTATATACTTATACTCCAAAAGGAGTAGCATATGGTGTGAAAACCAGATGCCCCTGCCCACATAAAAGCTCTATACATTTGTTTGAATGTAGTCAGGAAACAGTCACGATCTCCTTCCCACTCTCAGAGGAGTCAGCTGAATTCAGCCAAGCCCCTGCTTAGCTCTCAGCGACTGCTGGTGTTGCCTAGCCTCTCCTGGGGGGAGAACGGCATGAACTGTCTCGTCTCATGGGAATGTTTCACCATGCTCCTCTGAACTTCCCATGCTTTGTGTGTTTATTCTCTCTGCTGACATGGTCTTCCTCCTCCCCTCCTCAAAGGCCATCTGGGTTCCTCCACAGAAACTTTCTCCTTTATTCTGGCTCTGTTTCTCATTCTCTGCATCTGTGGAGCAGTTAACATCACCGGGGACCTCCTTCCCAATTGCACCCTATATACAGTTTTGGCCTCGGCTTCCAGAGGCCAAGTTTGCACCCTGTCTAAAAACTGCCTTGAATTCCTCATCTTTTTAAATCAGTACTCCAAATGAGAACCCATGACAAAGCCTGTAATAAGTCACAACGTTCACTTCTGTTGCATCTTCACTTCTGATCATGCTTTGTTCGGAGGTCGGTATTTATGTCAGCCGTTAATTTTTTATAGACTCCCTTCAGCTGCCTTGCTCCTGCAATTTTCTGGCATGCGCTGTTGTAACAGAATACCATGCTCTGAACACCAACACAGATCCCTTCCATGTGGCATGAAGTCTTTGGCATGCTTTGCAATGAGATGATGGGTTTCGTGTGAAGCGGGGGTCTGGTTCCATGCTTTGCTAGTGACCTGCCATGCGGGGGCAGAACAGCTCCACCTAGGAACAAGAAATGAGGTCTCCCAAAGAGAGCCGGTGGCCCTGCAGCTCCTTTCTCCACAGGAGCAGATATTCCACTCAGGAAACCTGCAGGATAAACTGGGCTCCCTAGAAGCCCCTTAGGTTCAGGAGAGTCTCGTCAGTCCTCTGTTGTCCTTCTGCAGTTTTGCAGTAGCTGGTTCGGCTGCTCTTACCCCAAGGCATAGGAAGCCCACCATCATGAGAAATTTCACATCTGCTGCTGCACCTGAGTTGTCAAACAAGACAAATTCAGCTTCGAATAGTTAGCGAAGATCAAAATGAGCCAACAGTACTCGTGACTACTGTGTGCTGGCAGCATCGTTGTGTAGCCTGGGTCAAGCGTGACACCAGTGGGAATTGCACACGCAGAGGAACTGCACGGCATGCCGAAGGCATCTCCAGCGTATCACTGCATCTCCCATGTACGCTCCAGTTGTAAAATTTGTAGATGCATGGCTTTCTGCTAGGATCTATATTATTTTAATAATCTGTTTCTTTCAAGAATTCTGAGCATGGACAGTAAATCTTTAAAAGCATCAGGGTATTTTTAGTGATGCTATTCTCAAAATCTTCCCTGCAGAAATTGCAAATACTATTTTAAAAGGTCTCTACAGCTCTAAGTCATATGAGTCATTAAAAAGGGCTCGTATCTTCTTTTTTAGATTTAAAAATAATTTCTTTCTCCAGTAGATTCTCACTTTACTCTTCCCAGAAGAACTGATGGGTTTGTTCTTTCAGTCAGCCTAGAGGTTGTTGCTGAAGGCCCTTTGATATGTTTTTCTCATGTAGATCAGATGATGCAGGTAATGAACGGACAGCACTGTGACTGGTGTTTGCCTTCAGAATACCGTTTAATACTGGGTTTGGGCTGTCATTTCTGTACTATTGGCAAAGCCACACTTACTTCATGCCACGTGATTCTTGTTTGTTGTGTGGTACATGCCATTGAAGGCCAGAACTCAAGCAAAGAATCTTCATATTTTTGACATTGTACAAAAAATGAACATGTGAGCAAAAAGGCTTATTTAGGGGTGGAGGTGAGGCCCCCTGCTCTCCCCTCCGCTTCCACCTATAAAGGAGCTTCTCTTCTGAACTAAGTAGCAGTATATTTCTGATGATGCCTGAATTTCAGTCCTCTGTATCCTGGTCCAGAAAAACCTCCCGCTGAAATCAGTGAAAACTGCCAAAAAAATACTTTTTTTTTTCCCAAAACCTGCAAGAAATAATGCAAAGCCTTTAAAAAATCAAAGTTAAATCCAATTCCTTAAATCCCTGATGGAAGAAATCTTATTACCTTCAACAGCATTATATACAGGACAAAGCCTGTAAGGCTTTGCCGAGTGATTGAAAAAGGCAAATTAATGGCAGCACTTGAAATTACCTGTAATTATCAGTGACACCAGGTCAGCATCGTTGCAATGACAGTCTCACAGAGTGCCAACTCTCAGTGGTTTGGAATTTATACGAAACTGCAAAACAGAACGTGACCTCCACATTCAGTATTAAGGTATCTCTGGAGCATTTAAGCATCTAAATTCAGAGTCTACTGCGTAGCTGCTTTCATCTTTTGAAGAGTAGTTAAATTCTGAAGCAAAGGGTCCCAAGCGTTTTCCTGGTCAAAATCACTCCTCCTTTCCCATTCATATTTACTCAGGCCTCTCCCTCCACTGTCACTGTCACACAGTGTCTCTGCAGCAGCTATAACAACTGCTTATATGGAAAAGTAATAATAGGAAGGCATTTAATGAATTTTAAGCTGACTTTAATGTAATTTAGCAGCTGGAAACTAGAAGAGCCAGCACTGTGTGACCTGCCAGCTCTCTATGGATTGTCAGTGGTCAATGTAGCACAGATTTCAGAACTGCTCTCTAGGGTATGCTGGTGATGTTTCTTTTCTCCAGCTACATTCTTGATTTCAATTAAATCAGTCTGAAGTACTCCTTCTGATATAGTTCATACCTTGCAATAAATGCTATTGGCTTTGTTTCTCCCCAGACGCTGTCCTTCCTCACTCTTCATTGCCCAGTGAGTGAAGCAGACAGCATCTGAAAAGCAAAGATGTTCTTTTAGAGAGACTAGAACCAAAGTTTTGTCTTGAGAAAGCAGGGAAGAAAAAAGAGTCCTTTGATTACATAGCAATAATTCCTTCATTCCTGGGGAACCTCTCTTTCTTTTGTTGCTTCACTGTTACTATTTCAATGTTAGATCTGCAAAGTTGTTGATTTTTTTACTCTAACTATAAAGGAATTTCCAACATAAAGCCACTCATCAAACGGCACAGTTGAAATTTTTAGTTTGCAGGGAACAAGCATACCTTGAAGTTCTTTTCTCTTTATTTTCTGCTAAGTATGTGAACCAAATTGCTAACACATTGACCCAATGCCTTTGAGGCATTATAAAGCTTTTTGTGACAGCCTACAATTAGTGTTATATAGCTTCTTTTGAAGGAGACCTGCAACAGGTGTCTTCGCTTTCTGCTCCTTGCTTCCATCCCCTCCAGTTCAATGAAAAATATGCAGTTAAACAGCATTTATTAGGATCACCCCTGTTTCCAGTTCAGATGTATCTGTGCTAGGGCATGGGAGGAAACTAGAGTTAGATACTAAGATGGACAAAGGAATGCATTTGCCTTCATTTTTGCAGAACTTCATTCCGATACAAATTCATTTTTGCAGTTTTCAGCTGTTTTGACCTTTAAAAAAAACACAAAAACAACTAACCACAAAACCCCCATCACACATTGTGATGAGCTCCACAAGCAGCAATTTGTGGTGGTCCCACTACTGCGATCGAGAACAGCACAAGAGAGTTGTGCTGGTGGTCTCTGGCGCCATTCAGCTGCTTCGAGCTTTGCAGAAACCAATCCCAAAGAAGATGGTGGCCTTGTAACAGTTTCCTTTGCTTGCTGTGGAAGGGTTCTGTAAGTATGTAAGTATCTGTAAGTATCTGTAAGTATCATCTTGCTGGATACCAGTGTAATCCGTCGCTCTTTGGTGTTCTCATTTCGCCTGTTTGGGTGGATGACCAACCGTGATAACCTCGTGGCTGCTCAACCACAGTAACCAATATGTCCATGGCTGCTCACAGCAGATAGCCGTAGTTCTAAGGACCTGACTGCTCATGGTTCCTATATCTCCAAAGGCATTCAAGCAATTATGGATTGTACTAGCTGAACATTTAAGGTAGGGTGAGGATGTCTGTACCCACTGGCCTTTGCAGATTTGTGCCTTGTATGAAGCACAAGTGCCAGCAGCTGTTGTGATCACAGCTGTGCAGTTGGGCTACTCGCAGCCATATGGCAAAGGTTGCTCAGGGCTTTTCAGCACTGTAAACCAAACTCAGTGCTGCAGCCTCCAGAGTGAGATGTGGGGTAGGACTCACACTGTGGGAGAGAGGGAGGAAAAGGAGCTAGGTCAGAGAGAGTAGGGAGAGCATTGGGAATGCAACTTGATGCTGCTGTTAAATGGGATGAGTGAGTGAAGGATTCCGCTGAAACCTCTGTCTCCGTCCTCTCATTGGTGTCAGCAGCTGCATTGATCTGGCTCTCTGCAGCCCTGGCATATTCAGAGCAGACATAAGGGCTGTGGTCATTTATCAACCTGCTGCCCAAGGCCGCTGCATCCTCTGTGCTTAGGATTGGACCTGCTGTGCATGAAGGTGGAAGGCGAGCGGGCAGAAGTGCCCCAGTCCCCGAAGACAAGACATGTAAAGGCCATTGAGCAATGACCTCTCACTTTTATCCCCTCACTGCATTTTCCTGGATAATTTCACAAGCTGTAAAGTCTCAGGCTGCAGATAAGCAACGTTGAAGTTGGGACCACTGCTGAATGTGCCTCCCCAGTTACACATTACTGTCACTTCTCTTGTGGTGTCTCTGGCAACGCTACACAGTGAGCAGATCAGAAAGCTGACCATGTAGCAGAAGTGAAGCCTTTTGGATCACCAGTGGAAGAATGCGAGAGCTAATGCCGGGGAGGAGACTGGGATGTACACCTGGGGTGAGGCCAGGCAGGACTGCGGTGCAGAACAGCAGGCTCAGATCAGCAAGACTATTTCGTTTACTAACTTCTATTCCGGCAGCTCTTTTGGGGATGTGGAGCTAGCTTTTCTTTGGAGATTTTGGACACAACGTGGATTATTTCTGGTAGATAATTTCTTGTTTCCAAATCAGACCACTGTCATCATAGAACAAATGCATTTGTAGTTATTGTCAGTGAAACAAAAAGGGTTATTTGTGATGAAGAGCAATGGTATGACATTTGTCTCAAAAAAAACCCCCAACAAAAACCAAAAAACCCCAAACCATAGCGTTTCCATTCCCTTTGCCCTTTTCAAATTGACCCTGTTTTCCCTGACGTTTCCCTTAAGCATCGGCTTTAGAGATCATTACGGTTTTCAACAAAAAAACCCTACTCAGGCATGTTGACAAATTCAGTGATCAGTATAACGAGTACCTGTAGCTGGAAAAGAGCTTGATGCATACAAAAATCCTTGTGATTCTGATAAATATACATGCACATACAAGTTTGTTCTCTGAGACACTGAAAATCCCACGTGCAAATTTTGAGAACAATTGATTTCAAAGTCTGTAAACACGTATGTACTTACCCTGTGTTGTACTATTGTCACTATTTTGAAATATTCCGTTAATAGATGGATTCTTTTCTTAACTATATGCTATATTGTGAGCATCATGTTCTAAAAGTAGTTCTTATTAATATGAAATGTGAAAAAAAGAGAATGTTTGAGTAAGCCTGAAGGTTCCTGAGGAATGATGTCTGTAATTGTCAGGGCAAAAAGAGCCTAAAAAAAATCATTCAGATCTGAGAGCTGAGGTGTGAAACACATCGCTAAGTGCTGGGGCATTCATAGTTACCTTGCAGATTGCAATGTGAGTGGGCAGGCTTCTGAGCCTTTCTGAAGGGAGAGAGGCATGATGCTTTGATGTGTCCAGTAATTACCTTCTGAGTTCTAATTGATGTAAGCAGTAAAGAGAGAGTGCCTTACGGCATGGAAAAAAAGATTGGCAGATACCTCTGGTCGTTTGCTGTGCTTTGCTAAGAGGTTGTCCAAGTGAACATCTCTCCATTCAATCACATTTTCCACTGGAAATTCCTCTTTCCTTTGCATGTCTTTCAACATATGAGACTTTCTGTGGGCTCATTTGAATAGGTTGCCACACAGGTACATCAGATGAAACCACAGGGTGTAGCCTCAAAGGAGCGGAAATACTATTTTAAAGATCTTGTCTCTCTCTGAGAGTCAGGCTAGCACTGTCTGTTGCTTTCCTGCTTTTACATGTACTTGCCAAAGAGAAGCTCCACTCTTTGAGGACTTAAAAAAACCCCAACTAACTAAATAAAAATTGCTCTCAAGGCCTGAAAATACTTCAGACTAAAGTGTGCTGTGGTTGTGCTGCACCTTCAGAAAATCTGAGGCTGTTTCATGAAATCCCACGTGTAAACAGGCTGGAACAATATTTAAACCCTGAGGTGTGTCATAGGTCTAATTGCTGTATTACGTCTAATTGCTCGGCATAACGGTGCTAGCTCTGTGTGAGTAATTGGGGCAGGAGCAGATGTCTAAAATCCCCTTTCAGACCCCTGTTTAGCAGCATCACACAGGTGAGGAAGCAGTGACAGCGTGGGAAACATGACTCACATCGGTAGCGATTGTTGAGATTAGACTATAGAACGGACCTTCTTCTAGCTAGACTGCTGGATGGTGACAGAGGGATCTATATGGCATTTGGCTCTGTCATTTGCCAGCTCAGTAAATCACCTTTTGGGGCCTCTGATTCCCCACTTGTAAAATGCTGGGCAGGAAAGAGTGGGACAGCACTGTTCATCTTGGCAAGAGCAAAGAAGAAGGGTTCTACACAGAAGCCACCTACTGCCAGAATTGTGTCCTTGATTATTATTCCTCACAATGAAGCCTAAGGAGAAAAACTGAGGTGCAAAGGTACTCCTTCTAGGCAACGTAGGGAGGAAAGAGAGCTTGAGAGACAGACAGAGGAGAGTCCACCCTGGGTGTGACAGTGAATTGAATCACCAGGTTTGCTTTAATGTTGCTCCTTGAAGAACTGCATTTTAATAGACATTTTACACTGGGGGATACCAATTGCAGCTTGACATAAAATCTGAACTGTGCCATACTTACAGAGGAAGCTTTGAAGACGTGAATTAAAATCTCAGTATTGGTTTACTGCTTGTTGTGTCTTGAGAAATGCTCCTCATAAAAATAATGACCCAGGATGTGGTGATTCAGCTAGATGGGGACGATTCCTTCCACACCACCTGAATCCAGCATGGCAGCCAGCTGGACAGGTAGACGTGGCTGCTGGCATAAGCAGTCACCAGTATATGTGAGTAGGGCGGCTGGAGAACACATGTTAGTCAGGAGTCGCGTACATCGTCCTGTAATCCAGGCACTTTGCCGTGACAGGCTATTTCTGGGCATGGCAAGTCATTAGTGGCTTAATAAGAGCTTCCCCTGAAGCTGCCAAATGCCCTCTTCCATCCCTGACTCGGACTCTATTGGCAGGGAGAAAGAATTGGACAAAGTAGAAGGTGAAGGTAAGCATGGGAGGATGGGTTCAAGAAGAATCGTCACTTCATAAACCCTGCAGACCTTCTGCAGGGCATGCTATGGTCCTCCTAAATCTTGAAAACCACCCCTTGCAAGTGGCACAGGATGGGGAGAAGTCAGTATGCAGCATCTGCTTTCACCCTCTGGAGGCCACAGAGTTGTTAATTCCTTTGAATATTCTTTAGGGGACATTAATTGCTATTCATCAATAACTACTAGGGTATTCTTTTGGAAGGTGAACACAGAAACTTCGATGTCTTTATCTGGTTTTGTCCTCTTAGGTCTCATAGAAAGGACTGTAGAACATAATCAGTGTAAGTAAAGGATATTTTGAAATTCATTTCTGGCTTCAATACAACAGTGGCATAATTATTGCGTGTAATTTTGCAACGAACTTTTGAGTAAAAGTAGTGTAGTTACAGTCTATTCACTCTTCTTGATCACGTACAGGTCTATCTCCCATTCATTTGAATTGATTCAAAATTAACTGTTTCTCCTGTTCCTAATAATGACCATAACTAGATCATCGAGTTTTGCTTACATTTGTAGATGATGGTAAATTGGTTTGAGTGTTTAAAGGCACGTTCCCATTTTTTGAGTTTGATGAATTGCAAATTAAGAGTACTGGGAACCTGTTACTCCTCTTTTCCTGCCCCCCAGCCCCAACACTCATCCCAGTTATGTTATGTTATGCTTTTAAAATGATGATTGTTACACTAATGCCAGTGAGGATAAGAACTCGAGTGTGTGAAATACAAATTCAGAAGGAAAGCTTAACCCTAAAGACCTGAAATACTAATTAATAGAATGATAAGAAGATGTGATGAAGAAAAAAGTGAAAACAGAGCAGTAATATTTTGTGTGACACTGTCTTACACAAGATGCATGATATAAAGCGGTGGGAGGTCTTCTGAAACATGTGTAAACTATGTGTTAGATCCTGACTGGAGTGCTCTCATGACTGAGCACAGGCTGTTTAGGGAAGATCAGCAAAGGGCCTGCGCACTCTGTGAAGGTGCTCCTTGACTTTGTGGAGCGTTAGTAGAAATCCAAGGACGTGTCTGTCAAGAGTCAAGGTCTAAGGGCAGAGAGACACTGAAGATGCTGTGATGGGGTCTGACCAAGACCCCCTGAACAAGATGTAGAGGGTGAGGCTTTCTACAGACAATTACAGAAGTCTCCTGGTTGCAAGCCTTTGTCTTCATGGGAGATTTCAGCTATCCAGATAGGTATTGCTAGGCTTGCACCATGTGAGCAATCCAAGAAATCCCTAGGCTGTGTTGCTGACAGTTTATAATGCAAATGGTAGAGGGGCTGTGCTTGACCTGGTGCTCACAAAGTGAGAAGAACTGGCAGTAAGTATGGCAGAAATGGGAGCCTGGGCTGCAGTGACCACGACATGACTTGAGTTCAAGGTACAGAGGAAGGCTGGGACGAGAAGCAGCAGAATTAGGACCCTGGACTTTACAGAGCAGAGTTTGGCTTAGGGAATTTGTATGCAAAATTCCTAGGGAAGTTGCCAAAGGGGAAAGGGGCATAGGAAGGCTGTCTGATGTAAAACAAAAACAAAACCAAAACCAACCAAACAAAAACCCAAAGAGGCAAAAACAAGCAGAAAAACCCTTCCTTACTGAGAGGCTAGGAACAAACTGCCTCATTGCCTAGGATGGGCTTTCAGCAGAAGGCTCTCCTGAGTAAGCCGGGAGGTGCAGGGAGCAGTCCTGACTAAGCAGGTGAGCCAGTAATGCAACCAAATAACATGCAAGAATTGAAAAAATGAATGGTCAACAAAGGAAGAGTATAAAGATATTGTCTGAGCACTTTTTGAAAAAAATTAGTAAGGTCAAGGCCCAGCTGGAGCTAAGATAAGGAGAGGGCATTAAGGGTAACAAACGTGATTCTAAGGAATACTAATTACAAAAGAAGTTCAAAGAGCACGTAGGCCCACCGATGAATGGGGGAGAACAACATAGTGGCAAACATTAGAAAACAGGATCACCAATGTCTTTTTTGCATCAGTTTTTACAGACAAAGCCTACTTCCAGCCTTATACGTACCAGCACTATTTGTTACATAGGATAGCCTACAGGGAAGGAGCAACTACAGGAGTTAGAGACAACTACAGCTGGATGTATTCAGATCCATAGGGCTTGATGAGATTCATCTGATGGTACTGGAAGAGGTATCTGCTGTATATCATCTGTGAAAAATTGGGGTGATCTGCAGAGGTCCGTGAGGACTGGAAAAAGGCTAAAAGGTCTATCTTTGATAAAGGCAAAAAAGAGAATCCAGGGAACAATATGCCAGTCATTGTCACCTCAGTCACTTAAAAAGAACATCTTCCTGAAATTCATTTTCAAACATAGCAAAGACAAGAAAGCAGTGGCCTGTATGAGGAGGCAGATGGCATCGTTAGCAAATTTGCTGACTGTGTTAAGTGGGGGGAAGTGATTGACACACAGAAAGGCAGAGCTTTAGTCCAGGGGAATCTTCAGAAAGTTGAAGACTGGGACAACAGAAATTTCATGAGATTAAGCAAGAAGAAATGCAAGATTTTGCATTCAGGTCTGAATAACTCCAGCATTGGTACGAAGTGGTAAGTGACTAAGAAGCAGGCTGGCCGCAAAGGACCTCAGGGTTATGGTGGACTGTTCAAACCATTTTGGTTGAGCCAAAAGTCATTGTAAGTTAAACCGCGCACAGGACTGGAAGGAGCATACTCAGCAGATCAAGCAAAGTTGTTGTTCTCATCCACCTTTACTTGGTGCTGGTGAGGCCATACCTGGAATCATGCATCCTGTACTGAACCTCTTTCCTCTCCCCAGTTCAAAGGAGGCTGTAAAGAGGCTGGAGGGAGACCAGCAGAGGACTGCCAGGATAGCGAAGGACCAAGAGCACAAGCAGAGGTTCAGGGATTAGTCTAGTCAGAGAAGGCTGTAGGGTGATCTTAGCAACGGCCTACAGCAACTGGAGGCGGAATAACAGACGATGGAGCCAAATGTTTCTGTGTAGTAGTAGACAATATGACACGGACCAACAGCCAAGAACTGCTGTTGGGAGGTTCAGGTTGGATGGCTCAGAAAACCCGTAAGAGGGGTAGCGCAGCCCTGGAACATGTTATTGAGAGACACTGTGCGATCTCCACCCTGGGAAATTTTCAAGCGTTGGCCAGACAATCCACAGCTGATGGGAGCTAGTGTGGATGATAGCCACGGTATCAAGCAGGAAGATGGACTAAATGATCTCCACAGATCCCTTTCAAGCAACATTTCTATGATTCTATGATAAACATTGTCTGTAGGTAATAGGTGATACCTATGTGATTGCACAGATGCAAGACCAAGTACTACCAAGATGAGATGGGCTCCGGGTCAGGGCAAGTGCAAAAATCTCTAGGAATTTTTTTAATGCTGTTGCATTTTTCTTTTACATGTGTCTTGACAAAGGAATGGTCACATTTTTTTTCCTTCAGGAAATGTTTGCTGAAACACTGCTCTTCCTGTTCCTGGTAGCCACTGAGCAAAGAATTAATTCTGTTTCCCAGTATTAGTCTATGTATCTCATCTGTCTGCAGGTTCCTCTCATACATCTTCAGGGAGCTTGAAGTGACTTCTGCTAAACTTTTCTTTTATGCATTTGTAAAATCATTTGCTACGTGAGTCACGACTCCTGAAACTTTCTCGTGAGTGTCCTTATTGGGTTTGGCTAGGTTTTGCTGCTGTTACTGGTTTTAACAACCTTTATCCTAGATCATGCAACTGCAATGAGCATAACTTGCATGAAAGATTAATTTGTGATCTTTTCAGTTACTCTGCTTCAGTTTCCTCCATATTAGGGGATACACGGTTCCTGTCCTTTTCCCACAAAAACAGAAGAAAAGAAAGCCAAGCGAGATGCAGGCTAAAACAATGAGAGAAGCCAGTAGTGACTCCATAGTACACTTGTCTCCCCACAGCACAAAAAAAGCGCTTGATGCATACACCACCTGCAGAGGCTCAGGTGACAGAGATTGAAGGGTAACTCGTGGAAATGGCAGTCTTGCTTGAGAGTCCCTTTATTTTTAAGCAAAACCCAACTTGCTTCCCCCAGTATGTTAGTCCTCTGAGCTCTCAGAGGAGAGCAGGGTGTAGTGGAGACACCAGGATTGTGCATTTCTGAGGGCTGTGAAAGAGGAGCGTGGAGGTAGGTGCAGAATAGCCCATGAAACTCATTGAGATTTTATAAATATTCTCTCCGCATTTCGACATAAACCTGAGACAGTTCAATGCCGTTGCAAGTGCCTGCTCTGCTGAAACTAGGCTGTGGCCTCCCTAGTCTCCAGACAGTGCCTTTTGCAAGGGAGTGTGTGTGGGACTTTCTCAGGCTTTCCAGTTGCGTCTGTGCTGTCTTGTGTTAACAGTCACTGAACCACAGAAAGACTGACTTGGCTTCCTTCATATTCTTGTTGTGAATCAGGCAGAGCTCGGGCTTGCGTCTGGTTCTCTCACATGCCATGTGAATTTCCCTCACAAGCAAATTACTACAAATGCTAGCCTGTCATTCCTTTCTTCCTAATTTTGACCAAAATTTGTGGCTCTCCTTGTTGATACTGCCTCATTTTCCCCAAAAGTTTGTATTTGACTAATTAGCATTTTCTAACTAACAAAAATATTCAGCAGATAATTGCCCATCAGCCTCTGAAGGTAACAGAAACTGCAATGTGGGGCATCACCTTCAAAAGATCCAAAGATTTGTGCATTTCAGCTCTGAATTTCACAATAATTTCTTGACATACACTGACTTCTCAAACGTCTTTTAGAGTTTGCTGGACTTCACCTTTAACTAGGTCTTTGTAAGTACATTTTTTCTGTAGGCACACAACTAGGAATCTTAGCAGCTTCATTGGGCTGGTTATTTGTACACAAAAGGAGCAAAGACTATAGGGAGACCCCAAGACAGCTGATGAGTGACAGGATTCAATAGGCTGAAGCAAGGAAAGAAAAGGAGCGTGTGTGCGTGCGTGCACGCGACGAGGGGAAGATGTTGGTGCAATGGTGAAATGAACATAAAAGATTGGAAAAGTTGTTTTTGCTTGTCGTCTGTCTTTCCACCTGTCCCCCTTTCCCCAGCATGCCTTTGTTAATAAACAACGCTCTTTCTTTGAATTCAGCTTCCAGAAGTTGTACACGGTTTTCTGGGACAGACTTGGACCTTCGCTGGCATTATGAATATTATTACTTAGATTTTTCTGTTGTATTTGGTGGTTTCCGTTCTTTTGTGTCATTGTTACATTATCTCCCTTGGTTTTTCTCCTGTTACGTGGTATTTCGTATCTGAATGTCTACTCCTCCATGAGGTGTTACCCGATTCTGTCCTCTCTGATCTTTTCATTTTCACATATTTCTCCAACTTCGCCTCCTTTTGATTGGCTATTAGCTGGATTATTGCTCTCAAGAATTAGTTTCTGTTAAGGATTTGAGATTTTACTACCACGTTCAGCTTTTTCAGCTGCACATTTTCGTTTTACTTTGATACTACTTCTCCACTTTCCATTACTATCCCTGAACAGTATGATCCTGTGGTGATTTCTGTGATTCAGCGGCAGAACAGATATTGCTGTCAGTGAAACCGAAAGCAACCATGGTGGTGTATTCAGAGGAAAAAGAGCTGGCCCTTAGTTTCTGCGTGCATGTCCTGTAGTAGTCTAAGTGGTGGAAGGAGAAGAGGCTGTTAAACAGCAGCTACATGGTAGTAGCTCCCTTCACTGTGTGCGACTGAGCCCAAGTGTGACAGTAAGTTCTTACCTACTCAAGCGGTCTCTCATTGCCTCCAGAAGAAGGCAGCAGGACAGAGTTTTAATTGTGTTTGACTGCTCCTTTGAGGTTGCATGTGGACTGGCAGTGGGCTTTGCACACTACAGATTGGAAATCTGTGGTTTAGAAGAGCTGTAAATTTTGAACTGATGTTGCATAAGGAGCTATTCTTGGTTCAGCATTGCTCAATACCTTTATCAGCAGTTTGGAAGGAAGTGTATAATCGTCACATAGATGCAGGTGATATAAATTGTGACCCAGTAGGTGGATGCCAGCATTTAAGACCCTTCAGGCACTGAGTTCAGTGTGTTTTGCTCAGAAGAAGGGGATTGTTCAAACCACTTCTCATACAACTCTTCTAAGTGCAAATGATGAAATACAGAGTTTGGCATTTCCCCCTCCATCTGTACTGTTTTCCTGGATATTACCCTACTGCCATATAGTGCTATTTTATGAATGAAAGAGTTGGGTCCATTTTGTGAGATTAAACAGATTGTACGTATCAGAAGATAACTCCCCCCAGGTACCAGTGGGCACTGGTATACAACTGATATAGGTGGGTTGCGAACCCTCCCTTCCCTTCCCTACTTTGAGAAAGCTAGCATTGCTTGTGATTTATCAACACACATGCACGGGCACACACGATTTTTCATGGAGTCGGTGCTGCAACACAGCAGAGCAGGAGGGGAGGATGCTGTTCACACTCTCTTCTTTCCCTTACGTATTGTGACACACACAGGCAAGTGTGGTTTTAGTTCAGTTTCTTCCTAGCGATCGGTACCCTCTAGTTCTGGTGACAGCTCCCCTATTGCAAATGTGATTATGGATGATTCCACGTAAGTAAATTAATATTAAATGCCAAGGTATGGATGGAAAAATGCAGAAGCAATGAAATTTTTGATCCAGCAGTATCAGTGTAGCCCATGAAACACTTATTTATCATGTGGATCAAGCAGCTCCGTACGTTTTCTAAGATTAGATCTTTCAGAAGGTTCCACCTGTGTTTGCTGTCGAGTTTTGTTTGCACAAGCAGAGATTGCTGGTGGCACAGCAGCGTCATCCTACCAGGGAAATACTCAGATGAGCTCTGCATAGGATTCTTGCATTTTCTCACATAGACTTACACCTAGGAAGTTCTCTAGTTTGAAGGGCAATTTCAGCAAGAGGGGGATCTTTAAAGGAGTTTGCGTGGTCTTTGGCAAACACAGAAGACAACGTGTTGCTCTGAAGGAAGAGTACAATCTAAACACATGGATGGGAATTTAAAGCCTTATGAGGACAGAGAAGATAAGTGGAATGAAGATAGAGGACATTCTCTTCCCCTTGACCTTGCTCCTCTCCTCGTTGTAATCAGACAGACATTCCCTAATAAGATAGGGAAAACTTTTCTGCTCTCCTATTGCTGCTCCCATCCATTTGCTTGTTTTCTCTGCTTGCAACATCCAATCCAACATTCACGCTTACACCCATGTAAGGGAAAAGTTTAATACCTCTTTACCTCAGTTTGGCTGTGTCTTTGCTAGTGTCTGTCTTTATCACTAAAAATAAGTAAATAAGTTAATATGGCATTAATGTGCATCTACACTGGGCACAAGTTTGAGTTTTAGTCCAGGTTAGTTAAAAAAAATGAGTTAGCTCTAACCCAGTCACCATCTCTTTCCAAGTGGAAGGATGCCCAATAAATCTTTACTTTCTCAAGTTCGGTCTCTCTTTTGTTTTATTTTTGCAGTGTTCAGTTTAATAAGGCTCTGATAGAATCCCGGTTTGCACTAAAGTATTAATGCTATTTTTTGTCAAGAAAATCAAACAGTAAAGCGAGATCCAGCCTTAAAGAAGCCAGTGGATTTGAGTGAGCTTTATATCTTTCTTGAATAATCACCACACACCTGAATGTATATTTTAAAATAAAATACCACATCATTAAATGAGAATTCTCAGAAGTGCTTCAGAAGCATGCTGGTATATATACGCTGAAGCTGGCAATGAATCTCTAACTTCCTTTCAAGGTGATGTGTGCAATAGAAAAAAAAAAAGTATTTGTGTGAATAAGGCCTACAATTATTACAAGCCCATCTTTTGTTGAACTGCACAGTCACTTTGTGAATCAAATTTAAAATTTGTGTTTAGTCAGGAGGTTTTGCCAAACATTGTATTAGTCGTAAGTGCTTGCCATCTTGTAATGTTTAAAAACTATAAAACTCGTGAGACGCACACACTACATTAGTCAGGACCACGTACAGATCCGCTCTCACTGCACAGTGTGAGCAACCAGCTCATTTTTTGACTACCTAGGATTGCACCAAACTTTTCTCTTTAGCAGATGGTATGGTAGTCATGACACTGAGGAAACACTAAGAAACAAATTAGCCATGAGAGAAGAGAAGATAAAAATATTTCCTTTCGATAACGTTTTCCAAGCTTTTCCTGCTCTTGTTTCTCTGCACGCATACAGGCACGCGCATGCATGTATGCACCGCTCTCTGCGTCCAGTGCTCTGCTGCCAAGCTTGCTCCAAGACAAGCATCTGGCATTTGCTGCGTTCTGCAGATGGGTCATGAGTGACACACACACACGGTGCAGCTGTCTGTATGTGGCACTCAGGTGATTATTTGTTTGCTAATCAACCAGCAGCTCCATTAGTTGAGACGGGGGTTAGGAGAGGGTCATTAAACATACAGAGAGAGAGGCTGTTATGTAGTTGTGGGTGAAATGCTGGGTGGTAATTACAAGAGATGTAAGGATTGTTATTGTAACCGGGGCTGTAGCAAAAATTAAATCTATCTATTCAAACTGCTT
This sequence comes from Steatornis caripensis, assembly GCA_013398225.1. Lineage (NCBI taxonomy): Eukaryota > Metazoa > Chordata > Aves > Caprimulgiformes > Steatornithidae > Steatornis > Steatornis caripensis. The sequence continues at coordinate 11,722 of VZSC01008326.1, read as the reverse complement.
GTCATTGAATATCCAGTGGCAGTTCCCTAAAGCAGAACAAAAAAAAAAGCCAGACCCGCTGTGTTCTGCAGCAAGAATAAAGAGGTATCTCCGTGTTTGCATTACAAAGCTGCGGTCACCTGCGAAAATGATCAGATTTCAAACTAAATCAAATATGCAGTTTCTCACAACTGCTTGCAAAGGACGTCAAGAGTTATGTGTGAAAAGAGAAGGAGTGAAATCTGATAGCCCTGTGCTGCTCAGTTCAATTAGTTTAGCTGGCTGACCAAAATTGCAGGTGTTAATTCTGCAGGTGCCAGTTGGGTCTAATCAATCTGCAGGTTTTGTCTGATGCTTAGTGTAGCTCAGCTGGCCAAGCGACAGGCTTAATACCTAGCAGAGAGGGATGGTCACCTGCTAGGACGTGATTTGTTGCTGTATTTTACGCAACGTGTAATAAAATTTAACTCCATATAATTTTTAATCTATTGTGGTTTTATAGGAGCATTTAACCTATATAGAATGAAGAAAAAATCCTCAAATGATTTTAAAATGTCAGGATTTTATCATTAAAATACACAGGGTGACATCCCGAGGTCATTGGTTTTGACCGCTGCAGGAATTGAATAGTGTCATTAATTTTGAGTAAAATGCTTGTATGCCATGGGCTGGGGTGTGTAACATAGCGAAGCGGGCTGAGGGAACTGCGGGTATTTGGCCCAGAGAAGAAAAGGACAAGGGGAGATCTGATTGCTGCCCTCAACCAGCTAAGGGAGGTTGCAGAGAAGACAGAGCCAGACTCCTGTCTAAGTTGCTCAGCGAAAGGGCAAAAGGCAATGGTCACAAAATGCAGCAAGGGAAGTTCTAACTGTAGGAAGGAAGATCTTCACCGGGAGACCTAGTCAAACGCTGAAAATTATCTCTCTGGAACGTTGCAGAGTCTCTGTCCATGGAGACGGTGAAAACTTGCAAAGCAGCTTGGTTTGCCTTGAAGCTAGCCCTGCCTTGAGTAGGTGGCAGAAGTGGAGACCTCCAGAGACCCCTTCCAGCCAAAATCTTGCTGACGTTCTGTGTCACTGTTCTAGGTTGCAGTTGGCCCTGCTCTCCCCTCCAGCCTTTCAGAAGGAGATGGAGCCCATCTTCACCTCGGATCCTAAAAGAAATCAGAAAGGACAGTGGAAAATACTTGCTTTGAAAAAGAAGCTTTTAAGAAGCAATTGTGGCTTTGTTTATTTACTGATTCTAATTGAAAGCTTATGAAGAGTATGGTTTTGCTTTCTAGCGGTTAGCCAGCTGACTCATGCGCCATCGCTTGTAAGGACCACACAGGACAAACTCTGCACTGAGTTATGCTCGAGACACCTCATAGGCTTCATCATATCTGGCTATTCAATAGGGTCTGTGAACAAATAACTGGCTCAAAACCACTGTTTGGTTTAAGTTAACCAATTCCAGAGTTTTTGCTAAATAAACAGCACTTGTCCCTTGGGTGCTTGTAAAAGCAAGAAGCCATCTCAGAAGGAGGCAGAGCCTGGGGAAGCAGAAATTAGCTGTGCCTCCATTTCCTTACTGAGTCCTGCCTTCAGCCAAGAGCTGAAGAGCAGTGCAGGGTGTCACTGGGACCTAGGGGAGGTTTCGTTGGCCACAAAGGAGACAAGACTTGAGGGACGGAGATGTAGCTGTGGATGCGTGTCTTGGGGGGCTCTGTGAAATTGTTGGTGGAGCTAATCCTGGCAGGGCTGAGGAGTGGGGTGGCGTTAGACACGGTCTTAGAGAACGGCATTTTGCCTACTCCGTGGAGACCATTTTATCACATATGTCAGAGCTGGATGAACTTTTGATGCTAGTTCTGCTAGCGTATCCACTGTCTGCTCTATTTTCTGTGCTGCTTCGGGTATGTATGTGCAAAATGATGGTGCACTGGCCATTTTAACATACCCTGTCTTTTGCAAGGGAATTCATGAAGTGCAGGCGCTCCTGGACTCACACACAGCCTGCCTAGTCCTGGAGCTGCTGGTGGCCCCGGAGGTATACACGGATTTCCTACAAACTCGCTTGTCACAGCACTGCAAGTAGCCAAATCCCAGTTCTTCTTGGGCACTTTAAAAATTAGTATCTTAGATGTACACAGGGGAATTACAGGACTTTTAAAAGACAGAAAAGAGACTGCACAATTTTGCTTTAATTTCGTAGGCCCTGGTCAGACCTCGCTCTCTGGCTTTCTCTACTTTTCTCATGTCAAGACAAGCCATCTCCTGTGGTCACCGGCAGTGACTCCCAGCCCAAATGCCAAAATTGCCCTGTCCTAGGACACTTGCTTGGGCTGCTCTCTTGAAATCAGAAACTGCTGTCTATCGCTGACTCCAAACTCATGCCTCCAAAGAAAAGGGAATAAGATAGTCCTGGGAGGTGCCCTTGACCTCTGGAAGAAATTGGGGGGTTATGTTTCTTCTGCTGGGAACTGGTTTTATTCCTAGGCCCTGGGACTGGGTGAGCACTGTATTTAGTGGAGGCACATTTCATGAGACCCTTTTGCAAACCTGCCTTGAACTATCTGAAAAGCCGTCTCCCTGTGAGGGCCCAGGAGCTCGTATTCAAAAAAACCTGCTGTATAAGGCCTCTCTTATTTCTGTTCAAGTCTGCACGCTCTTTTCAGAAAAGGACATTTTGGCCCTCAGTCGTTGGCAATGAGGTGATGGATCGAATTGCCCCTGCCCCATCCTCAGCCCACCTGCACGCGATCAGCTACATCTGCTTTTGGGTGATCTTAGCGCTCAGTAAGGCAGGACGCCTTTGTAGGGCTTCATGGAGAGGTTACAGGGTGACCATGGTACAGTTGCCTTGAGGATATGATCACTAATGGGCCTCCGTGATGGACCATTGCCCTCCTGGTGAGCTTTGGAGACCAACTTCATGCCAGAGAGCACAGAGCTGGTCTCTGACTCGGGAGGGATTTGGGATGACTGAAGGCATTCAGTGTGGGCACAGGTAGGTTCCTCCACTTTGGGGCACCATGAGTCAGACGGTCTTAGGAGTGATCTAGCAAGGTCCTGTAGATGTGGCCAACACTGTCCTTTCAGGGTTATGCGCACAGCTCTGGAAACCTCTTCCCCCGCATAATTCTTCTGCCTGTTTCCCAGGATTTTGCAACTTGCAAAGGGTTAAAGAGTTCCCCTGCACCAGACTAATCTGCTTGGGAGGCAGCGTAGATTTAGGAGGGGTACTAGTGGGTCTCCAGCCCTTCTGCCTAGCTGCCGTGCAGCCCCACAGGTTTACACAGCGCTGTGCGCTGGGATAAGCCAGGAGCTCGCAAACTGCACTGTCTCCTCCCCGAGCACAAAGAGCCGCTTTGCCTGCACACACCTTCATTTAATGAGCAGTAACTTCCCCCGTAGACAAGCCCTCGGGCTGCAGCAAGCGGCCATCCGCTATTCTGTGTTTGTAGGGTGCCTGGCAGGGCCTCGCTTTAGGTTGGTACTTAGGCGGTATTGCAGTAAATTATAAAAGAGCCTCTCTTTGATGCCGTGTGGGAGAAGGCGCTGGGCCTGATGTCCCCCTGCCTTGTCCCTTGTGTTGTGATTCGCACAAGTCGCTATAAACTGCTACCGTGCTGATTTGGTAACCACTTTGCCACAGGTATAAATTACAACCCTGGGTGCACAGCAGTGGGGGAATGAGGCCAACCATCTCTAAAGGTCAAAGGAGCATTCATCACACCGCGAAGTCTACTGTGACTTCATTGTGACTTCGCATCAATCAAAGTGCTGCTGTTGTTAAAGAATTTCAAATCGATACAAAAAAAAAAAAAAAAAAAAAAAGGAGCCACACTTTCCTTTTCTGCTCCTTTGTTCTGCGCAGAAATGTCTTGTTGTCCTCTGGTCTTCTCAAACAGTACTTCTTGATGTACAGGTTACTGATATAAGTATTTAGCCAGAAGCAGAGTGTAAAGGGATGGGATCGTTCTCAGACGGACTTAAACAGAAGGGAGCGGCGGTTAGAAACAGTTTCTGTAACTGTGACTTCCTCAAACAGCGTGGCTGTGATGTCAGGTACCGGGAAAGAGGAAGCAACGGTTAACGTGCGTGATGGTTTAACCAAAGGCGCAATTTCTTCCAGCTTTCTGATGAAACGCTCTCCCCTGTAAAAAGGAAACATGAGCGGAGCAAGCAGAGTAGCAGTGTACCGTTAGAGATCCCCAGCTGTATGGAAGTAAATGAGGACCAGGTTCGGTCACCCTCAGCTGCCCGGCACGGACTGCGAGAGCACATGCTTGCTCTCACTTGTCTCCTCATACACCTCTGCTTTGATCTGGAGGGAGCCTACCCCACTGCCCTGCCAAAACCCAGAAACTCCTACTTGACAAGGTTAAATTACAGTTCCTAAGAAAACCAAACAAAAACCAAAACTGAAATAAAGTAAAAGCCAAGATTATGCTGTGTTTGACAACTGTATCAGGATTTTTGTCTGCAGCTTCGCGTTTGGATTAAAGCATTAAGCTTCCTTCTCTCAATTTGTTGCTAGGTTTGAGCAACTTGCAATTGCTGGTTTCTGGGTTTGCTGTATTTATCTGAGAAAGCTGATCATGAATCAGTGTCACATTAAAATATGCCTTTATAGTTAAGGTAACGGGTAACTGAGAATGTACTTCTGAAATTCTTCTGGATTCTTCATTTGGTGCCGCACATCCAATGCAGATGCACGTCCTCGGTGTTTCCATTGTGTTTCGTCGTGTTGTTGATTAGTGATGATCTAACTTTGAAGCTGCCCTGCTTCCAACCTGCAGGCGGTTGGACAAGGAGACGTGCGGAGGTCCCTCCCAACTGAAGTGGCTCGATGGTCCTGTGCCTGCACTGATGATGCTGGCAGACCAGAACAGCGGGTAGGAGGATCTGTGGTGAGCTTCAGTGTTGCTGCTCCTGTGACCCACGCTCAGCTGATCTGGGCACGTGGTCCCCACTCAGTAATACGAAGGAAAGTGAGAAACCTGAAGCTTCCTCTCCGTCAGCCCTACAGGAACTGCATTTATAGAAAAGTGCAGAAAAAGGTAATTCTCCTGCAGTATTTATAAACCATGTGACTGAATTTATATATTTTATAGACCAGTTATTTTGGAAGTTCAACAGAAAGGAGATCTTTCTGTATCGAAAAATAAATTCTACTGACTTTTCACAAGTCTAGTGTATGATGGCAATGATCTCATCCTACCACATCGCTTAAGTTTCGCAGAAGTAAATTTGCTGGGCCTTGCCAATCAACTGCAACTGTTCTGCTGTGCCCAAATCAGAGGCAACAAAGCATGGCCTCAGTTTCTAGTGGTCTTTTTTAACACGCTTGCATGGCATCAGCTCAAATTCCCTTCTCTGCAGCAATCTGAATGTCTAAATGATGCTCGATGGACAACCAGGGGACAGTGACACTGACCTATTCACGTGCTGTGGATGACACAGAAAAAGGGTTAAAAAAATATTCAGTAGGAGATGGTAACGGGAATAAAATTGTATCAGCTGTTTGGGAAGCATCTCTGTTTCCCTCCTTCCTTCCTCTTGTCCAATGAGCCTTGGCAATAGTCTTGTCCTCTTACAGGTATGAAAGTTGTGCTGGCCACGGGACTGTCTGGTGGACAGGCTGATGTGTTGTCTGTTGGAAGGGAGTGTCTTAATTTTGGGATCGCCTGGGGCATGCGCTGCTGCTGCATGGAGATTCTGACCTGGAACCAGAACTGCACCTTTGCTGTCAGCAGTTCTTCGTTCCCACTAAGAGCAACAGCAGCCTTCTTCACCGCCAGTCGTGACTTCTACTGGGCTAAGCAGTCATCCCCGCTAGCTGCATGCTGCCCATTGCTTTACTGCCTCCTTGTGCTGTAGCATCTCTTACAGCAGCCCAAGCAGCTTTTGAGAGAGAGGATGGTGACAGCAGCAGGACTGAACAAACTCCCTACCTTGACAAGTGTGGTACACATTAACTAACATTTTGTAAAGCCAGAAGCCCCAAACGTGCGTCACTTACCTTGTAATGCCAAAGCAAGGAAAATTTCTGACAGTGGTTTACAAGTGGGGAGATGAGATGCCTTTCCAGGAGCTCTAAAGCTCCTGCTGTGGGATGGCTGCCCACTCCCTGGACAGGCAGAACGAGGAGTCCGAAACTGAAAACGGAGCTGTTGCGAGGGACAGCAACAGAGGAGGAGGGCTCACAGCATCACGGCTCCTTTTTCTTCATTTTTATGAACACTTTTTAAAATTCAAAATCTATTTGGCACTCGGTGCAAAAGACAAAGCCAAAAATTTTGTCTGTCAGAAGCATTTTGAGTGTATCTACCTCTCATCATAACATTTAGTCACCTGGTGCTCCTTTATTTTAAGTGGAGTCCTGGATTGAATTAAGTGGGGCTGAAGGCTCTACTGCCAGTGAGACTTACAGGTGAAGATCCATGGTCTTTCAGTGAAAATTAGTTACTGAGATATTTTTACTTGAACTGGAGCATGATTTAACCAAGATAAAGGCTACTCATCCCCAAGTTTGGAACCATTAGGTTTGCAGTCCACCGTAACGGCTTCTCATTCTCCTACGCGTGATTTAAAAAAATTACCGGGATTTTTCTACCGATTTGAAGCCTCCGTTTCATAACTCAAAGACAGTGCAGCGTGCTATCGTGTGACATTGTAATTATCAAAAAATCGTGCGTAAGGTCAAGAGAAATGTGCTGAGTGAACCAGGACATTTGGAGTCCGTAGGCACACGGCCTTAAGGCTCAGGAGATTAATGCTTTTGGCATCACACAGAGCCAGTATTATGTTCGTGCTGTGGTAGGCATTTCTTTTTCCATAGACCTCCTGATTGTAAAAGGGGATTCCAAAACTCACATGCAAGCAGCAAATGTCTCCAAGTACACTGTGGCACCCGGCCAGGAACAGAAACCCCCGTTACTGTCTGCTGCCGTGGTACGCTGATTGGAAATCAGATAGCCGTCCGAGCGCAGTGTATCACGGCACCCGGGAGTCATGTGAGAGAGACATCAGGAAACAGTAGCTGACAGTCACATCACTGCCAGTCAGAAAGGGATCGGTGCTTAAAAGGAAGCCCTGGATGCTTTCAGCATGACTGAACCCACTGCTAATCTGCATATGTCTGGATTAGAAGTCACACTATCGTAAAGATGCCACGAGCCAGGCAGCACCCATATGTCATTCGTGTGGTGACAGTTCCTAAATATCCCGTCCCCCACAGCTCTATTCCTAAGCGTAAACAACAAATAGGAGACAAAAGGCAGAGCAGGCAGGCTGTAAAGCATCCTAGTCCTGACCCCGGTATCCCTGTATCGTTAGGATGGCTAGGTTTTTATACTCTGGGTGTATGCGCACATCCTCTTCATCATTTGAAAAACAAGATTATTGCATTTGCCAATAGTTTCTCATTTTAGTCCTAAAACAACATTATTGTGTGGGTTGACAATATATCACTCCTAAGCAGATGCAGAACAGCATACCCTACCTTCCTGACAGTGTTATGGGCCACGTACCGTTTGATTTAGTCTGGCAACAGGGTTGTAAATGTGGAGCTTCACATCAAGCTCCCTGCCGGCGTGGTGCCACCTATTCCAGCCTGAATGCAAATACTGCTGGAGGTGGGGGCTTGGTTCTGAGTAACCAGAAGATGAATATCGGTGCCGGTGCGTGTTTGCGTCTGGTTCTGAATGCAGGCGTGAGCTTGGAGCAGAAAGGCAGGCAATTATGGACAGATTGATACGGATCATTTTGGCCACATGGCTAAAATTAGTCAAAGCTCAGATGTGATGAGCCCAGGTCTGTGCAGAATTGATGAGCAATGATGTACGTGATACACTTTTTTCCCAGTGCATTGGCTTCTGGGGAAGACCTGTATGATGTGACTTTTCAAAATATTTTCAGATGCTGGTCATGTCTTCAGTGGTGAACGGTGATTTCTACAGCAGACTGAAATTAAGAAACACAAGAAGGCTTTTGGTTTTTTTAATATGACAATTAAAGTAAATGAAAGTTTCTCAATGAAGACAGCTGTACCGTGCATATGTGAACAATTACTTCTCGAACCAGAACTGACTCTACTGAAAGTTCTACTTCTTGCAAGTCCTTGTTTATCTGCTGTGGCAGAGGTAGAAATCTTTACTTAAGAGGTTGTTGGCGAAGCGTAGTCTCCTGCGTTGCGTGTGGAGTGACGGGCGAAATGGTGGTGAGCAGATCGCAGCCCACAGTTTGGTTAGCATTCTCAGGGGAGAGGCCTCTGGAGTGTAACTTCAGGTTGCAGGCTACCTGGCAGTCCTCGGCAGAAATGCTCCAGGTTACCAGGGTGGGAGGAGGGAACAAGTTGTGGAGACGCAGAGCCTTTCTGTTTTCCTTTTTCTTTCAGAAACCAAGTATCTGAAGCAGCTGTTCTAATTGCGGGTGCTCTCCACTCATCACCCCTGCTTCACATTCTTGTTGCTGTTAGTATTGTAGATGCCTTGAGGATGCTCAGGCTTCAATAAAATAGAGCTAGCCTGGTTTCTGCTGGGTCTGAATCTGGGACACAAAGTGTACGGAACCAAAGCTAAAGCTGAGTCAGTATGTTGTCTGGAGCAACCCAGCTATTCTGATCACTCTTATGTACTATCTCCTAGGCTCTAACCAGTTTTGGGAGGATTAATTTTGTTTTACTGTGTGCCTGGGCAGACTTCTGTAAATAAAGCCAAATGTCCCCGAATAATTAGTTATTCAAAGATGCTTGTGGCCAGGTTTCCAAACGTGACTGAAGAAGGTAGGTCCCCAACTCTTACTGATTTCATGAAAGCAGTGGGAGACAGCCAACTGGCCTGTTTAGTAACATTCGAAAATCCTGCAAGATACCTATCTATGTCTTTCAGCAGTTTTGAAAACCTCTCTTCTAGTGCTTTCTAGAGTATGTTGTCATTAATATTGAAAGGTCAGTCAGGGTTGCAGTATTATTTGGACGGGACTGATGATGTGTGTGGAGGAGACACATGCACATCACAGAGGAAACTCGAGCCCCGCACTGGAACGCACGGCTAAGGCTGTACTGGACTTTGCTCTGTGTGGATTGAGGCAGATGGGCACTTCTCGCTGGAGATGGAAATGTAGACTGAGGGTAATACGATTTAAATACAGGCATAAATCCTGTATCAGGACCCAGATATTTCAAGCTGAACTAACTGATTTGACTGCATACTCTTTTTTTTTAGAGTATAATTCACGGCACTCAATGCAAAGTTTACCCTAAATTATTCAATAATTGTGGGCCCTGTAGGTATTATTGCATGATAACTAGCTTTCCTGGACTAATGTTGCTTATTCTGCTTTTGAATAAAGCTAAAAAATTAATTGTTACAAGCTCAGAGCTTACCTTGTTTGATCTCACATACCCTCCCTGCTGTTGAGTTGGAACTACAGTGACTTTTGAGGGTTGGGTACAGTGCTTGTCCAAACTCATGAAGATGAATAAAAAATAATATATGTATTTACCTCAAGGACACATTAACAGGAGGCAAACAAAATCACCATGACGCTGGTACAATACTCCTAGCTGAAATTACATTTTTGGGCTTAAGCATTTCTGTTTACTTTATGGGCTGTTAACCATAATGTTTTGCCCAGAAAAAGGACTTACATGAGCTGGATTGCTCGTTCTGTGGCTTCAGTGACATGGGACAGCTTGAAGGAAACAATCTTTAGGAACCACTAGAGATAAGCTTCCTTTCAACCTGCCCTTACCACGACAGCCATCTTCTTAGCCCCTCTCCCGTTCCCCATGTTCTCCACTTGATTCTTGAGAATCGTTTTCTCCTCCTTTAGTCTTCCACCATAAACTCCCTATGTCAGAGTAGGAAGTGGGAGACGAGAGGCATGCACGTAAGAAGGAAAAGTAGTGTAAGGAAACAGGAAGGCCTGCAAAGCCTGGAAGACGAGCGGTATCTGGGAAGAAGGAAAACCACTGGACAGCAGAGAAAGTGAATGAGGGAGTTGGCAACAAGCAGTTACTAGCACAGCAAGGCGGCAGTATCAGTTTTGCTGGTTGAGATCCGTGCAGAGCCTTGGGCCAGGCAAACTCAGGCAGCTCAAATTTTCACCCCTCTCGGCTTACGCATAAGGTCTGTCTGTCGTAGTGGTGCATTGTCTACCAAACCTAATCATAAGCATACAGCATAAATGAAGATATGCAAATCTTGCTGTGTCGGCATCTCTCACCCTGACCTACCTTTACCTTTATCATTTGTTTTCAGCATCTGCAAGTGGTCCCCTGAGTGCAAAGTGCTGTCAGCGCACCAGAGCATTTTTGGATGAAGGGCATTTGCGATGATGAGGTGGCTGGTCATACAGCAGGGGTGGTAAAATGCATAGAAACCTTTGGTGATTTTTGTATTGTGATGATTGCTGCGCTAGGAGGCTTCAGTATTGGTTTTGTCTTGTTAGAGGAAGGAGGGTGCCTGTGATCAGATGATGAGGGGAGTGGAGCATCTGTCTTATGAGGAAAGGCTGAGAGACCTGGGTCTGTTTAGCCTGGAGAAGAGAAGACTGAGAGGGGATCTCATCAATGCTTATCAATATCTAAAGGGTGGGTGTCAAGAGGACAGGGCTAGGCTCTTTTTGGTGGTGCCCAGCGACAGGACAAGGGGCAATGGGCACAAACTGGAGCACAGGCAGTTCCACCTGAACACAAGGAGAAACTTCTTTACTGTGAGGGTGACAGAGCCCTGGCACAGGCTGCCAGGAGAGGCTGTGGAGTCTCCTTCTCTGGAGATATTCAAAACCCGCCTGGACGCATTCCTGTGCAACCTGCTCTAGGCAAACCTGCTTTAGCAGGGGGGTTGGACCGGGTGATCTCCAGAGGCCCCTTCCAACCCCTACCATTCTGGGATTCTGTGATCAGGTCTGTGGTGAGCGCGTGTGTTGTCTGTCCTTATTGGCCAGCGCTCACCAAGCTGGACACAGAGGTGGAAATTTCAGAGGTAAGTTTCTGCACACTTCATGAGAACAGGTAGCTGGCTAGTGGGGTGAAAGCTACCTTCCTGAGCCTGATAAAGGGAAAGTACATCCCTTGTGCTCATGGCGTACTTGATACCAGAGGGGTAGGACACGGCCAGCTGTTGAAGAGCTGCAGAGAAGATCTCCTGGAGGCCACAGTGGCGGCAAGAGGAGGCGGCAGAGGGCGGGAGGCTCCACTGCCCCACAGCCCAGCTGGGTCCGCACCAGCCCTGGTGCCGGGTGACTGGTGGCGGGGTGTGGGCCTGCTGGGGGGGCAGTGCCCAGAGGCACTCCGCTTGCGGGTGAGGTGGCGGCAGAGGCTGGAGGCATTTTGCCACGCTATTTTAACAGGACAGCTGGCCGTGCCGCGGCCAGCAACGCTTTCACAAGCATGTCAGTGAGCCGCCTTGCTCCTCTGCCCCCACGCATTCCCCTGGCCACGCTTGTGTCCCACAGAATTCCCCACAGGAGGTACACTTTCTGCTTTCCCACTTTCTCTATATACTTCTTTTATGGCTCAGACAGTTCTCCACCCAACCTCCCACTTTTTTTTTTTTTTACTTTTTTTTAAACATACCCCAGAGGCTGTCACTCACTTCTCTTTCCTTCTTCCCCAGGGACACGAACAGCAGCAGCGACTCCTACAGAGTTAGCCAGGGGACTGAGGCAGAGGAGAGAGCGATTTGGGCAGTTTTCTTTATAGAGTTGCGTGAATGGCTCTGTCCTGGGTTCGGCTATGATAGAGTTAATTT
>VZSC01008324.1:17162-27623 GCA_013398225.1 Steatornis caripensis | reverse complement strand
ATACTCATCCTTGAGGTGGTTGACCGCCTGCTTCTCATTTTGGGAGGCAGGTAAGAAACCTATGTTGCTGCCCTGATTGTCCTTGCTTATTCCCCAGTCAACTGCAATGGCATGAGTATTGCCATTTTGGACCCCACCCCCCGAGTCATTCAGTTTAAACCCTGCCTCACCAGGGTGGCCAGCCTGTTGCCAAAGATCTCCTTTTGCCCTTTCTAGACAGATGGAACCCATCCCTCCCTAACAGATTAAAATCACTGAAGTATGTCCCATTATCATAAAAACCAAAACCCTTTGTCTCACCTAACTCTAGATATCTGAAACACAGACGTCTACAATTAAGTTACTTGGGCTTTTCTTATAGTTAGTGACGTTTTATATATGTTATCAAATGAGTCCTGTTTCAGATCTCACACTCTAATTTCTAGACTATCATGTAAAAAGTTGTTAAATCTTCCTTTTTTCCTCTCAGTTATGATTTGGAATCAAAAATCTGTGCAAGATTCAGTGTGTACCAGGACTTCCTTAAGGTCAGCTACTGAACAGGACTATGTTGGCTTGTAATCCTCTGAAGACAAAAAAGGACAGAATTTTTGTGTCCTGAATTAGTGACAGAATTCAATTCCGGTCTGTACACACTTTAGTTTAGTGCAATACTTATATGTGAGCTGGTTGGTTTAGCTTCCACTAGATAAGCAGATAGCCAATTGACATATTGGTGGACAGTAGATATCTGTTCAGCTGGTCTATTTAATGAAGGTATTAACATCAGGGAAAATGAATAGTGGTCTAGAATTCATTAGCTGTATTGACTAGATCTCCACTGTCTAGAGCGGGAACTTGTATGTAGACACTGGTGAATAGACAACTAATTTAAACATCTGTAATATGGAGTTGCACAATATACCTGGTGTCTAAAGTGCATGAGATAAATGAAAAGTATTCAGCACCATTTGAGATGCTGTAGGGCATTCAAGACATCCACATGGCTGTAGCATATACAGTGCAGTGCCTGTGAGAAAAATACAGCCTTCTGGTCCAGAATTCTGGAGGAATAAACTAAAGAATTTCAAATTACACTAGATCTCTATTTTGAGGTAGTTGAATTCCTCTCAAACTGTCCTCTACACATGCATCTCTCTCACCACAATAGATAAAGACTAGAATGAATACCTGTTAAAATTATGTAACTTGAGTAGAATCCTTGTTCTTTTTTCACAGTTGCATCAAATTAAGGAGTGAAAAAAACCCTCAATAAACAGGACATAAAGATTCATCGCAAGGTAGTAATCACAGCCTCTCACATTTTTTGATGCTGTTGCTTTCACTTTATTGGATGTATTGGCCAACACTTTAAAGCTGATATGAAACAATAAATATGAATGACTAGATGTTTGCATCCCTTTGAATTAAGTAAACACTATACAGATCAATGCATTGATCCAGTTATAATTAATGTTACCTTGATATCCTAATGGACAGAAAGGTACAAAAATCTTTAAATATTACAGTATTCTTTCAGAGCTCCTGGAGATCCCAGAGGATGAGCTCCAAAAAACCTGCAACATTTAGAAAGGTATATCATAGCTGCTTTTAAAGGATGAAATGTATTCTGAGGATTAGTGTGCTTCCATTCGTTTCTCCACTTAATGAAGGAAACAGCAAATACTGCTGAGAGCATGACAGAATTAAATGATACATGTTTTCAGCTATCTTGAGTACTGAAATTGAAATAAAGGAGATTAAGTTGTTTACTTTAGTTACATTACTTACTTAGTAAGATACTGTCACTGTTTAAAGCTGGACTGTCTAACAAAAAAAGCAAAATTACTAAAAGAAAATTTGTTCTGTCCTAGCTCAAACCAGGACAGACACAAAATTTTGTTTCCTAGGAAGTTAATTCTGTAAACAATGTATAAGTTTGTATCATATTTTTGTCTACATTCACTCCATTTGAATTTTGTGACATCATCTGTTACTCAGCTTTTTGAATATCACAAGCTAGAAGTACCTGTGAAACCAAAATCTTAGCAGAACTTGCATTCTAAATGGTATTACATTTATTTTAAAATTATTTTTAACAAAAAGAGTCTGACTAGACACCAGTTTACCAAGTTTTACTTTAAACGGCAAAATGTCATGTGAGACTATTTTTTTCAAGCTATTGTTTCTGACTAATTTAAGAAGATGAGAAAAAAATGTTGTTTTGATCTTCTGCTCCAGAAGGAACCCAACATGCAATAAAAGCATGAATACTTTAAGCAGCTGTACATGGAAAATATATCAGCACGAAACTTCTTAGACATTGTACTACTGTACATACCTATGTGCTATTTCTCAGTCTTTCTTGCTGAATTTTTCCTTTACTGTATCTCGCCGATATATGTTTATCTATTATGTTAAGGTTGTTTTCAGGCAAGTGGAAGGTGCAAAACATTCAAAGGATTCAAAATATTAGTAGGCTAGGGAATTTTCCCTGTGTGAAAAAAAGTAGAAAATAAAATTGGATAGCTGCAGCAGTACTAGCAATTTATTATTAAATATTCAAGTAGCTGCATTTGCATTCCATATAAACAAGACTCACACTCAAGAAAGAAGATTCAAAAGATTAATACATGTTTTCATCTGCTTGCAATAGTTTTTCCCAAAGATGACAAGGTACCTTGCAATCGTAAAGACAGAGGGTAAAAGCTTGAACCATCAACTCTTTTTTATAGATCACTGTATATTAAATACTGGAACTCAATCAGGAAAATAGCAAATGTTATGCTATGCTTTGTCTCAGAACAGTCCTTAATTAAAGCTTTCATAAGTAGCATTTCTAACAGCTTATGCCTCAGATTGCTTATATCTCTTTTAATAGCCCAGCGTCTAAGCTGTTGCCCAAAAAAATTGGAAATGCAGGTTTTAAGCCAGTTCCAGGCGAAGATGTTTGAACACACATTTTCAACGTGTTGGGACTTCATAAAGACAAAAGAAAAACAAATTAGAGGAAGTGTGGCTTTGGTTTAGTAGTCATTTATGTCACTTTCAGCAAAGGTTTTGTTTCTTGCAAAGAAACACACATTGCCACACTGTTTCTAGTGAAATTGAACTGGGCAGGTCTCAAGCGTTTTCTGCTAGATCTCCTTTAGGTCTCAAAATTAAATGTAGCTCTCTGTGCATGTGCTTGTGTGTGTACATGCACATTTGTGATGATCATGTAAGTATATATTTAAACATTAGAATCCAGAAAATAAACTATATTCTGGGGCGTATTTATTGATGTGGGTTTACTTCTATTGTGTAGTAATGGAAAATATAAAGTTGGTTGTGGTTTTTTACTGCCATCTGTTCTTGACATCGTTAACCCTGATGGGTAAGAACCATTTTATCCCTACCTCATAAGATATATTTTCTGGTGTGCTCTTCCTGTAGTAGTGCTGAATCTCTTATGTATGCTTTTTTCAGCTTTCTCCTTGCTTGATCTGACACATCCTGAATTATTAAACAGAGAGCGAGAGGGAGTAAAAATGTGTTTTAACAGGAACTCACATGCTCAGATGCAATTTCTGAAGGTTTTGGAGGGGTTTTTTTGGTCAATTGCTACTGGTTTTATGTTAAGCAGCAAGTAACTGTCTTTTAACAGTATGAGTAATGATGATTATGTTCATAAGCTGCTGTTCCAAACATGACATGATGTATGTTTTTTAAACCTTGATCACCAGTACTTTCTCCAAAAGGATACAAAAGGTTCTTAAAAACATGAAGAAATTCTCTGTTTTCACAGCTAGAAGAAAGCTGACTCACACAGGACCTTTACATACCTTCATTTGGTTAAATCTTTATGAGTTCTTTTCTTTTTCTTTTTTAATGAAATCTGTTTCAGAAAATAACATGAGACAGACCCATTCTCTATTACATAGAGAATAATTATCACAATCCTTCCCACTGATAGGAAGCATTGCCAGTTCTGGATTAGAGACATGCCTCTTGCTCACTGACTGATTTCATAAATCTCTATACTATCCCTTTGCAGTAACCTAAACTTCTCAGAAGGTTTGAAAAAGAACCTCATTTAAGCCTAATTTAGAGGGTGTGGTTTAGAGCATTCTCCTCACAAGAAGGATTTGTAATTTGTCAGACTGAAGAATTGTTTGTATGTGTGCATTTCCTTTCTTAAGAAAGTGTTCCATCCACTAAAGCATTATGTAAAAACAGGAATAATTTCCAACTCCATTAATATAATCTGAGAACTTCTATTGTGTAAATTTATTCAGAGAAGAGCTTATTGTGAGAATTACAAAACCTTGAGAGGGAAAAACTTCTGTGGCAGAGTTTGCAGAGAAATGCAACAAGAGGTACCCCAAAAATGTTTTCTGATGGAAGCTGAAATACCTATATTGACTGAGATGACTAAGGAGATTCTTATTTGAATTGCTTTGATAAGTTTAAGCACCACGGAGAAACTTAGACACCTTTTTGACACTTCATGAACGAGTAAAATGATTTTAGGAGTGTGGATGCCTCCTCCAGCCTCCCTGGCCCAAGATCCTCCTATCTAGCCACGGGACACCATCCCAATGCCCACAATTCTGAGCTCTCTGCCCAGACTGAGGGAGGTTACTTCCTGTTTGCAGGTTCAACCAAGAGTGAAGGTGAGCATGTATCCCAGAGTCACACAGACACATTCAGAGGACACTGACACAGCCACGACTGTGGCCACAGAGACTGTCACAGACAAGGTGTTGCCTTCAACAGCATCCGCGTACAGGATTCAGATTTTGTAAGAGTTAATAAGAAGATATAAGAAGATAGGACTGACCACAGTGATCAAGCATAGGGTTCAGCCAGACAAGTGTACTGACTGCATCTGATTGCATTTCAGTGTTTTAGAACAGACATGTAACTTTGTTCCTCTGAGACAATAATACTTTGCATTCATAGAATGCCTTTCATCCAAAGACCTCAAAACACTTTACTAGCAAAAATAAAGCTTGAACTATTCAGTAACATCGTCTTTTTATTTTGGATATTGTTTTCTCACTCTTCTATCTCACTTAAGCTATTAAATTTATGTATGTGATTGTATTTTCTTTTACAAGCTGCACAGACCTTACCTACCTGACTTAAGAGTTTATTTCTCATTTCAGTATTAAGTTTAATCATGTGCACACAAATGCACACATGCAATCTAAAATACTACCTCACTCTATTGGACTCTTTCCATCTTAAATCAATAATCTCAACTGGATAATAGTAATAAAGAAATGTGAACCCAAAGAAATAGGAAACAAAAAAAGAGTAAAGGGTGTGAGTGTGCTTATTCTGTTAAAACCAAGGAAAGACAAAGGTAATCAGACTGCTGACTACAGTCTAGCCAGGGGTAATAATCCACATTTCATCAGGTACATTTAAACAACTGTGTTTCACATTCCTCTAAAACAGCTTCGAACATCTCACAGAACAAATTAGTGAAGTCTAAATTTCAGCTCAAGGCTCCATGTGTCATTTAATAGCATACACTTGCTAACTGTAGCCAAAAAGCAAGCTTCCATCAGGGACCCTGAAACTCTTCATTTACATAATAATAGGAAGTTAATTGTGCTACAGATAGTCTGACTTCCCCAAGGAATTCATTAAGCATGCTGAAGTTACTGAGAATATAACTTGACTGTCATTTTTTGGAAATCAGGGAAATTCAACTTCAGAAACACCAGCAACGAAAGTAAAAGAAATTGTTTAACGTTAATTTGATTCAAACATTTCTGGGCAGTGTCTGGAATACCTACTACACTCTCATTTCTGGAGCTATTTTTTAAATATAAGTGTTACTTATAGTAACTATTTCTTCTCTTTTCAGTGCAGGATCCTGGGCTGATTTTGTTATTTGACAAGAGGATTTACACTTACATTTACCCCTGAGGTATTAAAAAAAAGAAAGACAGGGTGACATTTTCTGCTCATATACACACTGTTGTGAGTAAGCAGGTACTCAGAGTATTTTAAAAAAACTGCAAAATATTATTCAAGACTTTTATTTTAGTCTTCAATAACTATATGACTTAGCAAAAATATAACGCAAAAGAATACTCTTACAGATAATGTGCAATCTCCAGCAACAGGTTGTAGCAGTTCTTATATCAATAAAGAGTCTGATTGTGAAGACACTGCTCTCATAAACCACCCTACAAGGGCTGTGGTCAATTGAAATATCTAGAAGAGATTCCAGTGTAATTATATTTTTTCTTTTTTTTCAAAGAACTTTTTTTTTCCTTCACAAAACCTACTTTTTTTCTTTGTGAATTTGTATTAGTAAAAAAAATATTTATTTAATTGGGGAGAGGAGTCTGCTTATAAGTTACAAACATTTTAGTTAATTCAAGAAACATTGTATTTTTAGAGTTTTTAAAGTTTTCATTTTTTTCTATATAATGGAGAAACTTTGAAAGCATGTTATTAATGATCTATCCTGACAAAGAGACAAATGAAGAAGAGACTTGCTAACTCATCACATCATGTGAATTGTGGGATTGCAAGGGTGGAAGTCAGACCATTGCATATTCTCTTCATTTACCAGTGTACAGATAACACTGAAACTGTTCAGCTAGCTCAGTACTAGCACATTCAAGAAGACCATATTGGAGAAACTTGACCTCCAGTTCCAGATTTGACTACATTTAAGATAGGAATGTCATAGGAAGTTACTAAGTTCTATACTTTTTATTAACACACTCCCCCCAACACAAAACACCACAGGTTCTCTAAAAAATAAGAATATTTAAAAATCCCTTAAAACTTATACTATAACATAATTGCCAGCATGTTTCAAAACAAAATTTAAAAAAATGGTAATAAAACTAGCACAGAAAGTAAATTTAATATTAGA
This sequence comes from Steatornis caripensis, assembly GCA_013398225.1. NCBI lineage: Eukaryota > Metazoa > Chordata > Aves > Caprimulgiformes > Steatornithidae > Steatornis > Steatornis caripensis. The sequence continues at coordinate 20,758 of VZSC01008324.1, read as the reverse complement.
ACACTATTTCAAAATTATGATCATTTCCAAGCTGTCCTGATTTGGACTAAGAACCAATTTTCTTTTAGTACCTTCACTTTTTAGTTAAATCTCTTCTGAGAAGCTGCACTCTCTGTCATTAACTGCATGTTTTTCAGACAGTGGCTGCTTCTAGCAGTGATAAGGCTCAGTGTTTATAGTTAGTTCTGGAACATCAGCAGAAATTGTATGCAGAAAGGCTCTTGCTTATAGTTATCCCTATGGAGACCAAGCCCAATGCTTGCTTCTGCTGACTTTCTTGTGTGCTGGAAATAAAAGGACAGAAAGGGGGTCACACCTGTAACCCTCCAGTGGGGTGGAGTGGGTCTGACAAGTGACCCAAAACTGATGAAACACAGTATTTCGTCCCATATGCATCATACTCAGTATAAAGCTGAAGGATCATGAGGGTCAAGCTCTCTTCTGCTACGGCCAGAGTCTGAAGAGGACTCTGTCTGAATTCTCTGCCTTCCATCCTGATCTGTGCATTCCTGAATCCAGTTCCTACCTGATCCTGAGTAAAGTCCAGGACTTTCCCAGGGTCTGTCCTACAACATCCAGGTGACATGAGCATCATTAGAGGGAGCTTGATATTGGATTTGTATGTATTTGTATATATTTCACTATTTTTTATTAATAATACCTTATTATTGTAGTTAGATTAAAGCTGTTCTAAGTTTTCCAACCCATAAGTCTCTTTCCTTTTTCTCTTCCCCCTCCCCCTTTTGGGGAGGGAGATGGTTAACAAAGAGCATCTTTTGTCAGTTTAATTGCCAGCCCAGCTTTAAACTGTGTCCTGGTTTGACCCCAATGCAGTACTGCATCCAATACACATCACAACTGGAATAAAGGTGAGACATCACAAGGGCCACTCCCTCTCCCTTTATGGCCAGAGCACTAATGGGCTCTAATGGCCCTAAGCAGCCTCACCTGGTGCTTCCACCCACACCTATGGCCCAGGAACCTATTTAAGCCCAGTATGGCCCAGTATGGGGCTATTATCAGGGGCTGGTGATGTTGCAGGGTGCTGTTCTCCAACTCTACCTGCCGAGGAGTACTCTACCTGCCAAGGAGTACTCTACCTGATTATTCTGCTTTTGATCATGAATCCGGCTTCTACCTGCTGCTAAGTACAGTCTGAGACTTTCCTGGGGTGTGCCCCACAGTGTCTGGGTGACATATTTGTCATCAGTGGTGGGGGGAGCTTGATATTGGGTTTGTGCATATTTTTCCCATTGTTGTAATACACAGTTATTTTAGTTAGATTAAAGCTGTTTTTAACCTTTCCAACCCATAAGTCTCTTTGCCTTTTCTCTTTTCCCTCCATTTTGGGAAGGGAGGGAGTTAACAAAGAGCGTCTGTCATTTGTGTAACAGCCAGCCCAGCTTTAAACCATGACAAACTGTGACACAAGCTTTGCTCTAAATATTGATTTAATCAATATTGGTTGTTTAAGCCAATAGGTTTAAATACATCAGCGATCCTTCAACATAGATGACTTTATTTACATTATAAAGTCAAATGCTAACTAAATGGCGGTAGCACTTTTAAAAGTTTGTTTCATGTTTTTTGCAGGAACAGTTAATGTTTATATCTAATCTCAGATATTCATATTATGTAATAGACTGGAGTACTTCCTATGCTTGTTTAGTCTGAAATGGTTTTGGCAGTACAAGTCAGATCTCAGTGTATCTATTAGCAGCATGTATGTCCAGTCAAGTACAATACAATGCAAGTCCTGTCTTCCCTCAGAAAAAGAAATATTTTCTTAGCAAATAAATGCCAGGATGATAGTCTATGAATGCATTGTGGGTTATTTCCTGGTTAAATTCAAAGTAAAATTACTTTGCAACATAACATTTATGACATCCTAGAGCAGTTCATGTAAGTCATTAACAGCTAATGCATTGTTCCCTCATTGTGCTTGTTGATATACACACTATATCAATTTATGTTTACATTCAGTAAAGAGTATTTACCTATCATGATTTAGCTTTATTTTATGTATGCACATTCATTGAGTAAAGTTTCTAATCAGCTAAAGTTTTTCCTATGTAATACTATGAAGACAATACCAGCCTGTTACTGTGACTCAATGCAGTAAGAGTTGACTTTTTCAGCAAGACATGAGACATTATCTTAAACTATCTACTACTTACACTTATTTTCTGCACAGACTTTAATTCCTTATTTTTCATCATGACACTTATAATATTCTCACTGTCATTATAAAGGAGGTTTAGACAGTTGTGATGACAAATTGACTGAATGTTAATAACCACATGATTTTGCACAAGAAACGAAGATTTTGTTGCAATTAATTGGTTTTATTGTCACTTTAACTGTGGGATTGTATGCACAAAGGTGTGTGGTGTACACAGTGAGTGAGGAGGAAAAGAATATGTTTTATTCATTTTTTGCCTGAAGTTTCTGACTCTATTGTAAACAGATGTGTTATAAACCACTACAGTTTCACACAACAGTATGCAAACAAATAGAATAGCTCAATATAACAATAATATTGTTATATTACATTTCTGAACTAGACCTTTTGTGAAAAATACTATGATACTGCTAAATCAAAGGTATCGTGTACATTTTAATATTGAAAATACATTCACCACTTATATCTATAAACATAAATATGGGCAGTAACAGTAGAAAAATAGTAATATTCTTAATTTTGGGAGCAAGGGATATGGATTGAAGGATAGCAAAAAGACAATATTCAGTACAATTCTGAAAAGGGGAGGAGGGAAATAAACAGCACAATAGCAATAAATAATGCAGGCAAAATTAGACTGCCTGCAATGCCAGTTGACTAGCATGAACAATATTAAGTGGCAGAACAGAGGGAAGCCTTGTGAGCCCTTTTCACCAAAGTGTAAAGTCTAGAAAATAATGTGGGTAACCACAGTTTTTGATGTCAGTAAACAATTCCAATAAAATGGGTATCTCCTAGATCTGCAAAAAGAAAGGTAATCACTAGGTTACAGTATTGCCAGGCTGTCAACTTCATAGGAGTGATTCAACAAGGATTACAGGTTGGGGAGTGACACTGTATGTGAAGGGTTATATAAAGTGGAATAGCACAAACATATTACAGGGAAAGATAAGCTCTTCACAATCATTGTGGGTGGCATTTATAAATAAAATGGAGTACTAGGACTGGGCTATCAAAATCCTAAGCAAGGTGGTGATTATGCTCAGGAAATGTTAAATGAGATTAGAGAAGCTGCAAAATGAGGATGGACAGAAACAGCAGGAGTTCTAGCTAGCCATGTGTAGGCTAGATAATATCTTGCCAGCATAAGACATAGAGATAAAAGGTTTGGAGTAAATAAATAGTTGCTTTGTAGAACTAGTTTTAGAATGCATAAGTAAAGATGCCATTCTGATCTGATATTGTGTTATAACATCCAGGATTCAGTCCAAAAAGTATTATTAGAATACTAATGTAACAGCTAACATGACAAAATTAACCTTAAAACTGTAGCAGAAGAAAGTAAGCAAAATAAATTGAAAAAGTTTATACTTCATTTCCAGAAATGGAACTGCATGAAAACTAGGGAGGGAGA
>VZSC01008324.1:4033-17020 GCA_013398225.1 Steatornis caripensis | reverse complement strand
GGGGGGGGGGGGGGGGGGGGGGGGGGAAGAAAAGCACAAGGAACTCGAAGGACCAGTCTAAATAACAAGTGGTCTACATGGAGCCAGCAGGTTGTTTCTATAAAACCAGGTAAAAATATGTTCCATAACTCAAGAAGAAAGTGGAATCTCTCTCCCATTTCTCATACCCAAAGCAACACCCTATCACCCAAATAAAAACCTTCACAGTGGCAGAAGAAGGTGTGTGCCAGCACATTCCTACACAGTGCACGTCCTGGCATTGTAGAGAAGTATCTGTAGGGAGATGCAGATGGATATGAAAGGTGTGAAACTGCTAGTAGATGAAGAGCATTATCCCCCTTCCACCTGCTGGTAACTCAGAAATCACATAGGTACCCAATGTAGCTGCAAATAGAAAAAGTCCAGGATTTCTTCTGTAGGTAACCAGGCCTTTCAGATGTCCAAAGGCTGTCAGACTTTTTGAGGAGTTGGCAAAGGCTGTTGAACTAGCATCAACAATTGGACAGGTCTAGCAGGTAGGTAATGATGTGCAGAGTGCCATTATCTATAGGAAGTATGACATAAATGCCTCAGTCCAAAACCCAGGAGTGTATCAAGGAGACAACACTAGTAAAGTTATTAATTTCCAACTTTCACCTGTATCTTGGGGTTGCTACTATAACCATCCCTCCGCTCTTTCCAATGCCTGTATAAAAATCTTGGAAAGATCAGGGGGCAGCCAGAAGGCAACAGGTGACATGACACCTGGATCAGAGGGGAAAAAAAGAAAACTGCAAATGTAGGGCACAGCACCAAGATGACCCTGCTGGTTGAGGCTGCAATTGTTGGGGTGTACATGCTGAGGACTCTGTTTTTAGAAAAAAGGGAAGAAAACCCCTTGTCTGGGGCCTAAGGCAGATGACCAAGGCTTTGGTTAGTTTTTTCAGGATGGCTTCCACTCCTGATGTTTCTTCCAGGTGAGGAATTTATGGTGAGTCTCGAGGTCATGGCAGTGGAGTCTTCTCTTGTACTGCTTACAATGGGAGATAGAGGAGCACAGGCACAGCGGTCAAATGCTTTCTTCCCTTAGATTTCCTCCCAATTCTACATGCATAAGATTCTAACATTAGTTTTCTAAAAACAGAAGTCTTTTTTTTTGCCTTTTTTAGTCATAATGTTGTAGACTCTAGGAATGGATCAATTCCTGGAGCAAGAAGCTGGCTAGGAACAAGGTGGGAGGAGAGCTTTCCTGTGGTCTCATCCAGTAGAACAGCTTTTGCATTTTTAGGTGATGCTTGAGTGAAAAGAGAAATAATAACAGCTGTAACTAAAAAAAAAAAAACCAAACCCAAAGAGAAGGACTTTGGGTGCTAGTTCAGAATGAAGTTATTGAACCCAAAACCAAAAATAAAACAGTTGAGAGAGATTTTCTTTTTAAGCCAGAACTATGAGCCTTACTTGAAGTGAGGCTATATACAGTGTAAGGTACCACTAGTATTGATTCATATAGAAGGAGTAATTACTGGAAAAATCTTGGTATTTGAAAAAATAATAATAAGATTTTTGTTCATTCAGGCTGAATTAAGGCAAAAATTATAGTATGAGAACAAGGTAAACCTGAAATAAAGGACAAAGCATCTACTCCTTAAAGAAGATGTAGAAGTTATTGAAAACTTTCTGAACTTCTCTTTAAGGTGTGTGGGGACCCACAACACTGCTATTTCATTCGTCTTTCTACTTGTGTTTAGTAAATCTATATTTAGATACAGATACATTCAATACTTCCTCAGGTAGAAGAGTTACCTTGCTGTCTTTGAACATCTTCAGACAGTCACACAGCAAAATCAAACCCCTAGACACTAATACAGACACTTTAAAATATAAACTGTAAAATATTGAAGCACTTTTCCATATCACAGCATAAAACTATGATATATTTCTGTGTGTGAAATTACGAGGTTTAATCCGTTTTATGTTTCCTTCAGTATGTACTTATTTATAAAAGCTACGCAAAAGGAAGTAATCAGCATTTCTTACAAATTAAGCAAAAAATAATGGCTTATTTCATATTGAAGTATTTTTAGAACTTTCCTTTTTTCAAAACAACATTTCCATGAAATTTGAAAAAGAATGATTGACAGTCTCCAAAACTTAAATTTTCTTTAGTCGTACAATGGCAGGGCAAATTGTCTTTGCTATTCTACAAGTAGACATAATGTTTTGATGACAGATGACATATTTAACTTATAAGAATAGTTCAAAGCAATTTTTAAAGATCCTATATTTATTTTTTTATTTGCCTCATAAAATAGTTCTGTTTGTAAGAACTTTGTTATATACCTCTGAAAATTCCATATATATGTCTCAACAGCATTACTTTATAATTAGTTATTTATTTGCATTTGTATTAACATTGCATTGGAAATTCTACATGTGTGTACACAACTGCATAATTACATAGTTTTATCTGAAAAGTAACAGTAAAATTACACACACAAGTAATTTCACAGTGACTTTCACCGAGCTACTGCTGAAATGGGTAAAAATAAGTCACTAATTTATATGCTGAATCATCCCTCTGGCACCACCCTTACCAGGAGTATTGATGAAAAATGGTGAGTGAGATAAAGAATTCTTGAACAGTACTCACTGTAAGTGAATTTTTTATATCTTTGACTATAAACTTCTTGGATTAATATCCTTCATTATATCATATATCTTGCTATTCTTGTGGCTAGATTCATTCATTCGTTTTCACATATTCATTTTTACGTGTTGCACAACAGCTTGTTCTCTGAAGAGTTTTATTTTTTTCAGTTGTGTTTCCAGTAAATTTTTAATGTCAAACACATTTCACCTGTATGCCAGAACCTTGAAGGAGTCACGACATTCCTGTAGCCCCTCCTCCTTTACATCAGTGACCATAAGTAGGTTCTGACAACTATTGTTTGGGTTAAGCACTAAATTCCAAAATAAAATACACTCCCTGTTTTGTATTTGTACATTTTGACAAGTTCCTAATATTTATTGGAAGCATGAAAGTAATTCTCATTATAGAAATAAGTAAGCATAAATATGTGAAAAGACTCCCAGTTTAAGTATACCTTAAACCAGAGCCACTGTAAATCTACCCCACAAATTTATTTTCTATGTTTATTTTACACCAAAAAAGACATCAGTAGCTCTTAATCCCTAAAGCTATGTTTGATTTGTATACAAAAATAATAAGCTAGGATAAGATAATTCTCTAAATAAAGAGAGCTCAAATCTTCCGGCTAAGAAATATTGAATAAATGGCCTAAACATAAATCTCCTCTTTGTTTAATGTCCTTGAAAATTAGATCTTTCTGTCTTGTTCTACTTTCTTGACCAGAAACTTTCTTATTTTGAACAAAGTCTCCAAAATCCTGGGTTCGTCTGTACTGATAAATAGAAGAAAATCAGGAAGCAACTTCAAGCTCTGAACTCCTTACTTTCCATGCCACTTAATTGTTAATCATGTCCTAGTTCTGGTTTGGATCACTACAAATACCTTTTTGCCCAACAATTGTTCTATAAATACAGTCTTTAATGTTAATGGATATAAGAAGATCTGTACCATCAGCTCTGGAGTATCTTTCCATCTTTGTCCCAGTTTTTATTTAACAGCAGAGAAAGGTCAAATGAGAAAGTTATTGGAAAAAACCCTGATATTCAGTGACTGTGAATGAAATATGATCTTTTCAAACTATGCTATCCTTAATTAAAATTCAAAATAAATTTATCATAAATAAGTAAGAAATAAACTGGAGAAAAAAGTCAATTGACAAGTAGAAGAGAAATATGATCTTCCAATCAACATTCAAATTTATAATTGAAAAACAATACATAGTACTTTGAACATCTGTGTAAACAATGCTGATTACTCATTCAGATAAAATTAATATAAATTTGTTTTACAAAAGTGTGTAAAACATCAGAATGCATAGTTGTAGTGGAAAAGGTTGAAGAAAGGGTTCAAATACATTTCATTAGAAAATTTCAATCTCTTTTCAATGAAGAATCGTTTAATAGCATGCCAAATGTGCAGGAAATCAGGTAACAGAAAAATTGTTACCTCATGTACAATTTTAACTAAATTAATAAGTAATGATGATGCATCTATAGAAATGCTATGTTGAAATAACTGAATGTGTAAGTTACAGAACTATTTTATTATGTCAGGGTTTAAAGCTGGGCTGGCTATTACACAAATGACAGATGCTCTTTGTTAACTCCCTCCCTTCCCAAAACGGAGGGGAAAGAGAAAAAAGAAAGAGACTTAGGGGTTAGAAAAGTTAAAGCCAGCTTTAATCTAAATACAAGAATCATGTATTATAATAATGAGAAAATATGCACAAACCCAATATCAAGCTCCCCCCACCACTGATGACAAATATGTCACCTAGACACTGTGGGGCACACCCCAGGAAAGTCCCAGACTGCACTTAGCAGCATGTAGGAGCTGGATTCATGATCAAAAGCAGAATAATTGGGTAGAGTCCTCCTCAAATACTTAAACAAGGAGCTAAGTATAGTTGAAGAGCAGCACCATGCAACACCACCCCAAACTGCCTCATACTGGGCTTAAATAGGTTCCTGGGCCATAGGTGTGGGTGGAAGCACCAGGTGAGGCTGCTTAGGGCCATTAGAGCCCATTAGTGCTCTGGCCATAAAGGGAGAGGGAGTGGCCCTTGTGATCCTTCACCTTTATTCCAAGTATGATGTGTATGGGATGGAGTACTGCACTGGAGTCAAACCAGGACATATTAAAATGATTTCTTTTCAAGGAAGTAAGGCAGAGGGGAGGATATATTAGAATGACTACTCCAGATATTAAATTTAGGTCCTGTTTTGGAATAAAGACATTCATGTTAGTGCTAACACAACCATGAATGCTATAGAAAAAGTTGACATATTAAAGAAGACAAAAAAGAATAGAATGAAAGTGAATGTTTCAAATTTTTTAAATTGAATTTCAAATTACACTTTATTACATAAGACTTTTTAACAAATTTGAAATGTCAAAATAAACAGATGAGACAAAAAGGTGTGATAAAGCATACCTTGTTTTATTCCTTTAGCTGTTTATATGTTCTATTTTTGTCACAAAATAACTGCAGTGTTTGTTTTACTTGTGGTGAAAATAATGACTGTCTTCTATTTTGACTTCAGCCAGAATAAGCAAATTGTGCATGTTATCTGTTGTTTACAAGAGAGTGTTATTTTTATTTCTGATGTAAGTATATTACTCTAAGTTCATTGTTATTTGACAGAAATTGAGTGTGTATGTTTGCATGTATTTCTGTAATACATTCCTCTTTTAAGTTGTTTCTAAGAAGCAGTGAAAACTAAAGTAATGGGACAAGAAAAAAAAGAATTAGGAACTTAAATTTTTATGTTTACATTTTATATGCAAATACTGAAGATAGTTCTTCAATACTAGCAGGACCTGGAGGCACTTTTTGTGCCTACCTCTTGATATGTAGGCCTGTAGTCTCTGTCTACACTGCTAAAGAAGAGAACAAAGAAGATCTTAGCAGTTAACCCAAAGGATTGTTAGCTTGTGCCTTTGGTCTGCTCTGAGACCTCTTGGATTGCTCCATTTCTCTCTCTCAAAAGTAAATTCCAGACCCAGTTCTCAAGGCAGTTTATTGCTTTTGCAGTTCCAGAAAGTGGTACAGATAATACTGTGCTAAATACTTTTAGTCTTTTGTAAACTACTGAATCCATATCTGCTCTCTCAAATACCTCATCTGCCTTGAGACCGCTCTTGAATTTGCTCAGGATGTATATTTAATTTCATGCTGTAAAACACCATTCACCAACAATACAGGCATCAGAATATTTTATAAAGGTTGAACAGAAAAAACACATAAAATATGACAATCGTGTATTAGGTCATGTAAATGGTCACAGAGGGGGCTCTAAACACAGTACTATATACTATAAATGTGATTAGCCTTTTTTAGAGGCTATTAATCTCAAATTGTCTGAAAACAAGCCTGATTACTGCTTGACTTCTGAACTTTCGATACATTCTGGATCTTCTTTTACTTAGAACTATAGGCACAGCCTTAAAATCCAAATGGTAAGATAGCTGCTAAGCACAGAGGAATTAAAATCTTATTAGTATGAGCTAATTAGGTGAGATATTTAAGACTTTCTGTGTTGTGAAATGACACTTTTATACTATAATTTCCTCCTTTAATCCCTACCTTGTACAATAAATGTTGTCCTGTGAAAGCATTTACTTATATCTTGCTACTCCTGTGTATGTTAGAGATACTTATCTTCCCTATAAGCCAAGCAAATTCAGAAAAGAAATCATACAAAGAGTGCTTTGTTTCAGTTTCCCCCACACTTTCATTGTTTGAAATACTTTTTGGCATCCCACCTAACATTGATCTGTTGTTGCAGAATAACACAGTCAATTAGAGCTCTTGTGGCATTTTTACTAGTCTCAGATTGATATCTTGAATGCTCTAAGGCATCTCAGCATCAATAGATGTGTGTGTAAAGTCAGTTTAATTGAGACTTAAGTGTCTGTTTTAACACATTTAGAACAACCCTTTGGGGTCCACTGGCTACCCTAACTCCACCTGTTCTAAGTATAGTTGAGCATCTAGTGGCATGAGGGGAGAGAGAGAGAGAGAGAGAAAGATGGACACGGACATAGATAGATATCACTTAGGAGTCCTGAATTCAAACTAGATGACACTTGAAGTACCTCCAAGACTGATGCAACTGCACACTGCCCACGGAGTAGAAGCCCTTCCTTGAGATGCACAGGTGTCCTGGTTTCATTGGGATAGAATCATAGAATCAATTTCCTATTCAGGTAAGCTGCATTTTTGAGAAGACTGCAGCACCCAATTCAGTGAGAATAAAGTTGATAAAACGCTTTGTTTTAGTTTGTGGCTGGCCATGGCATGTGGGTTTCCATGGTGATCAGTGTCTTTTTAGCAGTTTTGAGTAAGCCAGGTGTTACAGCTAGTAGGAACGAAAGCCAGGGCAGCTGACCCAGGCTGGCCAACAGAAGTATTCCATACATAAACGACATCTTCACTATAAATTGGAAAGTTGACTGAGGATGACTCTCTTTCCTCAATGGTCACCATCCCTGGAGGGTCTAGCTCATCCTTCTGCTCCTGAGGCCTACTCTCTCATTTGCTGTGACTGTTGTGCTTTCACTGGATCCGTGGTCCTCGCAGGGTTTGACATTTGTCATTCACTGCTGGGAGTGCATAGCATGCAACCACTATATAGGCTGAGTATAACATTGTGTATAAATATTACTATTAGTTTCTTATTGTTATTTTATTAAATCGGTTTCCATTTCAACCCACAAATTTCTTTCCTTTTCCTGATTCCCCTTCCTGGGTGGGGAGTGGTCATTGGGTGATAGAACAGCTGACTAAATGAAGACAACAGGTGAATGGTCTACTTACCAACTACCTACTCTCTAAAATTTTTCCAACCCACTACCCACAGTATGGTAACTGTAAAAACATATGTAGTTCATAGGACATAGTTCAGATTTCTAAGACTTTACCCTTTTTTTGTTAATTAAAATGCCCAAATGAAGTCAACTGACAAGATTAATCGGTCAAGATGAGTGGATTTACCACATAAAATTTGTCTCTAAACTTCATAGAAGATAAAATATGCTTATATGCTAATCAGATGAATTTCACCTGAAAACGATCAGAAATATTTGGGTTTGTAGAAATTTGGCAGAATCTTTTATAACATAGTGATGAATTTGATTTTCAGAAAAATATGAATTGCAGTTTGTCATATAATCAGTGTTGGATCAAAATGTAGACACTGAACAATAAGACCCTGTAGAATATTTTAAATTAAGGATGCTACTTTTTTCTACCAAGTCATTGAAGAAATTTGCAGAACTTTTAAATACTGGGTTTGAAAAATTAGAATGATCTGATGTCAGTATTAGTTCAGTAAATTTACTTGTAGATATTTTAAATGTGACGATTACTAGATCTTAAAAAAAAAAAAAACGCAAACAATAAGCCCACCTGCCACGCATAAAGAACTGTGTCTCCCTTACTTCACATATTATATTTAAACAAAAGGCACCAATAGACAAAGCATGCAGAATTCTTTCAGTTGTTTAGGGTTTTTATATTATTGTCTAAGATGGTATACAATGAGCGAGGTAACTAACCTATGAAAATTGTATTTCAGATTTTACTTTTGTCAGGAAATCTTTCATCCATGTAGGCCTCCTGTTCTTTTTGTTTTAATTTCCCTTCTTGTTGGAATGGACCATTTCTACTCTTGGAGTAAGTGGTATTTGAATCTCAATCATCTCTCTTGGTCCCTTCTTCTCTCCAGAGTCCACATCTGCGATTGTGTTTTTTGCCCTGATTCCTCCTTACAGGATCCTCAATTTCACCATCTCATTGTCACTGCAACCAATGTTGTCCCCGACCTCCACATCTCCAACATGTTCATCCTTGTTTGCAAGTATCAGGTTCAGCACAGCCTCTGCCTTCATCAGCTGCTTGATTGCTTGTGTCACGAAGTTGTCATCAAAGCCCTCTAGAAGCATCCTGGATTGCTCATACCCTGCTGTGCTGTCCCTTCAGCAGATACTGGGGTGGTTAAAGTCCTCCATGAGACCAGAGCTTCAAACATGAGACTTTTTCCAGTTGTCTGAAGAAGACCTCATCTGCTACTCCTTACTTAGGTGGTCAGTAGCAGAAACCCACAATATCATCCATGTTGATGTGCCTGCTGTCCTTACCTAATATTCAGAAAGTTTCATTGTTCTGCCTTGAGCTTATGAATTTCCTTCCCAGAGCTGGAAATCTAAAAGATGGACATAGTAATACAGGTATTCATTAACCTCAGATCATTTTCAAGATCTGATTTGGTGTTACCACCACTTTAAAAGCAATATTGGAAAACTATATCACTGCATCAAAGTTCTGGTTGCAGTAGATAAGATTAGAATCTAGGAAAAAAAATCTAGGAAAAAAAAATCCTGTCTGCTCTTCATCAGAGATATTGGCTTTTATTTTCTCAAATGCAGAAATATTTACTGTATAAGTGCAGAGGCAGATAAACCATTTTTATTAGGAAATAAAAATATCTTTGGCCAGAAACTATGTATTTTATCATCTAACACTGAACATAAATTTGTTGGAAGAAAAACCTCCGTAATGGCTCAGATTTCCGAATTATAGACTTTTAATAAGCGAAAGAGAGACCATTAAACTTGAATTTCCCTGATCTAAATTCTATGTACTGAGTCATGTATATATTCTCTTTAAGCTACATTGATGAAAACTTACATTCTGCAAAAAGTGTGATTTCTCCCTTTTCTTTTATATTTATTTTCTCAGACACGAGACTGTGAATTCTCTTACTGTAATCTGCATCTTCTGACATTTCACACAAATCTTATGGAAAAGTTTAATCATTAAATATTTTATAAACTGAAAGAAATAATTAAAAAAGTAAATTAAAACAAGTCAGCAGCTGTACTGCAAAATTATCCCTTTAATGTTTACATTTTATCTGGTTAGAGATATACAAATATTCCCATAGAAATAGAGAAAAATAACAGATATAAAACAGAGAAAATAACACAGAAGACAGCTCACTAACAATATCATGTAAATTTTTTGGGTGAAAATATGTTTTAATATGAAAATAAATTTAGGAGAATTCTCTTGATGCACTGGTTGATAGATTATAAGAATACCTAGAACCTACATGGGGAGTAAGATTCGTGCTGTGCCACTCCATATAAAATTAATATCACTGTTGTATTACTATGTCACTTACATTATTCAAATACCTGCTGGGAATTAGAAAGGATAACAATATCATCAATAAGAATCTTTTCATATTAGATAACACATACTTTGGTCAGACATTTCTAATAATAACTGTTTTTCTTTCCCTTTTTACAGTCAGTGGCTTCAGAAGAAAAGCAAAGACAGGATTTTTTGACCAGGCTAATGGGATAAATCATTCTGAATTCACATATTTCAGTACAATAAAAGCATTACAAATATCAAAAACTTCTGAGTAAGAGGTGGAATCACCTCAAAATAAACTTTTTTTTTTTTTTTACTTGACAAACACTTTGGAGATATTGTTTCCTGGGTATTTTCTGAGGAAAGAGGTTTAAGTATGATTATGCAAGTTATGAAAGTTCAAACTGATAAACCAAAAGAGAAGAAAAATCTTGACAGATAACTAAGCTACAGCATCTGCCCTGTTGCATATTTGTGGCTTCCTGAAATCCTGGGTTGCAAACAGATTTTGAAAAGAACCTCTAAATGATGTAGAATACTGAGAAGATTGAGCTCCAACCTTGTCTTCACATAGTTTATTCTTTCCACCATGACTTAAGCCTTTTCAGGACCTTCACATGTCCTGTCCATATTAAACCATCTTATAGGCTTCACAGAGGAGTTTAGGAACTTAAATGAGGCAGTACTTAATCAAATCATACAGTTTTCATCATTGCTTCCTCCATTGGATTTTGGTTGGGAGAATCCCACCAGAAGATGTAGGACTTTGTTTCTAGCTGATTCTTTCAGCCTAAATACATACCACATTTAATATATTTCAGACCGTTAATGAAAAATAGCACTATAGTCCTGTCTCAACAAGCTAATCTAACTTATGGTACTACATTCTATTGAAAGAGAGACACACACACAAACAGAGAAAAAATGTATTCTGAAATACTACCTTAGAATCAAGTTATACTACTTTCTTAAGTTGTTATGTTCAAAATTTTGTTATGGGCAAAAAGAGAACACAACTTCTGGATTCAATAATTTATTGCTAATCAAATTAAAGCAAAAACTATTCTTGGTTCAGTTAAAATGAAAGTTATATATCAGAAATCCTTAATCCTCCATTAAAATAAATAAAAAAGAGGGAATTAATAGTGCAATCAAAATTTTAATACCTAGTCTGTGCTATTTTATTGCTGCTGCAGTTTTCTTACTTTCGTTTTAGTCCTTCCAGTTTTTGAAGGATCCCTGGGTAGTCTTTCTTAGGCAAAGGGGAGGAGAGAAGCCTTCATGGCTGATTGTTACCTTCCCAGGTTTCTGGCAAGAGAACATCAATGACAATGGTATCAGTGTCTTCCTCTTCTGGTTTTCTTCAGTTTTGAGCTCATATGGGGTTATTCTTCTATTATTGCTTGTCAGTTTGTCAGCTTCTCTCCTATTGCTTAGCAATTCTATGTTATGTTACAGCTTTTTTGCTCACTTGTGTTTGCTTTCTGGACTTAATATGTCTCAGATTTACTGCCTGTGGTATGGATAAGCATTAGATCATGGATTTAAGTAAAGAAATTCTCAGCAAGTTCAAAAAAAATTCCTGTAAATTCAAGGCTTAGCAATAACAAGCAAGGCATGTGGTTAATCTATAACCACCTAACAATTCAGTTTTATTGTTAGATTTTGTACAACAAAATAAAAGCAAGATTATATTTATTTTACTGCAAGACTAATCATTAATTGATGAAATGTTGTTATATTAAATTGAGAAATAGAAAAGCACTGGTGCAAAATAACTTCCATCAGAGATGAGTTGGCTCAAAATGTAAGAAGATTTATATCCATCAAGCTGAAAAATTGATGAAATTGGAAACAGCTTGTATTCACTACTTTTGGTTTGGTTTGTGTTTGGTTAGTGTTTATTAGTCTCCAGTCTTTTCCAAATGAGTTTACATACATAAGAGCATATCAGATAATGCTTTCTGTCATATCTGTACTCTGAGGAGTTTAAGAATGGCTTAAGGAGTGTGGAGAAAAGTAAGTATGACTGTAGTTTTGTCTTTAAATAGCAACAATTTTCAGTGCTGTTTATGCCTGACTTCAAGCAGGATTTTTCTGTAACAGGTATGGTTTGTGCACAAAGGATATGCTGTTGGTGTAACATTAATTTCATATTGTACATCTCTTCTATGACTTAACTGAAGATCTCATGCTCTAGGTCTTAGAATGGCCAGACCATCAGAGTCTGTGTAAATGAAACCTAGAAATTTACAGTAATTAAATTATGGATTCAAAAAATACGGTGTCTGGAATAAACTTCTTTTGCATTATTTATTATCTATTTAATCTGGAATTCCAGTGAACCATTTTTGGTTTGTGCAAAGTGTTCCATTGCTCCTTATAACAAATCATGTTAGCAGACATGGTCATAAACAGTTCTTGAATCCTTACTTGAATGTTTCCTTTTTTTTAATTTAATATTCTTTTCCCCAACCAGAACTTTTGCATATGTATATAAATCTTTTCGTATAACGTGTTGATTTAGATTTTCATTTTCTGGAGTAATCCGACATATAGGACTGTTCACTTTTATGAGTTGTAACAGGAATGAGATTCTAGAATAGTAGAAAATAAAAACTAAGATTTAACATAGATTTGAATACCTCTATGGGAGTGAACATTTGAAGTTGTTAATTAAGTGGCATCCAACTGGTGTATTTCCTCCCCAAATGTGGGGCAAACCTGTTTGTCTTTGGAGGGCAGGCAGTGAGTGCACTGTTTTATATCTAAAATAGTCCTCATGTTTAGGATCATAATTTATTGATTTTGTGTAAATATGTATTTCACTCAGTGGCTCAGCTCTGGACTCACAGTTGAATTTCACTGTACCTAAAAAGACAGTCTGAGAATGATATAGTTTATTTAAAAAAATCTTTAGGAAAAATGTAACTACATTTATCTTAACCAGATGCAAAAGCAAGCTGTAGTAAATCATAGAATGGTAGGGGTTGGAAGGGACCTCTAGAGATCATCTAGTCCAACACCCCTGCTAAAGCAGCTTAGCCTAGAGCAGGTTGCACAGGAATGCATCCAGGCGGGTTTTGAATATCTCCAGAGAAGGAGACTCCACAACCTCTCTGGGCAGCCTTTTCCGGTGCTCTATCACCCTCACAGGAAAGAAGTTCCTCCTCATGTTCAGGTGGAACTGCCTGTG
>VZSC01008323.1:42446-71111 GCA_013398225.1 Steatornis caripensis | reverse complement strand
TAGTCCATCATAGAATCATGGAATGGTAGGGCTTGGAAGGGACCTCTAGATNTGTCCGGCACAGCAGTACTCAGTGGTAGCGTGACTTCATTCAGGCCACGATAGTCCATCATAGAATCATGGAATGGTAGGGCTTGGAAGGGACCTCTAGATATCATCTTGTCCAACCCCCCTGCTAAAGCAGGTTAGCCTAGAGCAGGTTGCACAGGAATGCATCCAGGTGGGTTTTGAATATCTCCAGAGAAGGAGTCACCACAACCTCTCTGGGCAGCCTGTTCCAGTGCTCTGTTACCCTCACAGTAAAGAAGTTCCTCCTCGTTCTGGTGAAAATTAACTCTATCATAGCTGAACCCAGGACATTGTTCTAGCTTCAGAAACGAAAGTTTAGAACATCCTTGAAAATATGTTATAACTTTGCTTTGTTACCATAGATAGAACTGTCCTGTTAGAAACTTACCAGGACATAAATATAAACAACTGAATAGCTTGCTGCCATTGAGTAGTGATCAGTCCTATCTCTGTCTCCCTACCGACCTTTCTTGGTTTGTGAAACATCTGCTGAGGACTTGCACAAGCCACTTTATTTTGCTAGGGAGGAATAAGAAGCAGTCTCTGGAAAAGAAAATAAGTAAAAAATAAAAATGGGGTGGTACAGGAGGACAGCTTTTTGCAGCGTCAGTGAGTTAAAGCAGCTCTTAGGGTACTAGTAAGCACCAGAGCTGGTTCAGAAAGGAGGAACTTTGGGAAATGGTCTTGGAAGGAGCGTTCAACCCTTTCAGCCTTTTTGCAGTTGACCATGCTTCTGGCATAGGTGTTAGGATCACAGAGAAAAGTAGATTTTTGGATGTGATTCAAAGATTTGACCACAGGAACTAGTCTGTTCTAAGCATCCACTTAATAGAATTGAAACAGTTCTATGAAGTTGTTTAAGGCTGGTATAGAATGTGTGAAAAAGATTAATACATAAACTAGAAAACAGTGATATATCTAATTTGAAAGAGAATTAAGAAATTAAGCAGCCAGTCTTAAGGACGACCACTTTATAATTTCAAAATACTTGTTTTTAGAAAGAGTACTTGCAGAGTTACGAGAACTATATTTTAAAGTGGTTTTTATCTGCTGCATCTTAAGTACTGTTAATGCAAGCTCTTTCTACATAAAATCAATGTTTAGCACTATACTTAAGTTGCTTAAGATCTGCTAATATGTACTTAATGCATAAAACTGTCTTTTTAAAAAATAGATCTTTGGAATACTTAAATACTACTTGTTGCTAATCCATACTGATCTGCTTAGTGGAAGTATATTAAAGTGAATTTATTTGATGGAAAGAAAATGTTAAATGTGTTTATTATTAGGCAAATATGTAGAATGTTTTAGTAACTTGATCCTGCCTATTTCACTAAGCATGGTGTTTATTGCTGACAGAAGTCCTCCACCTGAATTCTCTTTAGAGAGTTCTGTGACTGTCATGTAGTTTGGCTGTCATGTGCATGCTTCGCACTGCATGAAGCCTTAATGACTTGTTTTGGGATTAATCCAATACTAGTAAGAAACAGGATTTGAGGTCTTACACAAGGCTGGGAGGAAGCAACTGTTAATTTCCTGTTTCAATTCTTGATACTTGAAAAGTCATCAGAAGGGAATGACTTGATTTTCCTTAACCATGCGTGAACAAGATTATGAAGAAAGTGGGCCAAATTCAAGTGAGTCTCTTTAAAGGACAATACTATGGTTCTAATGACTCTTTTACTGAAATGGCAGGTTCTGTACTTCCGGCTATATTATAAATAATTTATAAAGAGTTTTTGCAGTGTGTTTTTTATTATAAGTAGGCTGTTCTTGATTGTAATAGTAGCCTAAGTAAAGAAAAACTAAAACTTAGTGATATTGATAAGTGATGGATGTAGTATTAGAATCCTCCATTACGTAAAGAGGTTTACAAGGAGCTTAAGTATACCTTATTCTGCTTTTCAAGATAGCTTACATAAATCTGCTAGTCATTGCTAAAAATAATGCAAGAAATTGATCATATAGTAAGTATATTTAGACGTGTATTTACTAAAAAACCCCAATAACCTGCAACTTTGAAGTAGATTGCACTGAATTCTTTAACCAGTCTGATGCAAAAATTCAGAGGCGAGATGTGTTCAACAAGGTTATTGATGCCTTTTCATGATTAAAGCAAGGTAGTGGCTTTTGAAAATCTGAATTTGTTAGAGCTCTAAAGAATACTTATATATGTTTTTTAATTAGAAGTGGTAAGAAATTAAATTTTTAAGATTGTATGAGTTCTCTTTAGTTGCCTGCTAATCAAAATCTTGGACGTATAGGAAGTACGCATGACAGAGAAGATAGAATTACAGTTTTTGCCACAGGCAGCTTTATTTGATGTGACACTCCTGTACATCAGTTTTAGTGACTTTTAAACTTTTTGTATTTTTACCTTAAGTTTATTTACATTACCAGTAAATGCTTGTTTACTTCTGTGCAAACAGGATCTTATCTTCATATTCTCAGTTTGTAGCAGTTTGTTCTCAATGTGACTGAATACTAACTTAATGAAAATGTTAATGTAGTTCTTACAGGTGAAAAATAACTGGTTTTTAGTATCTGGCTAACCAGAACCTGCTTCAAGGTACATAGACTATCATTAAAGCCCCTTTGGAAAATATGAAAGCTTAGGACTTTTCTGTGAAGTATCATTCTTCAACTGCATTCTGCTTTAGACAGCAGCATATAAAGTTAGAAATTTCTAGTGGGAAGCAAAATTTAGTTTTATGCATATACTTGTTTAGAGAACAGCTATACCTTATCATAGCCAAGCTATCTTATTTGAGGCACGTGGTTCAAAAATTTTAGATCATTCTAATTTCTTTGAACAGCACTTGTATTCTTTTGCCATATAAAAAGAATCTGCTTTTATTTTTCAGATTGATGTAAAACTCTTACTCAACAGTAGAAATAGATGCTTCTTTTTTGGACAAAATGTGTTTGAATACAAAGGCAAATAGGAATATTTCTTGAATGTGAACAATAATGACAGATATATTGTGGGACAGCAAGGAAGCAGTGAATCTGGAAAGGATTTAGGTGTCAGACTGGAACAGAGTGGTATGAGCTTGGTTTAATGCTGTGGTAAAGAGGTCTAGCCTGATCCTTGGACTAGAGAGGTGACGTAAATAGCATGATTGAGGCTGATGTTAGAAGGCTGTATTTGATTTTTAAAGTTTGAAATTTTTTTTTTTTTGCACAACTTAAAAACTGGAGAGGACATTGCCACAAAAATGATTACAGTTTAGGAAAATGCTTTATGAACTAAACTGTTTCCTTTTTTCAAAAGGAAGCTTGAGATGATTTGATAAGTATAATTACCTTCACAGACAGAAAATACTAAGTGTGAGTGGTTAAATTTGGAAGGTGTACCAGGATGTTATAGTTAGAAGTTTGAAAAGAGAAAATTTTAAATAGAAATAAGGAACAACGTTTGAGATTTTTCCACTAATTAAAAAACCCCCCTTAATCTTTATAAAGATAGTTTGGTAGGCTTTTTTCTTATTTGAGTTCTGAAATCATCAAGAGATACACTGGTCAAATCTCAGTATGTTTTTTCAAAGTTATAAAGCGTAATGCAGAAATGAAATTCTGCAACCTGTGGAAAGACAAGAAATCAGATTAGATGGTGTAATATTTTTGTCTTTAATCTCTTGACCAGGCATCCTAGGGCAAATTTAGGACCACTTAAATGGTCGTTTCCTCCTTTTACTCCAAGCTCTGCTTTGCCACTTTTCCTAAGACAAGACACCACTAACACATTTTTGTTTTTCATACTCTACCTGTTTTGATTTGGGGAGGGGAGGGAGGATGGAAGTGGGAAAGAGGAAAAACCAACCACTGGAGTCCTATGATTTTGTACTATTGGCATCAATGCTAAGGAAATGGTTTTGCTTACACTGATTGCTCATTCCTACACTGATAGTATCTCTAGTGACAGCACAAGCATTTGTGTAGTGAACACGCAAATTCGTCTGGATTAAAAGTAGCAGCAAGAGTAATACCAAAAGCATAACAACTCTCTCCCAACTTGACATTAAGAACACACCGTTGTCGCATTTATAATAAATAGTTCTGTCTGTTTGAGGAACAGTGTGATACAGGAACACGAATGAGTAGTAAGTGTGAGAGGGGAATGAGAGGGCCACCTCTTTGGTGGCAGAGGTGGCTTCTACTTGATTAAGCTGTACTGTTGGGTTCTGTCTTACACGATATAAAATGGACATTTCGATCAGCTTAGAAATTCTTAACTGGTAACGTACCTTAAAGTATTCTACCTGTCGAGGTTTCTGAGGATCACTGCTCTGAAGCTTCTGAGGAATATGAATTTGAACAAAGTACTGTCTTTTGCCTCTATGACCAATGCTTTGAACTGTGATACACAGACATATTTCTGACGTAAGTTTTGTTTGATGTGTGGGAATGTTAACGAGAAATCATCTGATGTCTCTGGCAGTTTTCAACTTGATGCTAGCACAACTCTGGGAAGGTTTATGATAACTTGTGTGGGTTACACTGCGTCGGCAATAGCGAGGCTCGGGTGTATGGGAGTGCACATTATGAACACTCTGAATATTGCCTCCCAAACTTGAGACATGTCTCCTACCTTCTGTGCTTGCAGCTGCATCACTCATGTAGAAAAGAAAATGTAATTTGTTGCAGCTGATTTCCATGTAAATACAGCTATACCCATCACAGTGCTTGAGTATCTGTGGAAATCAAGAGTAGGGATTTTTATATGTCCCATCAACACAGAAAGTACCAGACAGTCTTCTAGGAAAGGTACATTAGTTATGGCTTTAGTTTATCTACTGGTCCGTCAGTAAGCACAGAGTTGTTAATGTGAAGGAGAACATTCCATAGCAAATTAAGAATAGTAATAATAATTTTAAAAGTATACATTTGATGGGGAGAAAACATTTGTTTCTAGAGCTTAGGCTTTGACCACCTTATGTTACGTGGAATAGAGTGTCACAGCAACAGGTGTGGTTTTTGTATGTCGTAAGACAGAAGAAACATACTGTAATCAAGCCTGTAGAACATTTTGTTGTATTGTTATGCCTTTCTTATGGATCTCTTAATACTAGTGGTGATCCAAGATGAAATACTGACTCAGATGGACTACTCCAGATTTAAGATTTTTGCCTGCAGACCCTCATAACTTTAATTCCTTTCAGAAATCAAGCAACAGTAAGTATAGATTTTTGGAGTGCTTTAATTGGATTCCAGAAGACCTGTGCAGCTTAGAGGAATGTCTAAAACTACATTGGAAGTTATAATTTGTATGTTTAACTCTCCTCTGCACCTCAGAAGAGTTTTGAGCTGATGTAATTTCAGAGAAGCCCAAGGGAAAGGTGATTTACTTGTCAAGCATTGGAACAGGCTGCCCAGGAAAGTGGTTGAGTCACCATCCCTAGAGGTTTTTAAAAGACCTGTAGATGTGGTGCTTAGGGACATAGTTTAGTGGTACATTAATGATTGGATTCAGATCTTAAATGTCTTTTCCAACCTAAATGATTCTATGATTTGATTATCTTTAAGCTCCCTCATAGAATTCAAGGGAATAGAGTTAAAACATAAAGCTGTAAATGGCTTGAGACTTATTGGTAGAACAAAGTACCTGTTTCTATATTCCATGTTACCTCAGTGGAAGCAACTGAAATAGTTTTTTCTATTTGCTCCATCCACTTGATGCACC
Organism: Steatornis caripensis; assembly: GCA_013398225.1. Taxonomy (NCBI): domain Eukaryota; kingdom Metazoa; phylum Chordata; class Aves; order Caprimulgiformes; family Steatornithidae; genus Steatornis; species Steatornis caripensis. The sequence continues at coordinate 65,359 of VZSC01008323.1, read as the reverse complement.
AGAGGTGATATTTACAGTGTTTGTGGAAAGTGTAAATGCTGTCTTTTTAGTTCTGGTTTTCTAATGAATCCCTTTTTTTGAAAAAGGAATGAGCTAAAGATTGGGATAGTTCCGTATTTCATTAGCTCACCATAGTTGTGGACTGTATGTTGAGGTCCTAAAACTCATTCTTCCTACTGGATGGTGTAATGCATCTCAATTTGAGTTACATGTTTGTAAGGCTCACTGTATTTCTAAGCATATTAAATAAGTGTACTCCCAATTGTGTTGTTTTTTTTAATTTGGAGACAATACTGTTGATGGCAGGGGTGAAAGCTCAGAGGAGCTTGTTCAAAGGTGTTCATAACTGTAGGATTAGTCAACAAACTGCAGATGAGAGAGTACTTACCGGTACATTTTTGTCATCACTTTTTCAGCGTTGATCCTCTTTCTGATCGAGCTAAAATAGATAATGCTGATCATGTCAAATACTATAAAAATGTTGTACCAAACAGTCACAAAATGTCAAGAGAGACAACTGTATTAAAGAAACAGGAAACTTCTATAGACTCTGGTAGTGACAGGCTATTTTGAAGACTAGCATAAGAAAGCTTTAAAATAGGTAAATATTGGTTGGAGACACTGAGAAAGGATTTGAAGAATAGGAAATGTAAGTTCTATGGTTTTCCGTTTGAATTCTGTTAGGTGCACTTGACACTTGACTTGTTTGTTAGAGATGTTGTGCTCTGAGCTTTCTTCTATTGAAGCAAAGCCAAATAACTGTCTGTTTAAAAAGACAAGCATATAAAGGAAGACTTCACTATTCTTCTATCTGCAATTTAAAATACTACTGTACAGTGCTGAGATGCTGATTTTTACCTCCAGAACTGGTAAGACAAAGCTATATTCTTTAAGCTCAGAATTGTGAATGCTGGTTTGCATTACTCGTTTGGCTACCCTTTTGATGTTTTAATCAGTCTAATGATACACACTGAAGTTGTAACTCCAGTGACGTTACACTCTGTGCGAACACAAAGCAATACTTGAAATTCCCCAGCTCACTTTTTGAAGAATAATCGTTACTGAAGGGATTGGAAGTACTCCAAAGGGAGTACTAATATTTAGCTAATAAGTACAGCTACCAGCTGTCAATAGGTGAGAAAACCAATAGAAGCATGGCCTTTGCAAGACAAATATCAAGCAACCTTATATTTATTTTAACTTGGGAATGTGCCTTGTAATGAATGCTTTGTAAAAACTTTAGCAAAAATAATGTGGTCATTTCAAGGAATGGAGCTAAAATAAAAGCAATGTTCCAAAAATCTTGGGAAGAAAGTGCAATGTCTTAACTAAGAAGTACTAGTGCTTGTACGATTTAGCAAGATGATGAGAGGAATCAGCATGTATTGCCTTGGGGACAGAGTTGCTTTTTCTGTCTACGGAAATGCAAACTGAAGCTTTCTCGATGTATGATGGAGCTGATTAAAGGATAAATGCCAATTTCACAGACAATCCTGGGCCAAACCAGCATGTTCCATGCACATCTCGAGGTACTGGTCCACGAGGGAGATTCTTTTGTGTTCACAGTGCTCCTTCTGTGGGCCTTGCATTAAGCATTTTTGAAGGAGGGGGACCTACCCAGACTGTAGGACTTGAACCAATGGGGGACCAATTATAAACTGTAGAGAAACAGAAAAACGGAAGCTGGATAGATGGGGATATATTGGATTATTCATCAACAGTTCTACTCCAGGTTGTGGAATTAATTCTAGAGCCCTAGTTTGCCATAGTTATCTTTTGAGTCCATTAAAATAGTATGTGGCTTCTATGTCATAATACCAATAAGTATATTGATACTTTGGAAATTCTATTGGACAAGAGAGTTATGGACATTGGCAGGAAATATCAAGGATGTAGTCACTCATCTGCTTGAGGGACTGAGATCTATTTCTGTCTTTATTACAACCAAGATAATACTTTGGACTGAGACTGGTGTCCAAGAGCTTTGTTCTGGGACTTCATGAGAGAACTTCATGGAGAAGTGTCCCAGAGAGGGCAAAGTGGAGAACACAGAGAAAAGAGTACAACTTGGTTTTCCAGCTGTTCCTTAATTGTTTAGTAAAAAGACTGTGTAGGTGCTATTGCTGTAACTTGTGAATATAAGGGCAAAAACACAGACAGGCAGAGTGGCATAGCAAAGGACTGGAGACTATTTGGAAATGACACTGTTGTGACATTGGCATGTATTGTGTCTAAATTGGCATGGCGTTGTATTGGCATGTAATAGCTTTTGTATTGCGTGGGCTGGAAGGCAGTAAAAGTGATGCTATGTTTTTTTGAGAGATGTGCCAGAGCAGGTCAGGGAGCTACAGCTTAATGAGATTGATATTTCAGTGAGGAATAGAATAAATACAGCATGTCATGGAAGAGTCCCCATGATCTTTAAAAAATAATTCCTTTTACGTTGTTTGTTCATAAATTCCTGCCTCAACTACTGGAGCATTTTTGAGGGAGTCAGTAAAGTAATGAAAAGGTGTGTGTGGGGGGTTGTTGTTCATGCCCAGAAGGCTTATGTGAAGTTCTATTATCAAGTGCCTTTAAGTAAACTAGAAAAATGGAGGGGGGGAGAGATCAGTATGTGTATTAAAGACTAATAAGTAAAAGTTAAGAGGCAGAACACTATACAAAGATTAGACTGTTAAAGTAAACATAAATTCCTTAAATGTGGATATTGAGTCAGTGTGTCTGGGACAAAGACACAGTGTTTGGCAGCCACCTCCAGTGTTATCTAGAACCAGTTGTTAAACCAGCATCTTCTGACTATTCCTTTTATGGCATACCTTGTCTTTTTTTTCCTTTTGTTTCTAATTATTGCACTTTTCCACCAGGGGATAGGATTGCCAAGGAAAGTAGTCCGTTTATTAACAGTGCAGAGATGGACAGAGGAAACATATATGAAGGAAAGAATATGGCTCTCTTTGAGGTAAGTTTTAATGCCCCAAAAAGGTCTTTGACCTTTGTTTGAGGCTCTGGTAAGATGAAAACAATCAAACCCGTGTTTTCTTTCTCTCTTGAAATTAGTGGGGGGAAAATATTTTAATAACTTTTCAGTAGTGGATTTCAGTGGTTTTGAATGATGCAATAAAGTGCTATTTTTTTTCTTCTATATTTTAGTTTATTTGTATAGGCAAGAACAGTAAATTTTGGTATGCATTAATGTGAAGATAAGAAATAAGCCTTCTTGCTATCGTGATAAGAATAGATTTTTATAATTAACAATGGTCCTTCTCTAGATCTCCTTTATATTCCAGCTGTACAAGCTCCATATTATAAGATAGTGTAAAAATGTGAAAAAAATTTTGCAAGATAGCCATGTAATGTTAAACTTCAAGCAAGATTTAGAACTCTTGTTGTTTGAAAGCTGACTGGTATTTTGTCATGCTAATTTTTGGATTTGGGTGAATCAAGGCTGGCTTGTTGAGTATGTGTTTAAACTAGTATCATAAAATAATGACTTTTAGAAAAACTATTTAATAAATGCAGTATTCTTGAAATCCCAACAGGAAGAAATGGATAGTAATCCCATGGTGTCATCTCTCCTTAATAAACTAGCAAACTACACTAATCTGACTCAAGGTGTGGTGGAACATGAAGCAGATGAAGACAGCAAGCGAAAGGAAGTCAAGGTATTTAAACATCTAGTAAGTTACTGAGACAACGCTAGCCACAAATGCTAGGAGCATTTTTCAACCTAAAAAGAAAATATGTATACGCCTAAAACAGGAGTGAGAATTGTAATACTGTACTTAAAATTGAAGTGTTTGCGGTAGGGCTTGTGGTAATTCAGTGTTTTTGTGTGCCTGTTTTAGCTAGACTTTGCTGTAAAAGGTCTGGATAAAACGTGTGCAAAGCCTAGGACCTGAAACACATGGTGCACCCTATTTCTTCCTTTCTTTTCTTCTTCCTTCTGTCCTTGTATGAACGTCAGTACCTTTTGTCTACCTCTAGTGAAGATACAGCGTGATTTTTTTTGACTGGTTTATTAATACATTTTAATTAACTGTGTTTTTACCGAAAGTTGAAATTTAAGGAAAACTTGACATGAAACAGGTCACTCTTTTAAATCCATAAGAATATTTCCTCCTGTTAACATAGTAGCAGTTTTTCTGAATAGCTCTCTTGTTTCTGTGTATCGGAGTAAGTATTTTTAAAACTTACTGGCCAAATTCCAAGGAAACGTTTTGTTGCATACCTCAAAACTATGGTATTTATTGAGGGCGGGATGAAAGGCGAAGACTATGTTTGGTGCATTCCTAAACACACTTCCTAGAAGACAGCAATTGAATTCTTCAAGGGTTGTCTACTGGATACCCAAAGTGCCTACCTAGGCCTCTGTAGAAATGGAATGTGTGACAGGTCTTCAATGAGATGTTGGATTGATCCCTCTGTGAGCAGGGAGCTGTTTCAGGAGCAGAAGGCTTGAATTAAAAACATGACCTGACAGAGTACAAAAACTCCCAGGCGAGGAGAGATGATGAGCTGGAACTGGTTGAGTGTGGTGACTGAAACAAACAAATTTAGGGTAGGTACTGGGAAAAGGAGAGTACTGGGAGTCATTTGTCTTTGTGTAGGAGAAAGGGAGCTGCTACTGTGTTTGTATGCTAAGCTACGGAAAAAGGAGGAGAAGCACGTAAGGATGGATGAAAGGAAATGAGCACATAGCAGAAGAGACAGATATCTGTCTCTAACTAACCTCTGACAGAAGAGGTTAGAACTGGAGATTGTTTGACTGGAAGAGAGATTTATGGTATAGTACCTGAATATTTGCAGTAGAACTGTTTGCTTAGGACTTGACATGTATAGGAAGTTGGTACCAAGACAAGGGGAAAGGACAAGGAATAAAGTTCAGCTGGCTGTTTTAGCTTTTTGCTTATCCTGTTTTTGTTTGTGTGTGGGGATTATTTTTGTCTCGTGCTTGTTCTGTATTTGTTCTCATCTCAGCGTGACCTGGACAGGCTGGAGAGTTGAGCGGAGAGGAACCTGATGAAGTTCAACAAGGGCAAGTGTAGGGTCCTGCACCTGGGCAGGAATAACCCCATGCACCACTACAGGTTGAGAGGTGACCTGCTGGAGAGCAACTCTGCGGAGAAGGACCTGGGAGTGCTGGTGGACAACAGGCTCACCATGAGCCAGCAACGTGCCCTTGTGGCCAGTAAGGCCAATGGCATCCTGTGGTGCATTGAGAAGAGTGTGGCCAGCAGGTCGAGGGAGGTGATCCTCCTGCTCTACTCTGCCCTCGTGAGGCCACACCTGGAGTCCTGTGTCCAGTTCTGGGCTCCCCAGTTCAAGAGAGACAAGGAACTACTGGAGAGAGTCCAGCGGAGGGCAACAAAGATGATGAGGGGACTGGAGCAACTTGTGAGGAAAGGCTGAGACCTGGGTCTGTTTAGCCTGGAGAAGACTGAGAGGAGATCTCATCAATGCTTACAAATATCTAAAGGGCGGATGTCAACAGCACGGGGTCAGACTCTTCTCAGTGGTGCCCAGCAACAGGACAAGGGGCAACAGGCACAAACTGGAGCACAGGAAGTTCCACCTGAACATGAGGGAGAACTTCTTTACTGTGAGGGTGACAGAGTGCTGGAACAGGCTGCCCAGAGAAGTTGTGGAGTCTCCTTCTCTGGAGATATTCAAAACCTGCCTGGACATGTTCCTGTGCAACCTGCTCTAGGCAAACCTGCTTTAGCAGGGGGGTTGGACTAGATGATCTCTAGAGGTCCCTTCCAACCCCTACCATTGTGTGATTCTGAGAAGATAGAGCTTGAGATATGAGAAAACCAATGCTGATCAACCCACGCTTTCCTTGGTGTGATTCCTGTCCTCTGTCCAGCTGATGTGTAGAGCATTTTGTTAATGCAGCATGGTGATAGTCCCTCCAGAACTGGCTGGCTAAATGAACACAGTGTCTTCACTTGCACTTGATCTCGTTAGAGCACCATCTGGTGGCCTGAAAACACGATTTCTGTGTATGTGTCTTTCTTCAGTTCCTGAGATGTCTGAGACTGAGCGATGGTTTAGTAGTAGCCTGGCAGAGTAGCGTTTTTAATGGCGTAATTGAGACAGTAGTGGTGGTGTTGCACATGGATATTGCCCAAGATGCTAAAAATAAGATTATAGTCTAAATGGCATTTCTATGGTTCCTTAGAAGTGCCTGGAAAATTAGTCTTTTCTTAATAATTTTTTTACCTTATAAAGCACCAATGCTTACCTATATATTTAAATTTATTGCCTTTTTTCACAGCCTGAGTTGTGATTTAAGAAGAGCTTCTGTATCTGGAAACTTACTGTGTATAACTAAGCTGAGTATTGCAAAGCTTGATTTCTTCATAAGTGTGAAAGGCTGGAACTTTAATGATGAATCCTGAGTGCTTTTGTGTGTGTCTTGACCCATGATAATCACCAGAAAATATAAAGTACAAACATATATGCTATGTTGTGGCAGGCTTTACAACTTTTGCAAAAACAAATTTTAGTCAGCTCTGCATTTCTTCTGGCCTTGTCACAATACCTTGTCTGTCTTTTTTTTAAAAATTGAAAACACTTGTTTTTGAATATAATTTTGTGGGACAGGTGCAGGGCAATTGGTGATTACTTTTTGCAGAATATATTTAGTATTTTGATTATGGCAGTAACTTCTTGTCAATGGTAGTCTGTACCTGGTACTTCAGAAGAAAGTTTATAAAGCTTTGTAATCAACAGATAAAGGCACATCCTACCCCTGTCAAAGTTTCATCCTAATTCCTATGGAACAAGAAGATTTGCAATCACAAATAGTTTTCTATCTTTTTGGGAATCTTTCTGCATAAATAGCCTATGAATATGTGCAAAGCAGGACACTGAAGCTATCATTCAATTTCACTTCGCATTTGTTCATGAAGCATTTGTCTTAAGTGTTTGCGGAAGAAAATGCTTATGGAATTAAATTGTTTAGTGCAAAGGAATTAGTGTTGTTACTTTGTTTCCAGGTTCCACGTATGGGCACTTTCATTGGTGTGTACCTGCCCTGCTTGCAAAACATCTTGGGAGTCATCCTTTTCTTACGTTTAACATGGATTGTGGGAACAGCTGGAGTTCTTGAGTCTTTCATTATCGTGTTCATGTGTTGTGCTTGTGTAAGTTAACCTTTTTTTTTCTATTGGCCAAATCTTTTGTTACAAGAGTACTGCTGCCTTCTAATATATGAGCAGCAGATAAAGATTTCTCCATAATGGTGAAGGATCAATGTAACTGAGAGACATGTCATAAATACGTGCACTGTCATATCTCATTTTAGCCTATCTGGAGTTTATTTTGAGTTGATCACAGTAAGCTTTTGTTTGGAGTACTGTATGCATTTTATTAAATCAGGTTTTAGCAAGTATTTTATGATTTACTGATCTGAACTGAATCTGAACTGTTCAGATCTGAATTGTTCTGCTTTTCACAACTTTAGAACAAACTGACATACAAATCAATTCACAGCATTATGTCCATAAATTAACATTTTGGAATGTGAGACTACTAGTAGACGATATTTTCATAACAATGACACTTGATCAGTTTGTCGCTGCTATTTAGTTGGAATACTGAACATCTTATTTTAAGTATATTCAGTGGTCTATATTGTTCCACGTTTTTTTTAAAGACTGTCTCAAACTCAAATTAACTGAATCTTCTCCTGGAAAATTTAGTACTTAAGTTACATGGATATCCCTAACTAAAGATGTGATCATTTTTGGTTGCTGTAACATCTTACTAAAAAACCAAAATTGCTAGTTTCATTTGATCACTTTGTATTGCCCTAGCTTTCAAAAAACCTTAAGTATTTTCAATGTCCTCTATTTCATTTTTCCACAGACTATGCTAACTGCAATTTCAATGAGTGCAATAGCAACAAATGGTGTAGTTCCAGGTAATGAAGAATTTTATCTTAACTAGTGAATGGTTGAATGATGGAAGTTTAAAGCTGGGATAAGAAATTACTGTAGTCTGAGATATCAGAAGTAATGTTTTTGTGTCAAGTGCATATTTTCTTTTAACTGATTTATAAATTACTTTTTAAGGTGAGTTGCAATCTTTTAACTGGACCTTCTGGGAATTATGAACTGTAGCATGTCTTTGTCATCAATCATTTGATTATGTTTGAATGAAAGATAAGATGTTATAATTTGAACTAATGGAGATTTGTCTTCATGCAAAGAAGATTTCTTTACAAATTTACAAATAAGGCAGCTTTTTAGATTTTTTTTCCCTGATTTTGTCTAGACTCCATTTCTGAACACTGTAGCTAGTTATGTTGTTTTCTGCAAGAATAATGGCCAGTCTACTGGCAGAGATCTTTTTCTATGTAAGCAGTCTATGTGATGCTCACCTCCTTGAATTTTCAGCATAGATAAACTTGTTCCTCTTAAATTATTAAGCTGATTTTTTAGATGCAAAATCAGTTATCCTTTGAAGCTCTTAGCCTTTTCAGTTTCTCAACATATTAATTGATAATACCGGTGTTTAGACTTTATGAACTCTGAACAGTTTAGTTACTGAAGTTAAAATAATTCCTTGCTTGCAGAGCTGCTCCAGCTTAGTAAGTGGTTCCAGAACTGATGCATAAGTTGTTGGGCAAAAGTAAACACTACATCTTATGCAGGATACAGACTAATTGCATTTCATTAATACAGTACCCTATATGAGATATAAATACAATAGACGATTTAATTTCAAATACTTATATTTTATAACAGAATGTATTTATTCTAATTAGTGTCCAGATAACTAAAATGTTCTGCTGTTTTCCCCCTTGTATTTTTGAAGTTCGTTGTAAAGGTTTTGCTTAACATCTGAGTGTCACAGAAATCTTTGAAGCTAGCAGTTCTTACACTAGACAGGTCTTCATGATCACTTTTTTTTGTTAGTGCCAGTTTCGTAGAGAAATGCTGCTTCTGCTGGAATATGTGGGAACGGCAGAGAGCACAGACAGGAACCTAGGACTGAAAGAGTAGCAGGATCTTGTCGCTTGCCATTATACACAACAACATTATATTTAGTAAAAGGATTGGTGAGGCATCATACTTTTTTTGTTAGTTTCTCATTTGTTCATATTGAAAAGCAATTTCAGACTCTGCCCTTTGATTAGGAGTGTATTTCTTATTTACAGACTAATTTTATACAAGACTGGTGTATGTTTATTTAAAATAAAGCACTTCCTTTCTCTATCTCCTCTTTCTTCCTCAATAGTTGTGAGTAGGATGAACATCATGAATTTTAGAGAAGATAGAGAGGGAACCAGAGGAGCATGCATTAAGGGGGTTGGAGGGAAGTCTAGATAAAGAGATAAAGAGCTTGAAACTTAGACCCTTATTAAAAGGGAAATGGTACAGTGAAAATGGGTGGGAGTATGTAGCTTATGACTTAAAGATTATGCACGTATATGGGAAATATGAGTAAGAATTGAAAAATTCAAGGGCAAAGTGAATAGTATATGAGTAGACAAGAAAAAGCAATCCCTACCTAACAGTTTTAAATGATAGTGAAAGTAATGCCTGTAGTGAAAGTGGTAATCTTTTCATGTACAGAAAGAAAAAGAATATATTTTAGTGATAAATTCTGTTTTGTTCCTATCTCATAAAGAAATTATTCTGGAAGCTTATTATTTGATTGTGAACAGCTTGAGGTTAGAAAGTAAAGATTGATTCACATCTATTTATAGCTGTATATCCTTTACTTCATTTACTTTTAGATTGTTTAGCTTGTGGATGTTTTTCCCCCTCTTCTTCCTTGGTGTTTATTTTCTGTTTCCCATAAATTGCACTTCGGGATATTCACTTTGAAATGTATGTTCTAATTACCTAATTGCTATAGACAATGAATACAGTTTTGGTATGAACATTTCAGTGGGTGCAGTGGTTATCTTGATTATGTTGATAGAGTTACTCAAATGTTCTCTACTGCTGTCTTTAATCTGACAGGCTGGAGTCTTTTTTTTGTTTAAATTCACAGCTGGAGGCTCTTACTACATGATTTCAAGATCTTTAGGGCCAGAGTTTGGTGGAGCAGTGGGATTTTGTTTCTACTTGGGTACAACCTTTGCAGGAGCAATGTACATTCTTGGTACCATCGAGATTTTATTGGTAAGTACTAGATTCTCTTAAGTTTAAATGTATTTGGGATATTTTGGTAGATTGTTGAGGAACTCAGCCCAAAATTAATTCTAGTTTGGTGATTTTTATTGTGTTGATACTGTATCTCCAGTACGTCAAGTTATTTTTGCTCTACTTGTGACTATTTGAAAAAGTTCAAAAAATTCTGATCAGCTATATAAACAGAAATTAAAGACTGCTCGATTCAAGTTTGTTCTGCTTGAAGTAGAAACAAAACAGAATAATTCCATAACTGACTTTTACTAATTTGTACTAGATGCAAAATATCTGTTGTCACCTCTTCATAATATGTTCTGAATGCCAAATGTCCCATAAATTATGCCTGTGCTATTGTACACCTACAGAATTGCAAGGAAAACTATATTAATTTTAGTAAGACATACCTAAAATTCCCAAACTAAAGGTATAGGACCAAACTGGAAATATAAACAGCAGTTGAAAAATAAATAGGAAGTATTTCAGTAGGTTTTGCAGAACGTCAGATCAACAAGTAGACTTTGAAGACATGTTAATATTTAATTCAGTGATTTTTGTACCAACTTAAAACTACAACTTTTGTATCAAAAATGACAAAAATTGCCACAATAGTGCAGTCCTTAGTGAAATGTCACATTAGGTTACAAATTAAATCATAGTCAACAAAGCATCACTAAATCAAAATAACATTTCAGAGGCTCTGAAAATAGGCAAAGTCAGTTATTTTAGTTTAAAAAAAAAGTAGTTTATTTAAAAATGTGAAGGAATTTATGTTGTCTTTAAATGTTTGTCTGCATGTTTATGGTGCACCAGAGCAAACTTGCAAAAAGTTTGATCCATATATTATGCTGCTTTTGTCTTGTATGTCCTCTCCTTTTCCAAACAAAAATGTGCAGATGCACATTGCACTTCCTTTAGACCACCTTAGACTTGGAATTGAAAAGCTAAAGATTCCATCTTGAGAGTCAGTTTATCTCTTTTGTTTTGGAATCTCCCTACTCTTCAACTCTGAATGAAGTCTTACTCAATTTTTTTCTTTCATCTAACACAAGAAGGTTTTTATTCCTTTCCTTGTGACTCTTACAAGTTTTAGCAAGGATGTGGATTTCATGGTATTGCCCATCCTTTGTCTTTTCAATTTTTTTGTCGTCTTGCTGTAGCTTCTCAATGTATCTTGTTTCATTTTTCCCAGGCTGTATGCCTTTGTGCCCTGAATCCTTCAGTGAGTTCTTCAGGGGAGCATCCACTTTGTATCTACTGGAATTAATTTTCCATTTTGCTGTTCTAGTTTTGAGATCATGACTATAAGATTTCTAAATCTGGCAACCGCTTTATAGTAAGTGGTCAACACACCTAGGTGGCTCTACATTTCTGTTGGAATAGCTGCTTATTCTAGCTAGCTATGGCATAAGTCCTTTTAAGCAATGTTTTCTTAAGGTCTAGGAGGACTCCTCTCCTTCTTCCAAACGACAGTCTTTGGGCTTGGCATTAGACAAGCATTCCCAGAAAAACTCACAGAAACTTTTCAGCTTTTACAGTGCTTGGCACTGCCATGTGCACTGGGGAAAGCTGCTGCCCAATGAAAGGTTATGGAGAACATAAGGCAGGAATTAAGAATCTATCCCACTTCTTTTCAGACTACTGGCTCTGAAATTCCATGTTCCTGTAAAGATACTATGGCAGACTGCCTGTATGGCAATGGCCCAGCTACTGTGGCTCTGCCTCATCCAGAAGGGTCTGGACAGTTAATGGTCATCATATCAAAGACTGTGCAGATATGCATAGGAGGTACTTCAGATTTCATCCCTGTTACTTACTATGACCCGTGCCATATATTCAAAAAAAACCTGGATTTGAAATTAGAGGTAGTCCTCAGTCACTACTGCTAGCTTATGAAAACTGATCTATGTTAATAACACTAGCACCGTGTCACATTGTGGATTGGATTTGGTGCACTGTTCACTGTACTTAAGAATTGTGCTGGTTTTATGTATTGCTGTCATGGTCTGAGCCCCACTGGCAATAAAGAACTACATGGCCACTCGCTCACTCATCCCCTCCATGCTGGGATAAGGAGAAAAGGTAACAAAACCTGGTGGGTCGAGACAAGGACAGGGAGGGTTCACTCAGCAATGTCACGGCAAAACCAGACTCAACTTGGGGAAAAAATATTCAATTGAATCAGTTATCAATCAAAGCAGAGTAGGATAAGGAGACACAAAAAGCTAGATCTTCAAACACAAATAAATATCCTTCCTTCCTTCCTGGGCTCGAGTCCCCTTGCTCCCGATGTCTCTCCCTCCTCTCCCCTGAGCGGCGCAGGGGAACAGGGAATGGGGGGCACAGTCGGTTCACCAAAATTGTCTCTGCCGCTCCTTCCTCCGCAGGCAGGGAGGGCTCCTCACGTGGTTCCCCTGCTCCAGCGCGGGGTCCCTCCCATGGCAGACAGTCCCTCACGAACCCCTCCGAGGCGAGTCCTTCCTGGGCGATGCAGTCCCTCAGGAACACACCCACCCAGTATGCGCCAGTGCTGCCCATACCGTCATGGTGTGCTTTGGGAGCAGGCACCTCCTCCCTTGGTGTGGGGTCCTCCACCGGCTGCAGGGCTGTCTCTGCTCCACCGTGGTTCCTGCCGGGCTGCACGTCCGTATCTGTACCTCTGTGGTCTTTCACGGGCTGCTTCACTGTGATCCTCCTTGGGCTGCAGCAGGACAGCCTGCCCTTTCCCCCCAGGCTGCAGCGGAATCTCCACTCTGGCAGCCCCCTCCTCCCTCACTGACTCCTAGTATCTGTGTAGGTGTTTTCCTCGCATTCCCCTCCTTCCTCTCCTGCAGGTCTCAACTTGTCCCATCCCCTTAAATAGTTATCACAGGGGCGCATCTGTTGTCTCTAAATGGCCCGGCCTTAGCCCGAGGCGGGGCCACCTTTGAGCTGGGGGAGCTTTGAGCAGCTTCTTCCAGGGGCCACCCAACCGTGTAGCCCTTGCCCCTGATACCAAAGCCCCACCACACAGACCCAACACAATTGCTAATAAACATGTATTATGTTCAGCTATGGAATTCGAAGTAAAAAGCCTCCCAGGATTTCATATCTAGCAGAATACCTCAGAACAGATCCCTGTCATAGCTGCAAGACACAAGTATTGGTTTGTTTGGGTTTTTTTTTGTCCACTGGGACATGGATTTTTTTAGAGGGGCAGAAACCAGTTGTCTTGCCTGTGGCTTTCCCCAGCAAAGGCTGTGAACAGCAGGGCTACAAAGTGCACAAGAAAACCTTCTGGAATACCTCCATACAGAGCCTGATGCTTCTGCAACATCACAATGTAGGATTTTCTAATAACAATGTGTAAATACCGTGTCTGTAATCAGTTTTGCAGTTTGCTTTTGTATTTTATTTCATGGTGATGTGACAATGTTTGTCTCTTCTAGCATTCTAGTAAATATTAATTTACTAGATTTAAATTTAATTTAAAATTAATTTAATTAAATTACAAGTTTAATTCAATCAGTTAAATTTAAAGATAATTCTAGTAAAGAATTGTGTGTGTCTGTTTTTGGGTTTTGATTCTGAACGTATCAGGATAGCCTCCTGCTCAAAGCTTCTTCCTGCCTTTAGAAGTTAGATTATTTAAGGATAGTCAGTTTAGCAGTTGTTTTGAAGGAGTGGAGTTGCCTCAAGCCCCAATACTCCCCTAGCAACGGAGCAAAGATTTTCTTGTAAAGGTATTAGAAGGAATAAAGATCTTTATCATGTAGTGTGTATGTGATAATGTACACAAATGTCTCAGAACTATAGGTCAGAGTTTGTCTTTTTATTTGCGTTTATCAGTATAAGTCCTGTAAACTGTGCTTGCAACTTCTTTTCAGGTAGAACCCAGAACAAAACTACATGAAACAGATCTGCAAGAGAATTCTTTTTGAAATTACAGTAGTTTAAGTGGTCTGTTTTAGCACAGGACTAAACTTTGTCATACTAATCTTAAACTGTGCTATTGCAGCTTCAGATTAAAAGTTACAGTAAACTCACCGTAAAACATTTTTCAAGGTGTGACATTTAAGGTATCTCTTTTGAATTTAATGAAGTATAGTGTAGGCACTATAGTAGTGAAAACCTTTTTAGTTTTTTATTATGCTTTTGTTTGACTCTTTGTATTTTGTGTCAATCAATGGAATTATTAATCAGCAAATACTTCAAATGAATCTAAGAATATATCTGGTTTGAGCTGAGTGTTTGAGGGTTTGGTTTTGTTTTTTTCTTTTCATTTTTGTCATTAGCCCCTCCTTCCGTCACAGAACCTTAGTGATTTTTCTTGTCTGGTAGATAAATGAATTTGAGGAGTGGAAACTCCTAAAGGGGAGAGAAGCTGGATCAAAAGCAGTACCTCGTTCTCAAAACTCATTTTTCATCATCCCCACTTCCCCCTTCATTTTACCCCTACACTTTCTAAATGCCTGTGTCATCTGGTTGAACTGGTTGGTGAAAAAATAAAACTGATATTGTAATAAAAGGTTAGATTTTGAAGTAAATGATTTCTTAATAAAATGTTTATTACATGTATGATAGTTTGCCATATCTCTTGCAGACCTACATTTCTCCAAGTGCTGCTATATTTAAAGCAGAAGAGGTTGGTGAAGAAACAGAGGCTATGCTGAACAACATGAGAGTTTATGGAACATGTATTATCGTTGTGATGGCCGTAGTAGTTTTTGTGGGAGTAAAGTATGTCAACAAACTTGCATTAGTCTTCCTTGCCTGTGTGATTCTTTCCATCATTGCCATATATGCTGGAGTTATTAAGACTGCTTTTGACCCACCTGACTTTCCGTAAGTGCAATATCTTTTAAGTAGTGTGGGTTATGTAAAAAAAGGGGGGGGCGGGGGAAGAGGGGTAATAGCTACTATAACTTTTTCATGTTTTAAGCTAAACTTCAAAATACAAGCACATTGGCTTCAATGGTAGGTGTTACGTGTTTTAGGCAATTACGTGCTTATTCGTTGTTCTGAGTTACCTACCTGAATCTTTCTTTCATTGTTTATAAGATATGATACTCTGGAAATAGATAACTTGGTACTTAAAGTTACTGACTGTTATTCCATCCACAGCTAAAGAACAGGAAGGTGGCTTTTGTTGACAGTAAATATAGCTGCTTTATCTAAAGAATTAAACTAAAAACCTTAGCGAATAAAGTAAAAAATTTAAGAAAACGATGTAGCTATGAACTCCAGTTGTGAAAGAAACATACTTCAAGCTGTCTTTGTCATGAGGAAATTTTTGAAACTTCCATTTCTCCTTCCTTAAAATGGAGACATTGCAGTGTTAAATTTGTTTGCGTTTGTGAAAGCTTTCCATCTTCTTGTTAATAAAATCAAATTTCATTGTTGTCACACATGACATATTGCATCTCAACACCTTTAGCTTGTACCTCTCTTAGTTTGCTAAGAATTATTTGTTTTGTCCACTTATCGGTATGCGAGTTACACTTTTGTGCATCTTTTTCTGTTTAGAGATTAAAAAAAATAATACTGCATAACACATTAGCAGAATAGCCTAGTAACTTTTCTTATGAAGTGCTATCTGTTATGCAGGACTGAAGTTATCCTTTGCTGTATGATTGTTGCAAATTCCATAATTGAGCATTAAAGCAGTATTTGTGGACTATACTGTAAAATGATATCAAGTTTTCTATTGCAAAAATAAGTGTGCTCAAAATTGACATTTTTATAAAGAAAACCAATTTCTAAGAAACTGTAACTTCAAGTAGGAAAATACTTAAATCTTTTAGTCACCTAGATAGGTAAAAGAGAGTTTATCTGGATATGTAGCATAGGTAAGACTTATTACAGAGTTCCTGGAAACCTTATCTGTGGCTTCTACTGTGATATATTATTGTTTTGGGGAAAAAATAATGAAGACAATTTATCTTACAATTAATACAGTTGTTTACATTTTGGGTAGTCTGCCTCCAAAATGAGAAATTCAAGTGTGATTTTTATATTATGGTGAAGTTGATCTGATGGTGAGCTGGTCACCAAAAAGACCAACTTCCACTTAGCTGGTTAGTTAGGTTGACATCACTAACCTCCATTAGGTTTGGCCATTGTATAGATAGTTTACCTCATGATCTCCCAGTTGAATCAAACTGGTACAAGTTTCCATAGGTTGGATGGGTTGAATCAATTCACCCTGCTGCTGTCACCAGATCAGTAACGGTTAAAAAGAAAAATGAGCAAGACAAGTGGCAAGATGATCTTTTTAGCTTTCTGTTAAATCTGCTCAACTTCCATGTGATGCCATACCCTGAAGCTCTACTGGCGTCCTGTACTCTTCTTGAGGCATCTACTCTTAATTGCTATCAGAAACAGAATATTGCATTAGGTCAATATTCTGCTTTGCTTAGTATACTTGTTCTAATGCCAAGTGGTATGTTTTTACTGTTATCAACTTCTTAACTGAGCCCTTTCAGAAGTATTAGATGTGTACTGCATATACTTTGACTTATCCAGCTAACATGAATGTTTTATTTGATGTTCCTTCTTTCATATTCATAGATGATATATATAATTTCATTATTAAGCAAGCCTGGAATAGGTATCTCCTAAACATCTTTTATGTAGCTTAGCAAAGAAATGTTCTTAATATTCTTTGCTGTGAAGAAATTGCTTTTTGCAAATTGTTGTGAGTTTCCTAATTTTCCTTCATTTGCAAGTGTTTTAATTTCTTACTGCTATGTGATTTTTTTAAAATTTGTACTCCCATCAATGTTTTTAAATTTTGCTCTTTAGCCCTCCTGGCTTATTTCCTATTGTTTGGATTTTAATATTTTTGAGGGCCATCTAAAACATTTATTTTCTAGAAAAGGACATGATATACTTGCTTACTCTTGCTTTCATATTTTCTTGGTCAGGCTATTTGTTATATTAAGTGTATTGAGTATTACTTAATTTCACTTCTTTCTCGTAGGACCGAATGAATCATTATCTCTTGTTACTTAGTGGCCAAGCTGGTTGAATTGATTGTATTTCCCAAAGAATAAATCAGAAGGCAAAACAGCTATTAATCCTTAAAGTATAAATATTTGATCAGTGTTTCAAAAATTATTGATGATAGTTTTGGATGCAGAGACTATGTAGTGTTTTAGTAGATGTAGTATAGGCCATAAGATAGGTACTACAAGTAACAGGTTTCTGAAGAAGTCTAATGGGCAAAAAAATACCTTAATGCGCAACACTGTATTGAAGGATCACTGGTTTTGTTTTTTTTTGTTTATAGTATCTGTCTCCTTGGAAACCGTACATTGTCAAAACGCAGCTTTGATGTCTGTGCCAAATTTACTGAAAGCAATAATGAAACAAAGACTACAACTTTGTGGCGCCTGTTCTGTGATAGTTCTTTGCTTAATGCTACATGTGATGACTACTTTAGCCTCAATAATGTGACAGAAATTCAAGGGATTCCAGGAATAATGAGTGGAGTTCTATCTGGTAAGTTGGAAAGCACAGTAATTTAAAAATTTTTGGACATTTTTAATGTAGCCTGTTACTGTTAAGTAATGTAGTGGTCTAGCCTGTCATTACTACTTTAGTTCTAATCTGTTTGTGTGAAAGGTTGCTACCCGGAGCATGCTTCCTCCTATAGCATTTCCATCTGGTTTTAGAAGCTTAGGATCAAATGCTTTAATTTGGGGATTATTGGAGTTTTATAGGCACTCTTTCAGAAGCCATTGTTCTATCAGGAAAAAAAAGTAAGAAAGTGTTTATCACAGCTGATTTTTTTTTTTAAATGTGTAGCTCTTCTGTGTGCCAAATACACTTCTTTCAATAAGCTGTTTATTAATACATTCTCAAACTCTTCCGAGGGAGAACTTGTTTTCAATTTACAGGTGGTGCATTGAGAAATGAAGTCCTTTGTCTTGTCCAACGTGGTGCAGCAAGTTAGTGATGAGTTTTAAGAAAAGCAGTCTTTCTAGCTTCCAGTCTAGCATTTGGACAGGAGATGTTGTACAAAGTGCATAGATTTTCTTTTGTTTGCATTCCTGTACAGCTATGACAGTTTCAAATTGCAATTGCACTGGGTCGTAAGATTCATTTTGACCATGTAATGGATTGTATTGTACACAAAGAATGTTTCTGGGGATGAAGTGGATGTTCAGATACCCCTCCCCTCCTTCTCCTTAAAATAAGATTTGATTTATATAGGGACACTAGGCAATCACTACTGCCATAATAATTCAATTTAAAATATCAAATATAAAGTGTACATAAAAATGTATTAAATGAAGCATAGGCGTGTCTGAATCTAAAGTTTTTATTTTTAAAAATGGTCAATTTCCTCAATGAAGAATGAAATTATTTTTGATGGAAGTTTTTCTACAACAGAAGTGACTTAGGGTTTGTTCTATGCATTTTATAATTTACCACACACATCTACAATTTTTTGTGTGGAGACTTTGCAGCTGCAGACTCTGCACATTTAAGTTTCTTGAGCTGTGGTTGGGAATACTCAGATGCCATGCCTGTGTGTCTCAGGAAGCGTGTGCTAAGTCCTCACACCATTTACTGGGCACTTGTGTAAGAGATGTATACTTACTGTATACACCATCCATGAACATTGTCCTAACAATAATAAATCATTCTACAAATAGCTGACCAAACATTCTTGTGAATGTGGCCCTAAAAATAATGAAATAATTCTGGAAATAGCTTTCATCAACATTGTTCTGCTTTGTGATAGTGTGTTGTTGGGTTAGATACATTGTACCAGATCTTGCCTGTCCGTTGCTAGAGGAGCTTCAAGCAACCCATGAATTCCTAGAAGGAAAACCTACCTCCCCATAACTAGGGATTCTTCTGAACTCTGGATTCTTCTGAAAAGTGACCGTTTTCCTCACCCTAACTTTCAAGTCCACTTGGATTATCACTTTTGGGAAAATGAGCATAGGAAATTAGTGTAACAAGCTCTGTGTGACACCTTGTGAAAAGGGAATCTTTAAGCTGATTTTACCCACTTATGCTGGCATGCACACTTCCACAGCTAGAGCTGCATGCCTTGGAGTGCTCAGGCCATTCGTATTTCTGTGTCATACTGAACAAATGACACAGGCTGTTGAAGCCTCAGAAAGTATTTAATGCTTTTGATTGGCAATGACAATCTGATTTTTGGACTTTCTTTTTATGCTCCATAGGGGGTGGATGCCAATTTGAAGAACTTGTCCTATTTCATGTCACTCCTCAAATCTTTGCTAAAATTCCTGAAAATTACAATTCTCTAGTTTCTTTAACTCTTCTTTTTATGTCTTTGGTCTTATCTCTAGATCAGTTTGTTATTCCTCTTCATTTGAATGAACTAACACACACAGCATTCTGTAGCAATTAATACTTACTTTCCTTTTAATACTCCTTTTAATCTTTTTTCTGCTGTCTCTTATGTTTCTCATGCGTGTTTCCATATATGCTTACCAGTTGTAAAATTTCAGTTACAAATTTGGATATGACTATCCTGTCTTTGGTCACTTATGGAGATTCAAGGTCAATCTCCTATTGTACTCAAAGTAACCTTTTGCTATTGTGAAGGCTTAGAATACTGTACTTAATTCCATTATGTTGTACTGGATGGCTGAAAATTGACTATCAGTTCCATCATCCTAGCTGTCCATGGGAGTTGTTTATTTCTATAGTATAAAATCCTTTGGCTCTTGGACAGGGAGGGAGGCTTTCTGTGTTGATTTACTCACATGTGATAGGACAACATGTCTCATTTTAAAATAAGAATCAGTGTTGTGTGTTTTCACCATCTTGTCAAGGAGCATGACCAATGTTCCCATAAATGTAAGCTCTCAAAAGCTACTGATTCTTTGACCTGTTAATCTTCATCAAGCAAGGATCCTTAGTGTTTTGGGGAATTTGAGCCATGTTCTGCTGGTTTTTTGCTTGCTTGGTGGGTTTTTTTGCTTATAATTTCTTTTCTGGAGTCTGATTACTCTGCTTTTGTCAGTGTCTGGAATACCTTCACCATGAACAGCTGAGGCCTGAAGTGTTCTTCAGGGTTATTTTGTACAGCAGGTCTGAAAAAGCTAAAGTTACTGTTAAGCAGCCTTTCTTTTTTGACCTGCTTCTCAAGATACAAGAATATATGAATATATGCTAAGATTGCCTGAACGCGGAGATAAGTTTCCTTATTTTTTCACAATATGGCCTGGTAATACGTCCATATGTCTGTGCAGTGTAAGTAGACATTCTACAAATATATTAGAATTGAATTCTATAATTAAATCTTTCTTTAATGGAAGAGAAAATCTTGTATGATGCATCCCATGCACTACTACATTTCTAATGGCATACAGTGGGAATGTCCACCAGTTACAGTTTGTATTGATCGTATTGCTGCTGCATTCTTGGCTTTATAAGTAAATGTTGGGAAACGTCATGATTTTTGTGTAAGAAAAGCTGTCTGATTCATAAGATTATTGCTTTCTCACTACATAATATCCTGAAAGGCAGAGATTACACTGCCTCTTGTTTTTTTCCCCCTTGTAGATAATCTATGGAGTACCTATTCTGAAAGAGGATCAATAGTTGAGAAAAAAGATCAGCCATCAATTGCTGGATCAGAAGAGACAAAAATGGGTGGACTCCCTTATGTTTTTACAGACATCATGACCTACTTCACAATGCTTGTAGGGATTTATTTCCCATCTGTGACAGGTGGATATGAGTATTTTTCTTGAGTGAGGATGTGTACTTATAGCTGAAAAAGAGATTATTTTTTGTGTATGTGAATATTTATTGATGATACGTGAAATTGCTAGTCTGTGTGCCCAAGTTTTCTGTACCTAAAACTTTCTGCTGCTAGAGAGACATAGCTGGTGGCTGGTTATTTTAGAGGATTATAGAACCTAAACAAGGAATCAATTTAAGTGCTGTTTTCTGTCTGGAAAGAAAACAAAAGCTCCATGTGTTACTAAATCCTTACTCAAAATAAGATGTGTACCTTTATAGTATTTTAATCTTCAAATGCATGAGACAACAGTTGAGTATTAAGGTGATTTGTTCCAGGTATTCAAGCAGTGAACTGCCTGTGATTTTTAAATGACCAATATTTTTTTTGCAACCATAACTAGTTAGAGACTTTTTTGTCAAGCTTAAAGGTTAAATTAGTTGTACATAATTTTCTTCAGGTTGTATTTGACTGAAATAACTAGAGAATTTTTCTTCAAAAGTCCTTGTGCAAGCAATTGTAATACCAAGTAACAAAACAGAACTCTGATACAAAGTTGCAGCAGTGTTTGCTAGTAGAATACCAGGCAGAGATGTCCCTTCATATTCTTGGCGCTCACTGTTCCCATTTCTCTACTTCAGGCTCTTTTATCAACATCTCATCATATCTGATCCTGTGGTTAGGGTTTAAGTGCAATGGAGTTTGGCAATGCTTTTGCACTGGAACATCTTGACATTAGCTTGCATGTTTTTGCCTCCAAGAGCGACCAGTGCAATTCTAGGAAAGATGGCAGAATTAGTCAATTATTCTATGATTATTTTCCCTCCTGTCACAGTGTGTGCTAGAAAATACTTTTTTCTCTTGTTAGATTCAAACAGGGATATGTACATGTGATTTCCTAACAGTTCTTGTACTTCCTGCTTGCTCCATTTTTGTATATTTTTATTATTTAGTTTATTGATTTGCTTGCATATTTTACTGTTTGTGGTCTGTTTAGTAGAAAGTTAGTGCATTTGGTCACACTGGCTAAAATGGCTAAATCCGCATTAGTTTATAACATCCATCCCCAACATTTTGCTACTCCTATGTATTTCCCCATTTTTAAAATGGTACTGAAGTTATATTTAATTTTTTTTTTTTTCAATTTTGCCTGTCTCTTTCCTGAGCTTTCTGGAATTTGTTCAGTCAACAATGGGTGGTAACACAAATTTCTAAGTGAAATGAAGATATAAATTGAGAATTTGTACACGATTATAATACATTTCTGTAGCCTGCTCCACTTGTACAGATGTATTAAATCAGGCTTAAAGTTAAATGTTTCCTATTCTATTAGTTGTTTACATGGAGTTAATATTAATTGTTTTTATGATATATAAATTTGATCTCTTTTTAAGGTATTATGGCAGGTTCAAACAGATCTGGAGATCTTAAGGATGCTCAGAAATCTATTCCTACTGGAACAATTTTGGCTATTTCAACTACGTCTTTTATTTGTATCCTTTATGCTCTGACTTTTTTTTTTCCTTAGTGCACATTCCATACATATAACAGTATAGTGTTTTTTTCACTGAAAAGTCATTAGAGTTGCCCAAGTATAAAATGAATGAAATCTAAATGGAAAATAAATATTTTGCATTTGTCTAAAATATAAATATTTAAAATGTACCAATTTTTATTCGTATACATAATTTTCTTTTATATATTCTAACAGTGTTTCAAATTCCAATATATAATTGACATTTTTAGTTAAGTGATGTAGAAGTTTTTACCATCATGCTTCAGTTGGCAGATTGCTTTGTTGTTATACTCAATATAACCAGTGCAAATCTTAAAGCAAACTACCAGTGGTAGAAATTGTTAGTCCTTCAGTACCTGGAAGACACAAGTGCTTATTTGTATGGTAGAATATCTGTTCTGTTGCATTGTGTATGAACTGGTTATTTCCAATGCATCACAAATCAACTGTGCATCAAATGCAGTCATAGAGAACATAAACTAAAAAGTTGTAGCAGGGAAGAATTAAAAAAAAATCCACAAAACAAACAGAACAA
>VZSC01008323.1:8782-42305 GCA_013398225.1 Steatornis caripensis | reverse complement strand
AAACCCCCCCCCCCCCCCTTATTATCATGGACACCTTCATTTCATCCATAGGTGAAAAATGGTGGTTTTCTCTCTGTGTATGATTATATGTAGTGTAATCTTCCTTCAGTCTCAGTAATAGATCTATCCTCTATAGTGTTGTTTGGTGCCTGTATAGAAGGTGTGATATTAAGAGATAAGTAAGTCATATTCAACTTCTAATTTTACAGGGGGTATGTATGATCATGAGTTATGTTAATAGAACTTATTAATGGCTCTTCTGGAAAATATCTATGTGATATATTTTGCTTTGGTTAAAACTGGAGGGGAAAGTCTATCTATTAAACTGAGGTGGCTGCAGAAACTGGTCAGGTGATCAAGTGGTATCCCTTTGGGAAGTAGAAGGAGAATGTAGGATAAACGTTTGAAGTGGAACTGTCCCCAATATAATATTCTTGAGAAAGAAAAACATAGTATTTGTGGAGCTGATGGTTAGGGGTAAGGGGAGAGGAATTACTTTGGGAGGAGTAATATACTCCTGAGGAACAAAGACAGAAAAAGATTTTTGATTGACAAGGAGAGTTCATAGGACAGACTTCAGTGCACCATCAGGCCTATAATTCCCACAGGATGTATGACTTTTATTTTAAAATATAAGTTGTAGATCAGGAGTTGTGTCAGTTTCCACATGCATAATTGCCTGAGGATACTTGAGGCACAATCAGAAGCATAAAGGGAATAAACATAATGGAGATATACTTGAACAGAATCTCCAGATTTTGATAAACTTCTTCAGAAGAAGTTGAGTTGAATAAGATGAATCTGTTGGCAAGTTTCAAATTTGTTTCCTTGTGGGTGTCTGGTTCTCTTTTCTACCAAGGCCCAAGTTTGTTTTTGGTGATGAAGTAGTGGCATTGAGGTATTGTTTGGGAGGTAATGGAGATGGTGCTGAAGAAACAGTAAATGAATACTGAATTATAAATTAACACACAGCCAATATCTGTAAACTTACATTTTTGAAATTAACATATTTGAAATTTACTGTTGGGGGTGGGGAAATTTTGCAAGCAGGTGATCTATCACTACAGCAGGATGCATTGTAGCAAGAGCATTGAATCCATGTTCTTTAATTTACATTATGGATTATCATATCTACCATGGGAAAAAGTAGGTTGTATACGTTTCAGTTTGTCTTTCATCTTTTCAAGTTGTTCCTACCCCCATGTTTAATTATAACAGAGGCATTAGAATTTGAATTAAGAGTGAATGTGCAGCTTTATATATGTTACCATAGAACCATAATACGGTTTTGCTCCTATATTTTTAAAGACTGTGGTTTACGCTTTTTCTATCTACTGAAAATAGTATGTAGCCATGTATCCAAGCTTGGGCATATGCAAGCATTTTAACTCATTATATTAACCCAATTACTATGTGTCTTGACTCTGTTGAAGAGCAGGTCAGAAAAGAGATAAAGCATTTACTTTTTATTAGTCTTTAGCCTTTTCAAAAACTTGAAAATGTTGAAAAAAATTACTCTATTACAATGTAGATAGTCTTAAAATTTATTTTGGCTGCTTACTCACAAAACTAAGATGAACTACAGTAAGTTTGCTTGCCTTTAAAACAAAATCATTAGTCTGGGGGAAGGTGGGAGGGAAAGAACCTTTTCGTAGTTTACCAAGATGTCCTAAATGAACACAAAGTTAATTATCTAAAAAAACAAAAGAAAAAAAAAACCAGTAGCATTGAATGGAACATTCAAGACTGTTATACCTATACCTGTATTACTTGTAGGACAGACTCCTGCAATCTGGTTCCTAACAGTCACAAGGATCTAAAGGATGCATGCGTAAAACTTTTTCTATTGCTGTTAATTCTGTAGTTTGCCAAGATACCTGATAATTGTTGCGTGTCTGCATAGAGGCAGCACTTATAATGAATTGATTATAATATGTTTTATTTAAAGCAGCAAATAAAGAGAAATTGGTTGGGAAATCCTATAGTGTATTCTGTAACATGGTGTTTATTGTTGAAAAGTGTTGTTGTCCAAAAAGATTGAAATGTGAGTGTTGAAGTTATAGTAAAAGTTACTTTAATACCTACTGATTCTTCTTCTTTTTCCCTTCCCCTAAGGTTTGGAGAAGCAGTTAATGGAAATCTAGTGGTTGGTACCCTGGCCTGGCCTTCTCCATGGGTTATTGTGATTGGCTCATTCTTTTCAACATGTGGTGCTGGTCTCCAGAGTCTCACTGGTGCACCCCGTCTGCTGCAGGCCATTGCAAGAGACGGCATTGTACCATTTATTCAAGTGCGGTTCCCCCCTCCCCTTCCCCCCCCCTTATGGTACATCAAATATGGCTTATATTTTGACAAAAAAGGACATTATTTCTGCTACTCTCTTAGGATTGTGAGGAAAAGATTTTGAGCTCAGTTCTAATTGTGTACAATAATAGATCAAGCTATTGTAGGACAAAGTTTGAACTTGGATATTTCTGTGCAGTGCTACTTAATTATTTTTGTTCTTACACATAAAAGTTAGTTGTTGAAAGCAGACTATAAGTCTTCTATAAATAGAAGTAGATGGACTAAGAAGCAACTAACAACTGAACTTCTTGACTCCAGGCTGTATTTACAACTTGTGTGTGTGAACAGAGCTGATTTAATCTCACTATGGAACTGCATGATACTTCTCATATCATAGAGATACAATTCTAATTTTTACTCATTTTTGTAAGCGAAATGAAGTCATCGAAGATGTAGCAGTAGAATTCTGTTCCATGGCTAAACATTAAAAATGTTCCGACATCCCTGTGCATGTTTTAAAAATAAATAAAACAGATTATCCTCAAAAAAGTGAGAAAGGGAATGGGCAAACAGAAGGAGATAAGGGAACTGTTGCTGGAAGATATTTAAGACAATTGCTGAGTGTATCTGCAAAAACTGGACAACTAGAGTTAAAAACAAATAAATAAAATTCCAAAAGATGAGAATGTCTAGAGAGCAAAGCTGTGATTTCTTTGTTGAAGTTTGGAGTTTGAAAGTTTACTTCAAATTGCCAAGAATAGCCAACAGTTGCATAGCACAGTGATAACCTACCAAGAACAGGTTCAAGTGTAAAAACCAGGATTATGTCTGAGTAACTATGAATATTTTTGAATAGAGTTAGGGGACAGTTGTCAAATTTAGCACACAGAAAGAAATTACAGATAGCACAGGCACTGAACATAGCTAGGGCTGAATTTAGGAGAGTACACTGTTCTGTATGGAGAGAGTCCTGAGGATAATTTGGAGCATTTGTTTGTTTTTATATATCTCTTTGGGAGTTTTGTATTGTTATTTTGATACTTAAGTTATGTGATCAAACTTATTCACTACTTTTACCCATGCTTACCTCTGAAGTCTTGATCAGATGTGTGCTCTAGGTCACTGTCTCACATCTGAAGTCAGTGTAGTATGTCATATTAAAAATGGGCTAGTACTCTTGGTGAACAACTTAAGACTCTATTCAGAGATATCTGTAATCTGTCTTCAGTGAGGGCTAGGTATAGAATAACAGCAGCTTGGTTCCTAAGTTTGGGGAAAGCCTATAATGAGTCAACATATTCATGTGTGACTTGAGGAGAAAATTCCTCAGCTGGGATGTGCCTAGGACTATTAGGAATTAGGGGTTAGCTGGAGAATTTGTGTGGTGCTGTGGGGGAAGCATCTGAGAAGGAAGGAGATGTGCAGAATATGTGGGAATGGACAAATTAAAAGAAAGGACTTCTGTGAAGAGAGGGAAGAAGTGCATAGGTAGTAAGTTAGAGGAGATGGCTGGAAAAGCTGTGAAGCAAAGCAAAATGGAAGAAGTAATGCTAGTGGCTTTGGGGCAATGGGTTCTTTTGTGTGTTGTGGGGCTTTTTTGTTGGCTTTTCTTTCTAAAGGCAGATCATACTGCTGTTGCCAACTTTTTTCTCAGTCTTTAATCTCTTGGTTCCATTCAGCAGCTGCTGCTTCCCTGGTCTGTCTGCTAGGGCCTAGTTACAGTAGGACTGTGTTCTTGATGTTTTCTCCTAGGTCCTTCAGTTCTCTTGGGCTGGAGAGGAAGAATGGTCACTGGAAATGTATGCTAGTATTGCTGCTGGGAGCAGGAGCCAGAAGAGTTAATGAATCAGGAAGTAAACAAGTTAAAAAGACAGCAGCTGCTGCTTCTGTACGCCCTCTGCTGCCTGAATGTTCTGCCAGCAGCAGCAGCACTTGCAGCAGTGCTACTGCTAGCAGGAAACGCAACTATCTCTCCAATTCTACTGGCTTGTGCTGCTCTGCATCTACAGTATTGGCAACTTGTTCATTGAGGAAGTTGTATCACCATTCCCTTGATTTAGGAGCATCTTTTCCACCAGAGATGGATAAAGATGATGATGTGCAAGAATATCAAACACGCTGCTGCCTCACTTCACAGTTGAGAGCAGTGGCGTGTTCCTTAACTTTCAAGAGATGTATTTGTAACTGTCAGTAAAACACTAAATGTGCTGGGATGGGGCGACAGAATCATGATGGAGTTTGACTTGTTGAGTGGGAAGGGATTGTAATGCAATAAATAGTAAATGCTGGCTTGTATTGAGAGAGACAAACGAAAAATTTCACTTTTGTCCGAAATAAAAATTTGGTACCTGTTGAGAGGGGTAACAGTATGATTCTGTCTTATCAGGGTTAGATTTCAAAGGAGTGAAGAATCAGAAGGCAAAAATTTACATGACTTGGGAAGTGAGGGAAGGGGAATCCAGGAGAAGCAGTATGTTTGAAGATTAATTTGAGACTTGAAAATTGCTTGCAATTTTTGAGTGATACAGCTGCTGCACAGACAATCAAGGAAATGCATGCAAGGAGATTAATATAGGGACAAGAGTATGACATTGAAGAAAAAAACAAAAGACTTGAAACATGAGCAGAAAAAATGGCATTTTAATATAAGGGAAGGAAAGATTGATGGATGACAGGAAGCTAAGGGAAGAGGACAGTATGGAGAATGAGTGAGGTGAAGAACCTAGACATTTGGAAAGAAACTGTTATCGAAAATGGGAGTGAAGGTTTAGTCTTTACAATTGTATGGAGGAATATGGTAGAGAATGAATACAGCTGGAACTTCAGGTGAGGCATTTTGCCATTTATCACCAGTGTATCTGGATAGAATTCTCCTCAAAGGAAATTACCACATCCTAAATGATATTTTTGGTAGGGCGCTGTGCTGGATCATAGGCTTACCTAAGTTCTCTCTAAAGGTCGTTATTTATATTTGTAAGTCCTGAGTTGATGCCTATTTTGTATGTTATGAAAAACACTGCCCCCAACTATATTAGTTTTATATAGACTAAGCATAAATCTCTGATGCATGTGGATTTTAAGTCACTTAAGATTATTTCAGCAGCATCTGCAGTAGTACTTTAATGTTATGTAGTCATTGCTTATTTTAGTAAACATTTTTCATATTGGAAATGTGTGGGTTTGCAATTTTGTTTGTGGCTTTTTGTAATATATATTGCTTAATTTTTCTTTGTTACTAATGACTATTTTTGGTTTCAGTTAAAGTTAATTCACAATCTGCACCATATTTCATAACTGTATAATGAACAGCTTTCCATAATCTTACTGTTTACTTGAATTCAACTAGGTATTTGGTCATGGAAAAGCAAATGGAGAACCAACTTGGGCTCTGCTCCTCACTGCTGGTATTTGTGAAATAGGAATTTTGATAGCCTCATTGGACAGTGTAGCACCAATTCTTTCAATGTAAGTATCAATGTGCTGTTTTCTATTCTGAAGTTGAATAATCTTTTATTTTTAAATTAACTAGGTAATGATTTTTCTTTTTTAAATAATACATGCTAGACTTTCTCTTCTACCAAGTCATATTGCTATTTGATCCTGGAGATAACATGAAACAACCAAATGTTTTGGCTGGAACTAATTTCTAAGCACAAAAAACTTTTTCTGTGAAAGTTCTTGAATGCTAGCAAAAATATGTCCAACTTCTAAAAACCTGGATTTTAAAATAAAAATTCCTGCTATTTTAGCTCAAATGCATCTAGTAGAGACAGACAAAACAATTTAATGTTTTAGGGTATGAACCGAAATTTAGTTTACCGGCTTTGTCTTGGAAGTTTATCCCATGTGTTAAAAGTTGATCCCGGTAGGCAGCTCAGCCTCACATATCTGCTCACTCACTCCCCCCGCTCCAAGTGCAATATGGGAGAGAATCAGCAGGGTGAAAGTGAGAAAACTTGTGGGTTGAGATAAAGACAGTTTAATAGGTAAGGCAGAAGCTTCACACACAAGCAAAGCAAAACAAGGAATTCGTTCACTATTGATAGGTACATGCTTAGCCATTTCCAGGAAAGCAGGGCTTCACCATGTGTAACTGTTACTTGGGAAAACAAACACCATTAAGTCCAAATGTTCCCCTATTCTTCCTCCTTTCACTGAGCTCTTACTACTGAGCATGATGTCATACAGTATTGAATATCCCTTTGGTCAGTTGTGGTCAGCTGTGTCAGCTGTGTACCCTCTCCAAGACTATTTGCTGGTGGGGCACAAAGAAAAACAGGGAAGGTCTTGATGCTGTGTAAGTACTGCTCAGCCAGAGCTAAACCATCCCTGTTACCAACACTATTTTGGTTACAAATCCAGAACATAGCACCATATGAGCTACTATGAAGAAAATTAACTCTATCTTAGCCAAAACCTGTACACCATGATTGTCAGTTGTTTACTGTGTTTTCTCTGAAGTCTTTGTTTGAGGCTCTGTATTATTTGAATACCATGTTTTGAGGCCTCATATTCTAGAAGTATTAATTTAATCTGTCTTGTCTTCAATTGGCCACTGTGAACACAGTGTACAAGTTCCTACCCTTATTTGAATTGTGTTCAGCCTTTTAACGCATATCTATCTAGTTCATTTCCTATTGAAAAATGCTGGTTTTTGGTTTTTTTTTATTAACAGGTTTTTCCTTATGTGCTATATGTTTGTAAATCTGGCTTGTGCAGTTCAGACGCTTTTACGCACTCCCAACTGGAGACCTCGTTTCAAGTATTACCATTGGTAGGGAATATTCCTTCATTCAGAAGAGTTAAAAATAATTATGCAGCCCTAAATTGTTGATTTTCTTGCAATAATAAAACAAAATCTCCTTTCTGACTTAAATGAGTTATAAGATGATTCATGATCTGAATAACAGGAACATTTGTTTTCATGTGTTCGAATAGGGCTAGTAATATCTGTGATCACAAACATGTGGCTAATGTAGAGGGTTTGGGAAGGGGCTAAGGATGACGTTTAATATTGCTTGTAAGCCAAGAGATCTTCTGAATATGTGAGAATGAAGATTAAAAAAATATATAATCTGTCTTTTATATATAGATAAGGAGAACTGGTAAAAATGTTCAGGAAGGTTGGTACGATTTTATTTTAGTTATGCAAAAAAATACACAAAACCAGAACTTGTACAGGGAAAAAAAAATCATTTATGTACATCAGTTGGCTCTTTAACAATATGACCACTATCTTTAAAATGAAATGTCACGATTTTAGCCCTGAAAAATCTTTTTGAATATGCTCAGTAGGCACTTACTAGTTTGGTAGCTAAACCTCCAAATACGTCAGTGTCTGTCTTCCAGTCTGTCATTGCAAACACCTTCTAGTATTTGCAACATCAAGAAGGAAAATAGGGGATTGCTGTCTTTTGGGGTTTGGGGAGGGTTGTTTTTTGGTTTTGGTTTTTTTTTTTTTTGTTCCACCTGCGCTGAATAATCTGATTGTGGAAGAAGTATAGGAGGATGTACAAAGTAGCTTAAAAGCAAAGGCAGGTGGATAAGATGGAGGGTAGCAAGAGGTACAGGAAGGACCATGGTGAGAAAGAAAAAGAAAAGGGTTGTGATATGGTAGCAGCAGAGTTTTTAACCATTTGGCAACAAATCTTTTGCATATTTTTCCCAGAGACATCAGTGAGCCAGCTGACTCACTGTGTGACTACGTAATCACTTCTAGCCAAAGCAGGTGTTGGAATTCTTGGACAGAATTGGGATGGGACTTAATTTTTTAAGTGAAAGTAGAGTCTTCGGTTGGCTAAGTCAAGCATGAAAGAGCAGCTATTGTTCTTCTAGACAAACTACATTTAGATTGATGTCCTCGGAACAGATAGAAAGCATTTCTTTCATTTAAAATTGGATGTGTTTGGACTTAATACTTGTATGGTACTAAAGAAGCAAACTAAAGGTACCAAACAAAAGTTGGATCTGCCAACACTTTGTCAAGAAAGTGAAGGCTAGCTCTAATTTGGAAATTGGGTGAAAATAAATCTGAGTTGTTGTATGTGACTAAAGGTATTCGCAAAACTGTCTAGTTCTGAGCTGACTTACATCTATCTTGAATAATAGTGTGGATAATCCAGGCGTATAAACTTTAATCTGGAAATGCTTCTGTAAATTTTTCAGCTCACAGTCATTCTTTCTTTACAGTCTTTGAAAGATTGTTTTCTGTATTCTCTTTTACTGTCCTGTGTTCTTGTCTAAGAGACAGGTCACAATGGAAGTAGAGAATATAATTGAGTAAAATTTAATTTAATCAACAATTTTTGCTGGAAGTAACATTCTGTTGTTTAGTATCATTTGAGAAATAATTTTTACATTGCTGTCACTTAATGTTTATTTGGTTTTAAAGTGTTTTGCAACTGACCTTACTTGGAGGTACTGATAGAGTTTCAGAACTGACAAACGTAGTAGATCTATTGTTATATCTAGTTCACTTGTATTATTTATGTTGCACAAAGGTTTGGAATGTAATTTTTTTAATAGACTAAAACTGGGACAATGTATTTTTACTAGCTATTTTACGTAGCTGAGAAATGGCCTTTGAGAAAGAAAGGCTTTTCTGAAAGTTAAATAAGAAATTGACTTTGTAGAACATTTGCATGCCTATTTAAAAAAACAGAAAAAAATTCTTTTCTCTTAGGACACTTTCATTCCTGGGGATGAGTTTATGTCTTGCCTTGATGTTCATTTGCTCTTGGTACTATGCTTTGATTGCCATGCTAATCGCAGGATGTATATACAAATACATAGAATATAGAGGGTAAGACCATATATCTTATTTATTCTATATTTAATGTCTTTAACATTCAACAAAAAGCACTTTTGTGTATAATAGATACAAATGAAGTAATAGAATTAAGAGTGTCACTTGAAACAAGGTAAGATCCCATCTCTGTTATGGTTTGTAAGTTTTCAGGTTTTAATTTCTCTGGAAGCTCTGTTCCAAACTTCTTGATGGCCAGAACTAATCAAAATGAGAATCAATAAAACTGGGAAATTTTCAATTGAGCAGACATACTGGGGTAAAGTCTTTGTACTTTAATCACCTTTTAATATCAAACAGCAACTGTTACAAAACTGCTACTTTATTAACTTGTGCTAAAGCCCAAAAACTCTCCTCTTTTGTGTGGACTTTAGCACTTTTTAGAATGAATCATACCGAACAATCCAGAGCACACACTGAAAATTATCTATTTTTTGAAGTCTTAGATAATCTTTAAGTTGTGATAATACTTTGCATTTTATGCATTTGACAAGGGACACATACAGAGCCACATCTGCAAAAGATGCTGTGCAACTAGGAGACTTAGAGTATGCTGAGTTCATCAAAAAAGCCAAAACAAACCCAAAAAACTCCCCCCCAAAAAATCAACCAAACCCCGCAATAAACAACATATCCAAACACTAGAGGTGATTATGATCACTAATGTGTGTGTTTTTCCCTTTCTAAGGAAAGAAACCCAATGCTGAAAGATTCTAGTCAAGAAAAATAGTAAGATCTTGGAGCAGGAAATTGAAGCAAGGCCAGTTGTTTTGATGAGTGATTAAGTGTGGTCTTAAGTGGATCTGCTGGTATAAACTGCTCCACTTTATGGGTTCACCATCTTTTAATATCTCTGTTTCCAGATTAGATGCTTTTCTGGATTTTAACAGCTCCATTTACGGGGTTAATTATAAGGAAATTAATGTGCCTATTTTAGCTAGGAAGTCAGATCAGATGACAACAGTTCTGCTTGTGCATGTGTAGGTATGCACATACATAAAAATTATATGTGTATCCAAATTCGTATACAGATTCTACAAATGTTGGCACATAGCCAACACATCTACCCTGTAAATATTTGTTTTGCAGAAACAACTTTTCTCCATGCAGGGGTGATTTGATGGGGAGGAGAAACCTGAAATGTTCTAAAAACTGCTGCCTGGAGAAAACCTCACTTTTTATTCTAATTTTTGTATAACTTAGTAAAAGAAACATGATTTTGCTGTCTATCATGGTACGTTTTAATTGCCATGTTGTTCTTAAATAGCTTTTTAATTCAGTTTGGCTTATTTCATCTAAATTTTGAAAGAAGGCTAGAAGTTCAGTGAGAGTTCATGAATGGAAATAAGAGGGAGGGAGGGCAAGGGAGATGGACGCCTTGCCCTAGTAGAATCCCCACAAAGGAAAATAATGTGTTAGTCTAACAGTTCTTTCTTGTTTGATTGGCCACCTGGCATATAGCATAGCTTTGTATTGGGAGAAAGAGGAGTGGAAAATGTAGGGAGACTGAAAGTGCTCACAAGGTTAGATGAAGCTTTAGACTCATCTGGGAATGAAGCTGGGAAGGAAAGGAAGTGGAGAAAGCTGTAGTGGTGGTGTTGGGGGGAAGATAGAACACACTAATTATACACAAAGGCAAGTTTCACTTATTCATTCTGCTGATTTAAAAGAATTCCTTTTAAGCAGCCCTCACTCATTCTAGTGCTTAAAAGCAACTTAAGTAGTTCTCATGATTACAAAAAAGCTTTTGAAGTATGAATAAAATAGACCATAATAAATACTAATAAATACTTAATAAACAATTCTCTTGAAGGGACCTGAGACTGTTTCATCTTGGCTAGTTTCCATTCTTGATTTAAATCTGCAAGATTAGGTTTTTTCATGCATTCATGCAAAAAAGTGTGTTCATTTTTTATGCCCGTTATCCCTCACGTGAGAAAATGTACTTAATTTGTATAAGATAAAGGGGCCCTGTTAATTGAATCTCTTCTGCACCCTGAAGAGCAGAAAAAGAATGGGGTGATGGAATCCGAGGACTGTCTCTGAATGCAGCTCGCTATGCTTTGCTTCGTGTTGAAGATGGTCCTCCTCACACCAAGAACTGGAGGTAAGTCCTACACATTCCAAGGTCACATAAGTCTTGAAATATGTAAACCTACTGGGATACTGCTGGTAAAGCTAATGGCCAAAGTGAAATTTACCATGAAATTAACGTTTTAACTTGGGCATGGCAATGATGCCATTGCAATAGTATTATTTTACTGCAATAGAATGTGACTTATGGTCAGCATGTAATCAACTTTGCTGGGAATGTGAGCAAACTAACTCAAACCTAAATCAATGTAGTGAAATAGTTCTCCAAAGTGCAAAAGAATTTTAATCTTTAATTATTTATAGATTTTCAGATTTAAAGGAACAGTTACCAAGTCCCATTGTTTCAGTAGAAGAAATGCTCCAATTCCATAATTTTGGGGTTTTTTTTATTCTATATATGTTCCCTCTGAAATACATTTGTATAAATATACAGAGGATCCATTATTTGTTTAATTTCATTTTTTTTAGCAATCTATTTATACAGCTTCATTTAACAGGAACACTTTCTAAATTGTTTAGGTATCATTAAAACAAAATCTCACATTTGCTATCCATTTGTGTGTAATAGGGTTAGATGTCCACTACTATTTTTGAAATATATTCTTTTTACTTGTTAAACTATCAATTTTCTTAAAGCCAACACAAAAAATTACTTAGTATTTAAAAACAAAAGGGTGTTTGCACATTGTCGCTTCTGATGAATGTAATGCAAATCAGAAGAACTCTGATTAGTGGAACACACAGAAAAGTTGTCTCTAAATGTGATACGTTATAGTCACTGCTCTCTGATAGTTCTGTTGCCCTTCAGTGTAATGGGATTATTTTACCATTTGTCATGGGACTTATGCACATAAGTAGTTACTATGGAATAAACGAGCCACTGCCTTTATCTGTGTCTGAACTTGGCGTCCCAATGTAATGTAGTGTTGATTAAGAGCATTCCTGTTATCTCTGACATTGTGTCAGTTCCAGATGAGTTATCCTTCTGTTGTGTCAATGTAACTGCTAGAACTGGACCTTCTTGTTACGTCTTAACCTGTGCTGGTTTTGAGGCAGAAAGTACGCTCCGACTCTTTGTTGTTCTTTTGAATTTGTAGTAATGACAGGAAAATTATAAAATGTTGGTTTGGGAAAAGTAAGCTGTTGGATATTGATGAAAGGAAACAGAACATCAAGCATGCAGTTGAAACTGAACTTGGGGTGCTGTCAGTATGGTTAAACATATGACTGTCCTTTTGGAAGGACCTATGCAGGTAGAGGAATAGGTCGACAAGAACATCATGAAAATCCAGAAGGACAAGTGCGAAGTCCTGTACCTGGCACAGGCTTATGCAGTGCAATGGTACAAGGCTGGGAACCTGCTCTGGTGAAAATGACCTGTGGTTCTCAGTAGGCAGTAAGCCAGCAGTGTACCTTGGCAGTGACATGCTGGACTACATCAACAGGAGCATAACTAGTATATTAAGAAGTAAATATATTGGGAAATAATACTCCTCTTTGCTTAGCACTCAATGCATCTAGAACATTTAATCCAGTTTTAGGCACCTTAGTATAGCAAATATATCAGTAAGCTGGAGTGAGTTCAGTAGAGGACCACTGAGATGATGGTTGGGTCACAGGAGCATACCTCCTGTGGGGAGAGGCTGAGGGAGCTGTGCTTATTCAGCTTGGAGGAGGCTTAAGGGGCACGTAAAAGCAGATACAACTAACTAGTAAACATCCAATACCTGAAAGAAGGTTACTGAGAAGATGGAATCGGACTCCTTACAGCAGTATATGGTAGGAGAATGAGAGAACATGGTAAATTGTAGAAAGAAAAAAAAAATGGAGATGACAATAATTAAACATTGAAGAAATTACCCAGAGGTGATAATATCTCTGTCTCTGGAGGTTTTCAAAATCCATCTGGGTGGAGCTGTAAACCATCTGGTGTGCATTTAATGTTTAACTGCTTCAAGCAGCAGGTTGTACTAGATGACCTTGGAAGGGTGATAATTTTGATCCAACAATTTTCTTGGTAAAACTATTCTTTAACGTAGATTTTTAAAATGATGCTATGGTGGCGCATGTAGGTATTCTGTACCTGAAGTGTTGTTGCTATTGCAAATTATTACTTCCTTACTTGGTAGTTGAATGTTTTCCATTGAATGAAGCATTTACAATTAACAATACAATGCAGATTAATTTTCCAATTCTTTCTTGGTTTTCTGTATGTATATGTGTATATGTAACTCCTTTTTTTTTCCACCCCTCCAGACCTCAACTTCTGGTCTTGTTAAACTTGGATAGTGAGCAGTTGGTGAAACATCCTAGATTGCTTTCTTTCACC
Organism: Steatornis caripensis; assembly: GCA_013398225.1. Taxonomy (NCBI): domain Eukaryota; kingdom Metazoa; phylum Chordata; class Aves; order Caprimulgiformes; family Steatornithidae; genus Steatornis; species Steatornis caripensis. The sequence goes on along the minus strand of VZSC01008323.1, from coordinate 28,791 downwards.
TCTCAGTTGAAGGCCAGTAAAGGACTGACTATCGTGGGCTCTGTGCTTCAGGGAGTCTACATGGATAAATGTACAGAAACTCAGAAGGCTGAAGAGGTGTGTAAAAGACAGCTTACAAACCCTTGTAACTTCCATTAGTATTTAAATTTTGAATCTGGGTAACTCATATCTTGAATTAGAACAGACTGTTGTAAAGTATTCAATAAAACATCAGTTTTTACTATCAGTACAATCAATGGTTATATATAAAGCATAGGTTGATGTGTGTAGCAAAATGTTTTTCCTAGTAGGATGAGACAATGCTGATACCTCTTAATATGAAATTAAATAAAAATCGGAGAGCCCTGAGCTCACAATCAAATTACATTCTTGTGAAAGCCAAGTGATAGATTTTTAACAAATTACCTTATAAAGAAAACAGATTTGTTTAATAAAAAATTCAACATTTATCTAACAAGTGCAGATGTTTAGCATAATTTCATCCTCTGGGTGTATACATTACATTTTTTTCTACATTGTCCTAGAAATACATAGCAGAGCTAGGATTAGGAGCATTTTTTGCTGGAATCTTACTCTGTTGCTTAACTGTAAACAGCATTCTGCTTGAGATTCTTTACTTTCTCTTTTTTCTTTCCTATTTATCCCATATCTCCTGAGAAGATAGTGTGAGGTAGAAAAAAATAGTAAATTGTGATGTAACTTAAGATGACATCTAACTGTGCTTACAAATACAAGCGGATTTAATTTGAATGTTGCTCTTTTTTTCCTGACAACTTGTCAGCATTTGACTGTGCAACCTAACTGGAAATACGTTTTTATGGAAAGCCCTTGAAAATACGTGAACTTAATTTTATATTGTTCTCTGAAGGAAAAAAGCAAGTTAATAGACTGAGCTTCTGAATATCCATTGTTCATACAGCTTGGATTTTCAATGCAAAGCAAGTTTTCAGTCTTGTTCAGTTTTAAATTACTTGTGTACTTCTTTGTTTAATCCAGTATTGGGGTAACTCATTATAAATATTTGCTTATCTACACAAACTCTCCTACTCCTAACTCTATAGAGTGGAGAAACATTTTTAGAAAATACCATTTTTCATATATTTTATTGAATACTATTGAAAAATGTGTTGCCTTTAGAAACCTACTGTAAAGCCTACTCCAAAAGTATGCTTTGATTGCCATTATATCTTCTAAAAATGGTTAATATCTTCAGTGTTGTTGAAAAGAGTATCAGTTGAAATGTCTACTGTTTTGATCCAACTTGCCTTCAAAGCTGTGTAAAACTGCCTGTGATTTATTCAGACCTGGTATCTCTAAAATAGATGAGCATTTGAGATGTTGAAATGGACTTAACAAAACTAACTGTACTTTTTGTCCCAGCTTCCTTTTTTTTTCTCCCTCTTGGTATTCAGGCTTGTCCCTAGTGATTTTTAAAATAAGAAAGTATGAAGCCAGATGGCCTAGCTGGTACCACATTAAAAGCCTCCAAGAAAGTAATTAGCTTGGAAACATGGTGGGAAAAGTCTAGCAATGATATATTGTGAAAGTAATTGTTATTAAGCTGTTATCAACATGTCTGAGTAGAAAACAAGACCAAGAATATAATCAGGCCTCTGAAATAAAACAAAGAAAACCTTTAAACAAAAACTGTTTATCCATGAGGATTTGAAATGTTACCTATTGTTGACTTAACTTGAAGCCAACTACATTTTTGAGAGATGGAACCCCTGGGTTCTCTAGAAAGTCAGACCTGGGCTTAAGATTGAGGAAACTATTGCTTTTAAAATGGAAATGAAGATGAATTGTAGAAGTTCAAGCATCTAGAGCTCTCACTGGTTTTGGAAAATTTCACCTAGAAAATGTTTCTAGAAGATTTGTAGAAATCAAGATTTCTCCTGTCTATCTTTTAAAAAGAAAAAAGCATCTATTTAAACTGATACACCCTTGCAGATACTGTTTGCACAGACAGACTTGTTAGCTTTGCTAACAAATTCTCTGAAGGGTTTTTTCTCTACTAAACAGAATTTCTGATGTGTATCCACACTGACCCAGTGCCAGGCATTCTGTGATCAAATCTATTTATGATGGGTTTTGATAAGAATTTTAGTGCTTCCAAAAATCCAAGTTTTGATGTGCTGGTTCTTCCTTCTGAAACCATGCTGATCTCCCACACAAGTAATTGATAATGATGGAATTTTTAAAGTTCTGTCATCAAAATATGGTAAATGCCAAAGTTGATGTTCCCTAGTCAAGCTTGATACCATTTTGAATGCTATTTTTAAGTTACATGGTTATGTGTCTCTATGTTTGTCAATGTTTAAATGAAAGGGGAGCCATGTTGAAATTAAAGGGATGCGGGAGATTTAATCTAGCCAGTTTGTCTTGTCATTATTCAACTAGCGATTCCAATTGTCTCCTGCACATCTGTTTTCCCATCTTGAGAGCCAATAAATAAATATCAGCCTCTTAATGTCAAAGTTGTTTAAGGAGCTGTTGCGGGCTCTTCTAAAAGTCCCTGGCTTCACGTTTTTCCAAACCTTTCCAATTCCAAAAGAAAGGACTTGTCATCCCAAACATAGGGTTCTTCGTCAGTCAGCAGTTTTGACTTTATCTTTGTCAGTGTGGTTTTACTCATATCTTGTTCATTCTTCTTTGGAAATAAAAGGCTGAATAATTTAAGTAATGCAAAATCTGTCTGTGATGTCTTTTGTGGAGGTGAGTTTTTTGGGTTTTAGTTGTCATAGAATTGTGCGATGTCTTTTGTGGAGGTGTCTTTTGGGTTTTAGTTGTCATAGAATCATGTTCAGTCTTTTGGAATCACTGGTTTCTTGATGTTGGTTGTACATTGTAGTTAATGTTTTACTCTTACTTAGTTCTGTTATTCCTTATAGTGTTTATTACCAGTGTTGATGACTGTATTTCCCCACATGTAATCTTCCTTTGCAGAATGTTAAGGCCTTAATGGGAGTAGAAAAGACTAAAGGGTTTTGCCAGATTGTGGTGTCTCCTAATTTCAGAGATGGAATATCCTATTTGATTCAGTCAGCTGGTCTAGGAGGGATGAAACACAACACAGTCCTGATGGCATGGCCACAGTCGTGGAAGCAGACAGAAAATCATTTCTCATGGAAAAATTTTGTTGGTATGTGTTTATTGACTTTGTCCTATGCATTCATAATACAACTATGTATTTGCTGTGTGGAGGAAGTGTGATGCTGAACATTCAGTGAGCAACTGAGTATTTCCCCACATCTGATTGCATGTGGAGTGAGTTTTCTCAGCACTCGGTCTCTTCAACCATGGCTTCTCTTGTTCTTCTAAGCAGGTTAGTCACTAAAGCCAGGATGTTGTTCTTTTGCCTCAGCAGAATCTGGGAGGATTTAAGATTTTCAATTTAAAGCAAAAACAAAAGATGTGAAAGAAAACTAGAAATTCTTGATCAAATGTCTTGATTTCCCTTGCAGACACTGTACGAGAAACAACAGCAGCTCAGCAAGCACTGTTGGTGGCTAAAAATATTGACTTATTTCCAACAAATCAAGAACGTTTTACTGAAGGAAACATAGATGTATGGTGGATTGTTCATGATGGTGGTATGCTGATGTTACTGCCTTTTCTCCTTCGGCAGCACAAGGCAAGGACACCAGAAAATGGCTGGGATTTTGTTTTCTAGCAATGAATAGTTCCAAGAGTTTCTAATTAAATACTTTTTCACCTTGATAAGAGTTACGCATAGTGATAGTAATCACTGTGTTATGAATTGTTATAATGTATCTTTTTGATAGGTTTGGAGAAAATGTAAAATGCGTATCTTCACTGTTGCTCAAATGGATGATAATAGCATTCAAATGAAGAAGGATCTTCAGATGTTCTTATATCATCTTAGGCTGAATGCTGAAGTGGAAGTTGTTGAAATGGTATGTTACTGCATATACCTTTTAGGTGCAATTGAGACTAAACTTGGGAAAATGGATTTAGGATTTTTGAAACTAAGATATGTTAGCCCAAATATAAAAAGTATAAGATTGCAGTACCACTGAGAACAAGAAGGTTTTTAAAGCAACGTTAACCTCACTATGTCACAATGCTAGTGTATGTGGTAGTGAGTTTAATGGTTTTGTCAAGTAGAGTTGAACCATTTTGATGTGTTAATATCTACTATATTTATGAAGACTAGTCCATAGAGACAGTTCATTCAGGAAAGAAAAAGCTTCAATTTTTAGCAGGCAGGAAGACTGAGTGTGTTTAATAATCCATGGCATCCAGCATGAGAGAGAATGAACTTGTCTGTCTCTCCAGCTACTGTATAAATATTTCTCTGGAATAAGGAATCCCTAGACCCATATGAGAGTATGTCTGTTGTTTTTAGCATTGCCAGCCTCTTTGGCACTGAACAGCAAGACAGCGTAACTACAGATTCACAAGTCAAATAGTGACAAAATTAATTTCATAACTTTCTTCCCTTTTTAAATACTGGTTGTAAACTGCTAAAGAGAAAGGATTAAAGCTGTAGTCTGTCTAGACTTGCTTTTTTTGGCAGCTAAGGAGAAACTTAATTTCCAGCACCCAAAGGAGACTAGCATAATGTCCAAAGAAAGACACCACCCCCAATCCCCCCACAAAAAAATCCTAAACCTTTTAAAATCATTTTGAAGTGGGATGAAGAAGATGGGTCAACTGGTTCAAAACTTCTACCACCACCAGTTCCTGAAATTAACAAAACCTATCAAAAAGATTTATCATGCTAATCAGCCATAAAGCAAATTTTAAGAATCATTTAAATTACTTATGGAAAAAAAGACTTATGAAAAATTTGGTTAGTATTTTGAGCTAGGAAGTAAAAGAAATCCTTTTATTTAATTAATTTTTGTTTTGTTTAGAATACTGACTGTAAGAGACTAGATGCTGCGGCATGTGCAGGTGAAAGATGACAAACAGAGTGCCATAAAAAAAGGCTCAACCTTGGTTGGATTTTAAGCAGAAGATAGTATAGGAAGCACAATTATTATTTTCTTATGTGGGTCATATTTAACCCTGAGAGTCTTCCAAAAGATGAGACATATGTTACGAGTCAGTGACAACATGGATGACTGCTGTAGATTTTTATGTTGTATTTCAGCTGTGAGCTGATGTGATAATATATGTTGGAGTTTCTTCATAAATGCTTCTATTTGTGAACATTTCTCAGTGGTGAAAGGACAATGTGTTATTTTGTGGCTCTAGATAGCCTGTAAGGAAACAAGTGTGGACACATGCTCAGGAGGCAGCAATGCAGACCCAGTTTAAATAAGCAATTTCATACCTTTCTTATTTCTGCAGCCTAGTTGGAACAGAACAATGAAAAATCTGTCCCAAGTACCACAAATTTAGATAAAAATCACATTGATATTGGTACAGTAGGATGGCTCATTGTAAGAGATTGCTGTTTGAAGATGAAGTTTCAGGAATGAGGACAAAAATGATTGATCAGTTATATGCTTGGGATTACTCTACTCTAATGCCATAAATACATCCAAGACTGAAAGAATGCAGGAATGAATGTGGTACACTGTCTAAAATTGTTCTTTTGAGTAGTACTTTTCTTCTGATATTTCTAACGCCAATCGCTTTTACAGTTTGAAAATGATATTTCTGCGTTCACATATGAGAAGACACTTATGATGGAACAGCGATCTCAGATGCTAAAACAGATGCAGCTGTCAAAGAACGAAAGGGAAAGAGAGGTAGGGACTTCGACTTGGCAAGAAGTTCTGTGGAAAATCTGAAAGTAGTATTTCTTGGCTGTGGCTTCTCATCAGTTTCTAACTAGTCAAAAGCTTTTATAACTGCATTCTATGCTAGTTTCTTTACAGCAGGTTTCACCTGCAAGGTTAAAATAATATGGGAAAAAATCTTTTTTATTTGAACAGATGTTTAGAGTTTTCCTGTTCTTGTTAAGATTAGTGACAAGCTTCATGCAGCGGTATTTTTGTGAACATTGGTAACTTTTAAATCTTTTTTTTTCTGGCTTGTGCTTCTTACCACCTCATTCTATTAATTATCTCATTATTATCAACACTTTTTAGTGATGTAACAGATATTAAATGCTTTGACTTTGCTATCGCTTAGAGTGATTTCCTTCCCTCCCTTCACTGATGCCAAATAAGAGATCTCTACTGTCTTGAACTGCTTATTTGCAGAATAACTAGATTTTTTTGTGTGTGTGTGGTTTTTTTTGTCTACTGATAATTGTGACTCATTTTATGCCTAAGCCTTTTTGGTGTTAATCCTAGAAGTCTGTGCAGTTTCTCCTTTTTTTTTGTTTGGGTTTTTTTTTGTTTTTAAATCTCTCCTTATTTATTCTTTTTTCCATTTCACAGCATTTCTTTTAAGATTCCTAAAGATGCCTTGTATCGCTACAACAACATGCTGTTTTGTTTTCTGTTAACGCCAAGATTAGTATTTTAACCTCACTTTTGTGCTACTACTTCTTCAAACGAGGTTCAAACCTTTGCGAAGAGGAGAATTTGTTTTTGTACAGTGTTTTTTGTTGTTTCCTTCGTAGGCGTGCTTTTATCCCTGAGAAATCACCCTCCCTTCTTCTGTCACTTTTTAAAATGGAACTTTATTTGATCTTGCCCCTGGGTTTTCTTGTGGAACCAGGGCACAGAGAGTCATCATAATTGTTTCCTTTTTTGAGAAACTTGGTTGATTTGCTTCTATTGAAGTGTAAATATAACACATGCCTGCAAAGCACAAAGTCTGCAGATTTAGGTGCAACTTCCAAACACTCATTTATTTCACTTTGACAATAGTGCTGCAAAGATGAAAGAAAACTTAGAGCCTTGTTCACTTCCTTGCTGTCCTTCCTGGTGGTTGTTGGCTTCCTTCTCTGGCTAGTCCTGACTAATGACTGTTGGGCCAGGCAGTGATATTGTTGGAGCTGTGAGAAGGCAGTCATCCATCCCACCACTACTCTGTGTTCAGTTGCACGGTGCATGTGCTGTTGTGCAGATTGCTGCTGCTAGGTAAGATTGGCAGAAATGTGGATGCATGTAGGTGAAAAGCACAATTACAGTTTGTGAATCACTGGGAAATAAATCGGTGGTTAGTGTTGGAAGCAACTTTCTCATCTGCTTAAGCTTTTTTTTTTCCATATTTTTGATTGTAACTGAATATAATCAATCCATCTGAATCATCACATATATGAAAGGATGTGACCCTCACAAACAAGTGAATATTTGGGGTTCCCATATAGACTAAAGGATTGAATTCACTTCATGTTTTCACAAATCTCTGTAAAGAGACTTAATAACTAACTGCTAAACATTTCAAAAAGAACCCCATAGTATATATAAACAAATGACATGTTTGTGAAAACAAAGTTTATAACAAGCTACGGTACCAAATCTCGTCTATTTAAATGAAGACAGTTTTTATTTTGATTAATACAATGATATGTTTTTTTCTGTAGTCTTTCTTGTCATGGGTAACCTTTTTGTCCCAGATTCAGAGCATCACTGATGAGTCTTGAAGGCTCAATCAGAAGAAAAGGCCACTCAGTCCACAGTCCCTTGGCCAAGATGCACGGGCACTGTTGACTAATGATTATCAAGAGGAGGAGGGAGTTGGATGTAGTACTGGCTAGATACATTTTCCCATTACAACACTTGGTGAACTACAAATGAACAACTTCATCACTCATTGTTATGGAACAGTTCTTCATAGATTTTAATTTTGCTGTTTTTCTAATTCATTATCTTAGCCTATATTTTTTCCCCTAGATGCTGCTTCTGTGACATGAACTACATCCTATTTTTCTCACACTTATTTTGCATAGAAGAAACACTTCTGTTTCTGGGTGTTTTTCTTAAAAGCCAAAAGCAAAGATAGTTCTCTGCCTTCTGTTTCTTAAAAAGTTTTAATAGTGGGCGTTTCATTAAGAAGCACGTTTCATGCTTTCACAAACCATTGCCTTCCTTTATAGTTCCTATATTGAAGTAGTGAAGCTTCTCAGAGACTGTATAGATATACTAGGGCTTTTCAAGGAGACTTATGCTTATTGACAAGTCCTTTTTAACCCATAAATGTCACTAATACTTTTGCAAGGTGAGTTTGAAAAGAAATGAACTGATGTAATCAATGGTTTTAGTGTGCACTTGAAGTGTCACTCATATGTAAAGAAGCATAGCCTAGTTTGTAGAAATGCTTGTATACCTTTATGTTTCCCTTTCTGTGTGAAGTATAAGAAGAATGTGTTATATTCCATGTAATTAATTTGGTATCCTAATAGCACTAATAAAAATGTGCTTTTGTTTTCTTTGCATTTTTATAAATGTGTGCTGTAGGTCCAGAATTTCTCTTGGCCTCACTGTCTTTCTAAAAATGGCAGCCTTTCATCCATTGAAGCATAGTTGTATTGAACTCATCTTACACTTGTTAGTTTGAAATTTTAGTTCATTGGATACTGCTGTATGGCACATATAGTGTCTGCATGTGTTTGTTAGCTTTTTCCATTCTCATGATAGAACTGCATTCACAGTAACTTCTGTTTCATAGTCTTGACTCGTGATTTAATCTTCTGTGAAGATATGAAGACCGTCAAACAAACATATTCACGTGGACTTCAGAATTGAGCTCTAGGATTTGGGAATCCTCAAGGGAAACTAGGGACTAGGGAAATAATTTAGGAAAAAATACAGAAGCTCTTAGGCATTTAAAACCAGCTGCAGTTACAGTTTGTGAACCACTAGGAGAATTGCTGTTCAGAGATAAAGCAGTTTTCTCATCTGCTTTGATTTTATTCATGCTTTTGATTGTGACCCGAATGAAATGGCAGCTTCTGATTTGTCACATTTATGGAGGTACGTGACCATCACTACTAACATGTGACTAACTGAGGTTTCCAAATGGAACAGGAGCTTCAACTCGTGATTTAACAAGTCTCTGAAGGGATTTCATAACTGCTAAAGATCTCAAAAACAAACAGAAAAACCAACCAAAAAAAAAAACCCCAAACTCCCCCAAAACACAAAAACCATCCTCTCCCATACCAATTCATTTATTATTTTAAGAATCTAAGGCACTATGTTTCTTTTGATGGAAATACAGAAGTATATGGACAAAGTATTATGAGGGAAAGTAAGTAAGTAAATAACGTGTCAAATAGTTCTTCCTTCTTTTCTAAAGAGGAGCAAGGGGAAAGGCAAATGAAGAACACACACATATGCATGTGGGAAAAACAATTACTGTGTTCTTAAAGTTGTTGTTTGAGTTTCTGCTGTTATAAGGGAAGAGAAGTCTCCTTCATGGTTAGACTGATTGGCTTTTGTTATGTAATATGCACTTGTATGGATAAATAATCTCATGGAACATAGCTAGCCTTCAATTCAGCCAGTCCAATGCTGTGTTACTGGGATCATGAGAGTCACGCTGGTAGCTCAGCTAAAGACATGTGAAATAAACAGTGTTTACAACAGTACCTGAGAAAATAACAATGTAACTGATGAGGAATGAGAACACTGGCTGTCACGTTTTACTGCTGGCAAAAATCCCTGGTGGTAATGAACTACCCTCAGGATGGATTCAGCCTCACTTTAGTTCATTACAAAAATGTAATGTTCCAGCCCAGATGTAATCCTGCAAACACAAACAACTACATTTTTTACAAGCAATTTCACTTCATGCTGAGGTCAAAACAGCCTGGTATTTGTTCACAAAATAAGGTGCATTTTTCTGTATCTTCTCTTGTTCCACTGCGGTGAAATTCTTTTTCAAAATTTTAATAATACATAATCTATAAATGCCCTTTTTGGCTGAATTTGGGGTGATTGATTGTTTTATGGCCAGGCTCAGCTGATCCATGACAGAAACACTGCCTCGCGCTCAGCTCCAGTGGTCAAAGCAAGCGTGGCTGCTGCTGTGCCAGAAAAAGTGCAAATGACCTGGACTAAAGAAAAGTTTGTAGCTGAAAAGCATAAAAACAAAGATTCAAATGTGTCTGGCTTTAAAGATATTTTCAACATGAAGCCGTAAGTATACATGTGGTGTTTGGAGTTCTGTATTTGATTGTGTGTGGTTTAGTGCATGGGGGTTTTGTTTGGATGCTTTTGTTGTTTTGTTCTGTTTTGGTTTGAGTTTTTGGGGGGTGTTTTTTGGGTGGTGGTGGGTTTTTTTATGAGATTCTGGTTTATTTAGAGTACAAACACGATCTTTCCATGCACTTCACTTAAATACCATCCTTATGAAACTAGCAGGGACTTGGGTGGAACAACAATGACTGTAACAGAGTCATTCACAAGAATGTTGTGAATGAAGTCTAAATATGACAGCCTTCAAGCTGTAAACTCAACTTCTGGATTGTACCAGAAAGCATATATGTTAAAATGCTTAATGATAATTTTTGTTTTTCTCACTTCCTGTGGGTAACAAATTACTGTGTATCATTTCGCAGTCTCATTTATTGTGTTTTGCTGGGGTGGAGGGAGTATCAAATAAGCAGATAGACTCTTTCAAGACATTTAGCTTATGTTTTGGGTGGAGGTTTTTTGGTTTGTTGGATTTTTTTTTTAAACCAATATTCAGCCTCATCCTGTAAATTAAAGCAATATAAAATGTGTGCTTATATGAATGTTTTGTTATATTATTTCCTATTAAAATATTCCTTAATGTCTTTTTCTTAAATAGAAATCACTTAATAGATAAGAGCTACTGTCTGTGTCAAGCCTGATGTAGTAGATGCAAAACCAATGACAGAAAGACATCAGCTTGCTGGTTCTTCATGTTGTGATTTAAGCACACACATGCATCTTTTCTGAGTTCTGGAAGAATGCAGTTATAAGCATGGCCTAGACTACCTGCTGCACATGCAAAACAGGATGTCAAGGAAAATGTTAATATCTAAAGGAAACTTACCTTAGATCTAGGACTTGTAGAGTTGGAAGGTACACTTAGAATCAGCACCTTAAAATCCCAAGTTGTTTCGTGGATTTTCTCTGAGCTCTTTAGAAACAGTTTGCCTTCTGCAAATTCCAAACATCATCTTGCTCACGCTGTAAAGCACTGGTTTTGTTCTGGGCTGCATTATATTTTAATTCTTATGAGGCTTTTTGTTAATACCATGGAAATATTTCCTGTTACTTATTTAGAATTGTGCAAGACACCGACAGATATTATTTTAAAACCACTGTATGTGGTTAGGGGTGGAAATTACAGTTCAAGCTTGGTATGCCTGTACAGTATATTATTTAATTAAAAATGTACCTGATGGCATAATTTTTTTTTGTGCATTTGCTTCCCTTCCATGTAGAGAATGGGGAAATCTGTAAGTCTAAATTTCATTTCACTTAAGCAACTTGGTCTGTGTTCCCTGTTTCTTGTGTTCTAGCACATCGTATGTGTGTTTCCTAAATCATGAATTGCAGTGCGTGTATTCTTTTGTACCTTGTTTTATATACTATGAGTTAGTATTTATCACTGAAAAATATTATTCATTGTGACTTGTTAATGTTTTCTTCTAAATATTATTAACTTTCCACTCAAGGTAAGTCACAGAACATTAGTTTAGTTTCTGTAAGAATGTAAAACTTGACAGTACTCGTCTGCACCAGTATAATATTTAGCTTTCTAATTAACTACATTAAAAGTGTATATATTTTTGTTCTGGAAAAATAGCCCACATTGTGCTATAACTACTTGAACAATAACAATGAATTTGTTCACAAAGGGGACGTTCATGTTTCATCAAATGCCATTTCTTGCCTCCCTTCTACCAACCTATGCATGTGTAGAAATAACATAAGTTCAGATATATATTGGGTTTGACAGCATACAAAAATGGGACACTACATCTCCATTGGGTTTTGGGTGGAACTGACTTGGGACTGCTCTGCTTTTTTTTCAGAGCTCTGTGTTATCTTCATGTTGTCTGTTTAACAAACTGAGCTCCTTATGAAAACTTAAAAGCCTTACTTTGTGTACCATGTATTATTTCAGTTCTGCCAGTGCTTGAAGGCTAAATCAATTTAGTCAGCCTCAGTTCACATTGTGCACAATGTATCTTTAGTCAATTTGAGCCTTTATTTCAGTGCTGAATTCTTGCCCACTACATGACAAATTTACACCCTCTGTATTTCCCCTGCATTTTATGTTTAATTTAACAGTGTTACTACTTTTTTTTTTATACACGTCTTCAGTTATACACTTTTGCCTCTCTCTTCATAGCTGTTCTTTGGTCTTCCCAAGCTGCTGTTCTGCTTCTGAAAAACTGATCTTCAAGAATTCTTTTGTTCTGTATATGGTTTTTGTACAAGTGGCTGTTTGAGTTTGTAATTCCTTACATAAATCAAGTTACTTTTTTTATCCAGTTAAATAAACCCGTATTCTCAGTGTTTCTGACTAAATTGATTTCTGTTGAAATGAAGTTTTTGCTTCCTCTTTGTAAAAGATAACTGACAATTGAAAGATTTGTGCATTTTGGCAATCTGCTTAGAACTGCTTGAATTTCAGTTAAAAGTTCTTTTCAAGGGGAAAAAAACCCCATCTTTTAAACCTAGGCATTGCATTTTCTCAAATTTATTTTGAATGTGTACAAATACTGCTGTCCACGAAAACAGAATAAGCTATGTGCAAACAGCTTAAACTTGCAAATTCACATATATAAAAGTATTGTGACAATACTTAAAAAATGTTTGTTTGCATTCTAGGAATCAATCAAATGTGAGAAGAATGCACACCGCTGTGAAGCTCAATGGAGTAGTGCTTAATAAGTCACAGCACGCTCAGCTAGTTCTCCTGAATATGCCTGGACCTCCTAAAAACAGAAAAGGGGATGAAAACTGTATCCACTAAATTGCTTCCATATTTCTTAAAATTGGGAGTTTGATTTTTTTTGTGATCATGCCATTGTCTACTTGTCAGGGTAACCATCAGTGTAACCGGAAGTTTACCTTTGAGAAAACAACTTTTGATTCCACAGAGTTTTAAGAATTGTTGGTAGTGATTCAATAATTTTTATTGAATTGCTGATGTAAAGTGTTTCTCAATTTTGAACTTATTTTAAAATCTCTATTTTTGTCTTTTTTGTAGGGGAGTAGGGCAGAACTAGAAATTTCCCCAAATTAGGCCTCACTTCCACTTGAGCAAGCAGGTGGATTACATAATAGGACAGTAAAGGGTGACACAGGAAAACTCCTTGATGAAATTGTTGAACTTGATTTTTGCATTATATGTCAGACTTTTTGAGACACACGTGACTATTTTGTTTCTTTTCTGAGTAAATTCCTTGACTTCATGATATTTCAGACATGGAGTTTTTGGAAGTTCTGACTGAAGGTCTGGATAGAGTCCTCCTGGTCCGAGGCAGTGGACGTGAAGTGATCACCATTTATTCTTAACTCATTTGCACATTTTGTCCAACACAATCTCAACACCCATCCACCCAAAAATAAGAAAACAAAGTTATTTGCCATAATTTGAGCAGCTTCATTAAGAGTTGTAGTGTATTGAAAATTACCTGCAAGCTGAATCTTCTGATGATGCGTTCTGGTTTTAGATTAAAAGATTGTATTTAAGTTATATTTTAAGAAGATACATTTGTGTAGAAAATATTTCTGTAGGGAATTAATAAATGGTGGCTAGATTAGAATATATGTGGCATATTCTGACACTTGTTAAATTGTGAAATACAAGAAAAGAAATGGTAATGCAATGGTATTTTTAAACATATAGTAATGTAAGCAGTTTTTGATGCTTTTAATCTTTCTTCTGCATCTAAGTAAAAGGGAGAGGCTTCAGGAAAAGCTGGCTTTCTCCCTTACCAAAATGCTGCTATCTTTCTTCTGTTGGGATTAGTCCTGGTTCAAGAAACTTCATTCAGAAATGCATACAACCACACAAATTTGTGTATTATGTGCATAAAGTGTTTCCCTGAAGTTTATGATTTGCCACGCTTGGTTTAAATAACATTTCTCTATTTAAAATAGTCAGGTAGGTGAAGCGTCCAGGTGACAGTAATAGTAAATTGACAAGTTGTGTAGGCTTTTTTTTCATGAGCTACTAGCAATTCTAGTATATTGCGTAATTATATCAGCGAAGCCTAAGAGCATCCAACTCATAGGAAGGCTATAATGCAATAACTCCACCTGGTTGCAAATATAATTGTAACAACTGATAAATCACAACAAGCTGGTTCATTAATTGCAGTCTCTTGTTTTCAAGTATGTATATTTTGAAAATGTATATGCTGCTGTTCAAAATAAAATCTGCTTTTTCTGAATTGAACGAGCTCTTAGGTGTTTTCCATTTGAAATTTTTGAAAAACTTTGTTTAGGTGCTCAATAGAAACTTTTTGCTTCTGTCAGAATTCTGCAACTTTTTGAATACTGTTTAGTTTTGTACATGTCTTTTAAGATCTGAAGTGTTTGTTAGGTATCAGAAGATTGTTCTACTCTAAAAAGAATGCTTTTATTTAAACAAATACAAATGATTATTTTGTAATACATTGAGCTCAACATTGCTGTTGCTCAGACTGAGTGTCAGGGTTTAAAGCTGGACTGGATATTAAACAGAAGACAGACGCTCTCTTAACACTTTTCCTCCCCAGAAGGGAGGAAAGAAATGGTAAAGAGGCTTATGGGTTGGAAAAATTAAATCGGCTTTAATATAACAATAATTAAAAGGTATAATAATAGTCATAGAAAAAATCGAGCTCCCCCGATGACGATCACATCACCCAGACACTGCAGGGCAGGCCCTGGGAAAGCCCAGACAGGACTTGGGGGCAGACAGGAGCTGGATTAAGGAATGCACAGACGGGGATTGAAGGCAGAAGAAGAGCCAGAGTACTCCATGGACACTGGCCATAGAAGAAGAGAGCTTGTGTAGGAGATCAACTGAGAAGACCAAACGATCTAGCACCAAGGCTAAATTGTAAGCCCCTGGAACAAAGAACTGTTTTGCTAATGTCTCAAACACTCACAAGCAAGGCAAGATATATCCTTGAAGAGGAGCTGAGGACTGATAAAAGGGAACATTCTGCCTCAGAAGGTGCTGAAGGATGGATGATTGGCCAGGAAGCAACAAAGACAGCAAAAATCTGCAGTAACTGGGGGAAAGGTAAATGCAGCAGGGGCAGATCATGACCACAGCCTCAATGCAAGACAAAGATGACTCCCACACCCATAAGCATCATCTGTGCTAATTTACATAACAAACAAGACTAATTAACCAATAGCAGAAGAATGCTGAATTCTGCCCAGAAACAAAACTTTCTGAGGAGGCAATTCACATTGAGGGATGGGAATAAAAGGACAGAAAATAGCATCAGGGGTAACTTCTAGATGAGTGCTCCTACAGACCAGAGCCCCCTGTTGGCAGTGCACTCTCGCTGTCTCTCCACTTCCCTTATGAGATTCTAAACTATACAGGAGAACCGTAGCTTTCTCATTAAAATTGATGCTTGTGCACAGACCACGACTAATTGTTTTACCTTAATCCACACCGAGGAGATTTGCAAATCTCAGACACCTCTCTCTCCTCTTTGGCGGGATGTGATAGCCTGACCCTTGTGATCCCTCAGCTTTATCCTGAGTATGATGTGTATAGGATGGAATACTGAGGTCAGCACAAGCTTTTAGTCCTGGCATCTTCTCTGTCATTGGACATTTTCAATTTGGAGATGCACTTTGGTCACAGAGACTGTAGTGTTACATGGGTAGGCAAGCACCCAGCCCCAGTCTTGATGGAACAGTGAAAGGGTTGCCAGAGGGCGGTTAAGTAGCACAACCTTTCAGTCCTGGTCCCTTCCCTGTGGGAGGAGTTGCAAGTTCTCAGTTTTGGACCTGGGGTCTGCCAACAGTGACAGAGGGTGAAGGTACCTTTATGTGAGCAGGCAAACCCAGACCTCCAGATTTGTTGGTTTATATAAAGGCTTGCCAGGGAGCGTTTAAGGACAACACAAGTGTTCAGCCTTGGCATTCCCCTGTGAAACTAGTTGTCGTATGTTTGCAGTTATTGGACACAGGCTCGGCGGGCTGTAAAAGAGGTTGAGGGAACCTTGTCCCATGACTAGACAAGGGCCAAGCCCCAGTATTCATAGATCAGTGAAAGGGTTGCAGGGAGTATATAAGGCCAGCACAAGTATAACACATACAACAAAGTAGCAGGACAACCAGGGGCTCAATCCCCTTTTTTGCCCAGACCACTCTAATAAGTGAATTAACTTATTCCCCATTCTAGTTTCATAGCCTCTTAAAGATCATGCTTACTATCACACACACATCAAAGCAGAAATAAAGGAAATATGTACCTGCTTAAATTGAGAGAGTGCTCATCCTTCCTCTTCCTTCACGGTGCAGGCATCCCCTGCGTAACACCAGGAAGCATGAAAGCCTCAGGAGTCCAGCTGCTATTAGGTCTGCTTCAAAAGCTTTCGGTGTAAACTGATTATTTGCATCTTCTTTTTTGCATCTTAGGCTGTACCACCTATTTCCAGAATCCCCTCCCCATACAATTCACCAGTCTGGCCAGTTCGGAGACAGGACAGGAGGTGGCGTTTAACAATTGATTATCAGCGCTGCATGCTAATACAGCGCCCCCCAACAGCTACTGTATCAAACCCTGCAAACTTAACAGCTACTTTGTAAGCAGCTGCACACCCATGGATGGCAGTGCTAGATGTCAAAGCTATGTTCTTCACAGTCCCCTTGCAGGAAGAGGATAAAAAGAAAATTGTTTTTGCTTGGGATGGTATACAACACACCTTTAACAGACCCCCATGGTGGTATAAATACTGACCCACAATTGCTCATGTCGTGCTTGCTGAACTTCTACAGACTGTCTCACTCCCTCAAGATGTGAAGCAGTACAGATGCATAAGATGATATTCTAATTGGAAGAACTTCGCTCAGAAGGTGGAGGAAGCAGCAGCAGGGCAAGCCCTACACGAAGCAGAAGTCGAAATCCCACCTGGAAAACGTCAGGGACCAAGCAGAGTAAAATTCTTATGTACTTGATGGATGGCAGGTAGTACAACAATTCCACCAGACACCCTCAGCAAAAGAGGGCAATTGCAGATGCCCCAGTATAGGAAAGAGTTACAACAGCTAATAGAAACTTTAGCATACTGGAGAAAACGTGTACCTGCATTTTCTATCATTGCTTGCTCCTGCTTCTGGAAAGGCAAACCTTGGAAACAGAACCCAGAACATGAAGAGGCAGTCAAAACCTTAACCAGAGGAATTAAAAACATTCTGGTCCCTGGGATCAGTACGCCCCCACAACCCTATTATAGCAGAATGGGGTTTTGCTGAACACAGTACTTACTGTAACCTGTCCCAAACTGGCTCTGATAGACCAATGTGACCTTTATTACTCATACTCAGCTCCACTGCATTTAAAGAAACAGAACAGAGATACTCTGAATGGAAAAAGGGACTTTTTCCTTTAGTCCAATCAGTCAAACAAGTTGAAAGAATACATCAGGAACAGCCTGTGCAAACAAGAGGACCATTCAATTTACTACAAGCCATCCTAAAGGGGACTGCTCCCCCAGGAGGAGTTGCATAAAAACCTACAGTCAGAAAATGGTACCCAGTGGGAACTGCAGAGGAAATGAAATAAACTGAAAGACATAATAAAGCTTCTAAATTACAGATGCCTATACATGCAGATCCATGAGCATTACAACAACCTTTAAAACCCTCACCAATTTTAAATGCACCGCCACTCACCAAGGAAACACCAACAGAAGGCATTTGGTTCACTGACGCCTCGGCAAAAAGGCTAAATGGAAAGTGGTAATGTAAGGCTACTGCATTAAACATTACCACTGACAAACAAGGAATAGAAGAAGGTGAAGGTAGTGCACAGGTGAATACTTTGATTTGGTTAGCCTCTGCTGTAACTAACTCATCTGCCTTTTGTAGTGCATTGATTGACAGCTGCAGATCTTTTGACAACGTGTTTTACTGGCGTGCCAATGCCTGTAGCTGTATTATAGAATTATACTGTGCTAAGTGCTTTTGACATTAATGTTCCTCACTGTTATTCTTTCCAAGTAGGTAACAGCTGTACGCCAAGGAACCTTACAAAATTGATTGGCAGTCGACCATTTCCTTCTTTGGCACCATAGATGCTGCTCCAATTTTGAAGGCATGTGTTGCTATGCCTCAGCCAGCATAGAGGACAACGTTCAACACCTCTCAGATACAATGCATCAAGGGAAACAATGTACTGGCAGTGCCTGGTTGGCTGAGTAGTTTCATTCCCTGGCAGGAACGGTGGGACACCTGATTCAAAGTGTTATGATGGGGACAAGTCTATTCCTTTTTTTATATGTGTTTATTATGTGCCTCTAAATTACCCTGCTCTACACCCCTTAAGTCAAAGCAGACACCTCCAGCTTTGCCAGCCCCAGCAGAAGTGGTCCCTTGAGCAACGGCGTGGAATGTGGAACAATAACGAAAGATTGGTGAGGAGGATTGTAAGCACGCTCACGTGACTTGCAGCTAGGGTATAGAAAAATACATTTATCATTCTAATTGTTGTTTATCTTTGTGTGTTGGAGAAGCAGAACACCTGTGTTTAGATAACACAGACCTATGATAGACTTAGAGGTGCCCTATCAAACACTCTTGAGACTCCTGCCCTGCTATGGAGAAGACCAAAGCACAGTGGTAAACTACACCTGCGCATATCCTTGAAACACAGGTGAAAATAAGCAGGGTCGGCGATACTCTAGCATGGACCAAGCTCAGTGGTACCCACATCCCCAATTGCGTGACTCTGCCTGGGTGCTGCTTCAGTGATCCCCCAGTTGCTGAGGTAACAAAAATAATTTTACTGTTTGCATTTGCATTTCACTTGTGGTTTTGTGGCTGTTCCTGCATCCTGCCTGTGTTGGTTCGCAAGGCCATTGCGACTCCCCGAGCTGGCCCTTCCTTCACACGCCCCCTGCTCAAAGGAGACCCACCAGCCCGGAGCCTTGCAGAGAGCCCAAGCCAGTGTGGCAGCTCTGCTCCGGTCACAGCGCTCCTGCATGGAGCCCAGCAGTGCCTGCCCATTTCAAATGATGTATTTCACCTCCGGACCAGAAAGTCCGAGCATTCGCCATTACCAGGGAACTAAGCGCAGTCAAGAACCGAGCTGGCAGCCACGTGGCGGGGGCAGCTGTCCGTCCTTCCGTGCGCTTCTGGAGGCGCCGAGGCGGAGCACAGAGTTCGTTCAGGCCCAGATTCTTCTGGAGCCTGCCCCGCCACGAAACGTGCAATAGCTCTGGAAGCTAAAACGCAGGGGTTATTTGATGCTGCAGCATTAAGCAGGCAAGGAGCGTTTGAGTACCTGGGTGTGTGCGCGTTCTGGCTCCAAGCTAACCTTGTCTGCCCAGCGGGGCTTCTAAAAACGCTTCCTGCAACAGCCCCCGTGCGACAGAATGAGCAAATCCGTGAAAGAAATAAAAATCGGCATGCTAAATAGCAGGGACAGGCAGCTCGTAACACCCCTCCGCCTCGCGCTCCCCACGAACCGGCGGCTGAGGGCGAGCGAGCAACCCGGGGCCACCAGCACGCTCCGTTCCGGTTCTACCGACAAGCGCGGAGAAACGGGTCAAGGGCCCGGAAGGAGGCGCCGGGGCGGAGGCGCGGGGTGACGGCTCGGTCATCTACTGGTCGGGGCTGCTAGGCGTCTTGACGTCTGCGGGAGGCGGCAGTGATTGGTCAGGTCTGGGTGCAGCATGGCGGCTAACGCGACCACCAACCCCTCTCAGCTGCTGCCGCTCGGTAACGAGTGCTGCTGCGACGCTTCTGCGCTCTCCCGGTGGCTGGGAGTGGGGGTGGAGAGGGAGGGAGGGCATCCCGTCCTGCGGGCGGACGGGGAGGCCATTTGCGCTGCTGCCTGGCGGGAGGTTTGAATGGGGCGGGCGACGCGGGGAGGCGAAGCCCTCGCCAGGCGAGAGCTTCCTCGCCCAGCCCAGGGCGGGCGGGGGACGACGGGGCGGGGGGAGGCGGCCGGAGGGCGCGGTGGGGCCGGTGTGG
>VZSC01008322.1:491849-511347 GCA_013398225.1 Steatornis caripensis | reverse complement strand
CCTCAACAGAGAGTCACCCACTATGAGCGCTCATCACTTCCTTTTGTGGTATCCAGNGAAAGAGTAGCAATAGATAGTAGTCTGTGCTCTTGACAAGTTGTGGCACCCTCTCAGCAACATCTCACACCTTAGCTCCCAGGAGGCAGCGTACCTCTCATGGCTCCCTGTCAAGCTGGCAGATGGGCACCTCAGTGCCCCTCAACAGAGAGTCACCCACTATGAGCGCTCATCACTTCCTTTTGTGGTATCCAGTGTGTGCTGCTGGTACAGTTTCTCCTTGCAGACCTTGCTCGTGGGTGCCTACAGCTGTTCCTCTAAGTCTGATTGCATATGTTGTGTGTGTAGTCTATGGCAGCTTCCGAAAAACGAAGTAGGATTTGCCCATATGAAGCTGGTTCCACGAGAAGAAATCCTTCGTAGAAGGAGAGGGATGAGTTTTATGGAACAACGATGACAGGATGAGTAACAAGTGTTTATTTAGATGGCTTTTTTTAGTATTCGTTAAATCGTAAGTGGTTAGCTGTGGGCTTCTAGAAATGACTTTACTATTACTGTATGGAAAAATATCTGTAGTCTAATAGACAACAGCCGATACACTTTTTTGTTTTGCCTTTTTATTTTTTTTTTATCACAGGCGAACATGACGCTAGGTTTGAGACGTTCTCCTTTCAACATGCAGAACCAGAATCCCACAGCAGTTTTGCTGCCGTGACCAACGTCAATTCGATGTCTAGGCCCACTCACAGCACTTCATCACAGGTAAACCAAAAATGCATCACTGTCTTAACTGAAATATCAACGGAGAATTGTGCAAATTAATAATGTAAACACACATGCCTTTTATATCTAACTTAGTGTTAAATTACAGAACAGAGCATTTTTGTGGTGAATTAAGTGGATTACTTTAAGGAATTAAGTTGATTACATTAAGTAATATATTCCAGATTGAGTATGTAGTGTTCCTAAAACAGATACTTGCTTGTAAAAGAATTCTGTAGATCATATAACTGAACTGTAAGTTTATTTTACTGGCGTTGGGCCTTTCATTTTTTTTTATTTTTTCCAAATTTCATTAAATATACTGTGATTTATGTTCCAAATTTTACATAAGGACTCTTGCGACCCTTTTTTCTTGGTGCAGCTACATAAAATGACCTCACGGTGCAAATATAGTCATAGAATTTGTTAACTCTCAGCTTCGCTATTTAAAACCTCCAGTGCAGAACTACAGACAAAGTCTCTAGTATATAAATGTGCTGAGGAGCAGCACAGCTGTGGTTCAGTGAAGTCCCTGCAGAAACACGCTTCGTTTTATTGGAATTCATTGAGAATTTTGTAACAATATTCAGATTTCAGTCCCACAGTTCTGCTAAGCCTAGTGGTATACCGGTGCTCTGTAGGTCATCGTGTTTCAATCTGGTGATGACTTCTGGAGAGCTGAGTCTGCGTCCCCCATGCAGTTTTGACAGTGCACACTCCTTTTTTCCCTTGCTTGAGGAGACCATCATCAAAGAACGCCCAAATGAGCATTTTGCTTCCATTAATACTCAGCTAAAAATGGAGATCTTGTAATACAGAATATATAATGATTTTAAAACTGAACTTTCTCCTGTAATCTAGGAACTTCAGTTTTTGACGCATGTAGGTTCTGTGCAGTAGTGGGCAGAGACCGCCACCAGGAATCCTACTATGATCATGGCAAAGAAATTCAGTTTCTGTCTTTTGCACATCTTTCAGAAAAGCACTTTCCCCAAGGTTGTTCTTCACTGCCAAATGTAGCTTCATTCTTTTGAAATTCTTAATTCTATCACACTGAAGAACGACTTGGGTTATGAGTTAGTAGATGGATCATGGACAGTTGCCTTTGTAGACGGAAGATTATGAAGAAGGCAGCATTAACTTCAAAGTTCTCCTAAGTATTCAGAATTAACTGTAACTGAAATCAAGGAAGGGAAACTCCCACTGATATCAGTAAGGGTTATGCCAGCAAGAAGTAAGTCTCGGAGATGAGATAGTTTTAAGATTTGTTGAGATTCCATTGCAGCAGGGAAGTCAGAAGTCATTAAGCCATTAGGAAATATGTTCAAGTTACAGACTTTCTCCTCGTGCAGTTCTAATGTTTCTCACCTAACATGTAGTTCCTATGATTTGAGCTGATGGATCTTGTATTGATTATATGTGCAGCATAACTCCAGGAGGAGGTTGAGAAGTGAGAGCTCCTATGATATAGACAACATCGTTATTCCAATGTCGCTGGTGGCACCTTCGAAGTTGGAGAAACTGCAGTACAAAGAAATCCTCACCCCCAGGTTTGTTCATTACCTCCTTAGTTGTAAAGAAGATACCAAAATGAACATGAGGACGTTAACTAAGAATATCGTGAACTTTGTAGTTAGATAATTTTGTAATACTAAGATGACCTTTTCATGCGCTCAGGGTTTTTTTTTCTGTGCAGTTTAGTTTGTGTGACTGCAGTGGTGGGAAGACTGGACACCAGATAGCACAAGGGAAGTAGTCTGATACACACAGGGAGGTGGCAGATGCGCAGACTGGCTAAAAACAGAAGTGGGTTTATATCATCTTAATTGTAGTGATACTCACGGCCTTAAATGTGCCATAAGGCTGCCATGCTTTAGAAGTTGCTGTCTTTTTTGTATGTATGGTTTGTAAGAAAATAAGTGAACTATTTTCAGTGAATTAAACAGAAACGGTTTTAGCATATATTTTTTAAATTTGTCCATTCTGATACAGTAGAGTAAGCTTAATTATTTCCATTAGATGTAAACCTATAATCCATGATTCTACAGATGTCTTTTTTTTTCTTTTTTTTTTTATAAAAAGAAAATCTTTAGATTGTAAAGCAGGGCGATTGATCTCCTGTGCTGTAATTCAGTGGCTTACTAGCAAATTGCCTGAAATGGCTAAATGCAGTTGTTCCACATTTTAAATCTCTGATTTGTATTTGCTTTTATAATTGTCTTTAAAGCTAAAAATATTAAGACTCTATTGGATAGCTTAAATACCGTGTTGGGAAAAGGAAAGGGTAGATACTGGGATGGGAAAGGAAAATCTGAATTTTGGGCATCTGTTATCAGCATCTTAGATTTGAAATTATTTTATTTGAAAGTAATTTTGAAGCACAGCAGTGTTGAAGGAGGGGTAACTAACAATATAGTGTAGCAACAGAAGAGTCATCTCTACTACTGACATAATGAAACAGCATTCAGGTAAATTAATTTGACTTTTCTTGTCTCATTTTTAGCTGGAGAGTTGTTGAATTTCAACCTTTAGAAAGATCTCATGCAGATGAAGAAGAGGTAGGCTGTATTTTAATTAAACCACCAGTTTTTAATTAAACTAGATGTAATACATAATTGAGAAATCGGTGTATCTTTTCCGAAGTCACTGACTTCATGCAAATCCTGGTGAGTTTCAAATTTCAAAAATAAAGTATGAAGTATCAGATTGTAAAAATGTGTCTTATCCCAATCTACTCAACCCTATGATGGATGACGGAAATGTATCTCCATTAGTAATCGTTGTTTGCTCGTTTGTTTGGCTCTTCCGTCCCTTGCCATCAGCACAGTCAGTGCTCCCAAAGGGTGCCTTTGGTCAGCCTCCGCCTCCCCTGCTCCTGGGCATGACGGCACTGGGTCTTCCAGAGGGACTGTCTCTTCAGTGCTACCTGTGCTATAACATCCTCTTCTCTGATGGCCAGTTCCCATGGCCTGTTGCTCTTCAGGAGGTAATCTGGCATTTTGCCTGTGGGCCCAGCAGGTTTCCTCGGTTTTCTTCTCGGTGTTCATTTTCCTGCATCCCTCCTGTTGGGAGCAAACTTTCCTTCTTTCTGCTTTATCACGAACAATGTAACCTTCAGCATTTCCTGCTTGCCTGTTGAGCTAAGCTTGCACATCATGTGCTACTGTTGCTTCCTCCAGACATAAGAATCTACTATTTTCTTCCAGGGAATGTCCGTGGACTTTGCAGCTGCGGGTCCCTTTCTCCGCTAATCAGAGGTTTGAGGCATTTCCTAACCCCAGCGTGAATGTACCAGCAGGTCTGGTCTCTATGCTGGTGTTCTGTCCTTCCAATCTTTTTGTGGTTCCTTTTCCAGAAATCTGCCAGTTTTGCTGTCCTTTGGACATCTCTAATCTCCCTCCCATCTCTGCTACAGGCCACCATCAACTGTTGTAACTGTAGAGCTTTTTGTTCTATATGTACCTTCATCCACAATATCTGTTGTTGAGCTCCTTTTTCAGAGAATGTCTACCACTAGGGTTTAGGTGCCTTAGTAGCAGAAAAAGATTGCATTTGGGTAGCAGTACAGAAGTTTATGCTAAATACTGTGAACAAATTAAATCATTATTCCACTCCCTTGGGGATGAAAATAACACTCTCCGCAAAGGTGCTCAGAGTTTTACTAGGTCTGTAGCTGCCTGCTCCGTGGAAATGAACCTTTCCTTTCAGAGAGCATCATGGTCTCGGGTTCCTAGTTGGTGTAGTTGCACTCATTTGGCACTGTACTCTCGGGTTGGAAGGAAGAAAAAAACTTACTCTATCCCTGCCTTTTCTCACGCACTTGAGAAATTCTTGTGAAATCTGGTGGTCAGATTTATGTCACCTCCGCCACCGCCTTTTGGTTTGGTACCATCTCGGCTAGCAGGAAACAAGCCTGATCTTCTTTTGTGGTGAGAAGGTCAAATCACGTATGCAGGGAGAATTCTTCTGCAAGGATTTGAATTAAAATTAAACCATTTGGAGAATAACTAATAAGGCAGCAAGGGCGCCCTGTCCCTCGAGAATCTACTGTTCATTGCTCTGTCTTCGTCCTGGTATCTGGGGAGGGGGGGAAAGAATTTCAACGGTGATTTGCCTTCAGGGCTTCAAGGGACTTGCTTGGCAGACTCGGTGGATTTCTTGTTTAGATTTCAGATCCCATACAGATGACTTGTGTTATGTACTTTTAGCCGATTTTGCTGAAGGGACTTCAAGGTGTCTCTTTGTGAAGCTCATAGGCTAATTGTTCATTTAGTAGCCCTCCCAGTACATTTGTATTTGGCGTGACTAGTTGATCCTGTATGATTCATCCTCTGGTCAGGAAATAACTTGAGTGAACAATAAAGCAGCTTTGCCTCCTGCCGTGGTCCAGTGCTTCTGTATTGTCTGTCAGCTGCTCGGTAGAATGAGAGAGGAGAGATGTCAGACAAGACAAAAATGCTAAAGATCTTGTTTGTCTAAATCATGCTTTGCCAATTTTCCCCCTTTCTGTTGGGATCATGTTAATTGGTCTGGATGCTTTTCAGAGTACTGAGAAAAGGTGGTTGTCTGATCATAATTCTTCCACTTCCTTGCTTTAGGTTTTAAGCTGAGTTAGGTTTGTTACTGAGTAAGCTTGAAAAACAACATGAGAAATCAGTAGCATTACCTTTTTGCATTTTCCGCACTCGCACTCTGACACTCTTGAAGTTGTTCCTTGTACTGAAATCAAGGCAAGCTTCAGTAGATCATTCGTGAAGGACAAGAGAGGGCAAAATGTACGTTCTGCTTGTATATAAAGTAAGCTTTTTCTTTGCTTTCCACTGCATGGCAGCCTGTGGTGGGACTGTATAATAGTTTCCTTTCTGCCTGTCTTCTGCATGGCTAAGTTTAAACCTTCTGGAGTTGTCCTTGTGTCAACCAGCAGTTAGGGATTTCTTCTGCTTGATACCTCTCTTTTTTTTCTTCCCCACCTCTTCTCTCTCTTCTTCATTTAAAAGCTTTCAGTGCGAAAACCTGTATCCATGCAATAGACTTGCACCCAAAGCTTCCCCAAGTTGTGAAAAGATGTGGGGTCCTCCATTTGTCATGTTCTACAGGAGCCGCACTTCCAAGGATGGAACCTCAGCACTTTCTGAAAATCAGGCCCGTTCACTGTGCCTTTGTTTGAGTACAAAAAGCTTCCCTTTTTTGGGTGACTAATTTTCGTTCCTGGAAATTTTGCCTTACAAGGACAAACGTAACAGTTGGGCAATGCCAATGTTAATCTACTATCTATGCTCTGTTACTTGCTCTAAAAATCCTTAGGTTTTGGAAATAGAGTGTTTGAGTTTCCTGGTTTGCATGTATGAATTTGCAGTCTGTTATTGCTTTAAGGCATGGAAGGGTGTGGCACGGGTTTTCCTGTTTTGTTTTGGTTTTAATTTGTTTTGTCCAGGTTAAAGTTTCTGGCAAGGCATGGTTGCAAAGTAATGTTCAAGTTTATTTTGTAGTTGTTTTACTAATGACAAATATTTCGGAATAATTCTGTGTGTAATTAGTTTTGCCTAAGTGTTTTCATGGCTTATGACTCAGTGTTTCCCGTGAAGCCAAAGACTGAAACACAGACTTTGTTGTTTTGAGAACCTTTCAGAAATATTCCTGGTGCTATTCAACATTAATGCACAGTGTCTTGTAGCTTAACTAGATGTGATGGGGGGGATCCAAATCTTAGTTTGCTTTAAGTCTTTTTCTTTGAGTGAAATCATTAGACATGCCTCACAAGCAGGCCTTCCTAATAGTCCTTTCTCTCAACATCACTCCCAGATCCCTCCACTGAGGAATGGCAGTTCTTTTGTCCTTTTTCAAACTAACCTTTGTGGGGAAAAAAAAAAGTATCACATTTCTCCAGTTATAGCGGCTTTAAATTAACCTAAAGTTGGTGGAGGAAATACATAAAGCGTTACAAAGCTGGAGAGGGGCAGAGGCTGTACCAATAGAGACCTTTTACTCTGATGTAATGTGATTTTACGCATAGAACAAAGAATAATTTTTAAATAAGAAAATGTATTACTTGTTAGTCTTTCAATGGAATAGGGTAAAACTAATTTTAAAGAAACGAGTAGTTAAATCTGCTATCACCGGCTATGGAAGAGGAACAGTAAGGCTTATCTCTGTATTTTTCAAAACTCTTCACTTGGAGAGGAATGTGGACTTTGATTTTTGAAAGGAAGCTTGTTAAAAATGAAGTTTCTTCCCAGCAGGAAAAGTTTTGGCAATTTGCTAAGGAAAGTATTTTCCAAGTCTTGAAGTTTTTCTTTCAAAATTATCTTTTGTTTCCACTTCAAAGGAAATCTGAGCACACAGAAAAATCCTGAATTTTCCCTGAGGGAATAGCACTTTTTAGTTCATAAAATTCTCACTTTCACGCTATACATCATTGACCTTGGAAAGCCAGAATCTGAACTGAGATGCAGCCCCGTACAGATGCCATCCAAGTGACAGAGCTGGTGAATTCCAAAGCGAGGAGGAAGCCCATTAAGTTGGCTTGCATGAAAGGAAACCATCGGCTAACAAAGTGGTTTGTGTTTAACATAAATAAATGAAAGCAATGAGGAGTCTTCAAAACACAGTTGTGAGACGGGCAAACAAAGCAGCCCTGTTTGTCTGAAACTTCCTGTTGAGTGCTGGGCTGAGGAGGAACCGGGCACCTACAGTTTTAGCAAGCAGGTCCGGTGGCCGATTCAGATGGCACTGAAGTCTTTGGGATGTTTTCCGTTGACCCCGTTAAATTTCATTGTGGGGCTGTAGTTCATGACCAGCCTCCTAGGCTGGAAATGTGCTCTCTGGCAAGCTGCCTGCCGCTACCAGGTACGCTTACAGCAGCATAAATGCATTGTAATACTTTGCATTTGTACCTACAATGGTCATGAACTACCTCAGCACTGCAGGACTTGATAGAAAGAACGGCTTCTGCAGAAAACCTCGGGGCCATTAGTTGTCTGGAGTGGAGTACTTCCAGCTGACAATGTAACCTATATTGCATGGCTCTACCAGGCACTGCAGTGAGGACTCTGCATTTAGTTCTGTATTTTATCAGACTCAACCGGAAGATACTTGGGTGACACCACTGAGGATTTTGCTTTATAGAAAAAATTCAGTTTATTTTCCATGACCCCCTGATTATTGGTATAATTCTTGTCCAGGACGGATCTGGCAGTGCAGCTTCACAGCGCCTGTGACCAGGAATTGTTCTTTCCTAGAATTCCTCTGCTTTTGAGTTGGGAGTGGCTGGCATAAAATCCATGGCTGCAGTACTCGTACACTCTCGCCAGCCTTAGCTTTTTAGGTGAACTTTGAAGAGGCTGAATGGTTTGGAGCACTTTGAAATAACTCTGAGCTGTGCTGGAGGGGTCCAGCCAAGAGCTCGGCCTGCCATCTGGGGAGTGAGGGGGAAGGGCAGCAAAGCGCTCCTTGCCCAGCCGTCTCTAAGGAGCAAACTTCCTGGTGTGCTGCCAACGGAAAAATGAAGATGGTTCTTTCAAAGTGAAGGTCAGGTGCAATAGCTACATCTGAGGAATTTAACCTGAAAGGCTGGCTCTTGTTTGACAATGAGCAGCAGAAGTCCTTGCATTAGGGTCGTTTTAAGCTGTACCGGGGTCATTTGCTAAAGCATAGCAATAGCTAATCATAGCAAAAATCATTTGCTAAGAAATAGTCTCTTCAAAGCAGAAACCATTTTCTGCTTGGTTTCGTAGCAGGAATGCAGCACTTCAGGTTTGCTGAGTTCCTCTCAATGCAGAGCTATCGAAGTCCTTGGTGATCTCAGACCTATTTCTCAGTGCCTAAAGAGCACCTGGCAAATCCTGCTGCCTCCTAGCCTCCTCCTAACTAAAGCGGTCTCTGGAAACTCCTGGAATTTTTGCTTGTCTTTATTATGTGCTTTTAATACTGCCTTGATTTGCAAATGAATACTTGTCCTCTTAATTTTCTGCCTCTCACCGTGGAGAAAAATGTGTTAGTTGCATGGAGGGTATAGTTTCTATATCCATTCAGATCAGCCACGGACATGTAAAGAAATAAAGTGAAAGTGACAGCATCCCATATGCTAGAGCTCTAGCGAGAGTGTAAGCTGAATGCACGTATTTTGATGTGCCTTGTGTTGCCTCCCCATTTGGTGAACAGACCTTTATAACAGAATTATATATGATACTGGCTGCCTTTATTTCTCGTGATGTTCATAATTACAGCAGCAGCTATCCCTGTATTTTGTTACAGATAGAAGATCTGTCAGATGAAGTTTTTTCCTTACGTCATACGAAGTATGAAGAAAGAGAGCGAGCAAGGTGGTCGCTGTGGGAGCAGAGCCGGTGGCCCAGAAGGAATAGCAGGCAGGTGTATTGGCTTTGATAAGAGCGTTCCTGTTGAATGGTGTTGGGTGTTGGTACAGCAGTTTCAGAAATGCTGTCACGGAGAAGTTTGAAAATGAGGGCACTCTTCATTAATTAACTCGTCAGGGACAGTACCAGGTATGTTTGGTTTTGTGGCTGGAAAGGGAAGGCAGTTCTGAAGCACGCATACTTACAGAAATTTGGCATGTTAGTGACCTGGTACTAGTGAATAAAAATCTTACTCCCATACTGAACACATAGCTCTGCTGGTTTGTGCCACTCCCGGTTATTAGGACTTCAGCCACCAAGTGTAACATGAGCCCTTCTTCACTCACCTGACTTAGATGCAAGTCCACTGCATTCAGAGATGTGTTATGGAAGGGGCCTGCGCTGTGCCGGGAACCTTACGCTTAAAGTCATGGTGTGAAAAAGGTTAATTCTCACAGGCTTGCTGTCTGGTGCAAATCTCATCAGAATTAAATACAACCCCTAAAAGTCTTCCAAAAAGTGGTGCATATCAGAGCGAAGATCATAAACTTGTATGCGCAATTTGCCGCCGGGAAAATGATTCCCATAAATCGCTTCAGAATCTGCCAGGACAAAATGCATCCTATAAATGCTGGGATAACTTTTTGTGCTATTTATCATATGCTTGTGTCTACTTTTGGCTGAAAGTGAACCATGACACTATGAACAAATACGCAAAGACAGCTTTTTTTAATGCAGGATAAAATTAGAGCTAAACCGTATTAAGGCAGTATAAGCAATTTTGAACATAAAAGAACTTTGGGAAGTGTATTGAAAAATACAAGTTCTGTACGTGCCCTTAATTTGGAAACTCTGTGAAACTCCTTGGTGAAATCTTAGTGATATTTGAATTCAGAAGTAAAACTGCCATTGACATGAGCAAGGTCAGACTTCCACCTGGCATTTAAGATGTGTGCCAGTATTTTATATCTAGTTCAGATTTGCATTAAAGGCAAGGTCAAAATTTTTAATCTTACTAAATTATTTTGAGTGCTTTGGAGATGGGTCCAGAGCAGAGGTGGGAAGGGGAAGCCCAAGGACCTGCTGTTTCTTCGCGAGTTACGTTGTCACAGTCTCCTGATAGTGCAGTTTGGACTCCGCATGCTCCAGCGAATGATGGCATGTTCTCGTGAGTGGGAACGGCCCACAGCTCACTGACTTCCTTTGTCCAAAATGTCAGTTCTGGTGAGCATGTGGAGCAAGGCGCAGGAGTGGGAACAGCAACCAGCTGTTCTGCAGCCAGAGTGTGCCTGTTCCAGCCCCGTTTTATCTGGTTAGCTCCTCCACAAAGCACGTTTTGCTTTGGCTTGTGACAAGGAGGTTGTCAAGAACCATGTGTGTTTTCATCTGCTCTTTTGATTTAAGTAAGTACAATGTGGGTAGCATGTATGGAGAAACTCAACACTTTGCAAAGAAAATCTAAACTGATCCTGGTGATGTGAAGGGGCAGGGAGTAGCTCTTAAGACTCTCGTCTCTTATCCTGCACTAGATCTTACAGCAAAAATGCTGACGGACGACACAGCCAAGATTCGGTGCAGAAAGACCACCATGGCAGCTCCTGTGCCTCGCTGCATTGCGCTGCTGAACCTGTTCCCGAGTTGACTTCAGAAGCCCACAGCTCTGTTTGTTCAGGGATTGCACAACTCTGCAGGGAGAGCCAGGAAGCGAAGGTGGGTGTTTCCAGTAGCTTCTGGGTCTGGTCTGGTATTCAGTGACCACTATCTCTAACCTAAAACAAAGCAGCTGAATAATATATCCTCCTGTGTCACTGATCAGAATCTCAGGCTGTCGCCCTGGTTTATGTGCACTGAACACAGTGCTCCTGTTTAGAACTAGATTGCTATGCTTTATGAATTAAGCCCAAGATTTTGTCAACAGGTAAAAAGTTCATTGCTCAGTACACACGGCACATGTTTTTGAGGTGAGTATGGCAGACCTGGCTTCAGGGATGCTGGATCTTTTTTTAGAGGTGTTGGCCAGGGTTCCAGACAGGCCTGATCGTTACAGGGTCAGGTATCCTGACGGTCTGGCACCATGGCAAAGAGCTTCCCCCTTCCTGTACTGTGCCTGTTCAACTGTAGCTCTGTTACTGGTTCAAAACCGTATGAAGCCAGCTTACATTGACAGCTGGTGCCTAGCAGTGTCGTATTCTTTATCTGAAGAGCCCTGCAAACATTGCAAAGACAGACCCTCATTTGTTACTTGATAGCAGATCATTCTGCACATAGCTGATCGGTTCAGACTCAACTGAAATCCCTTTTTCCCCTCTTTTCTCTTTTTCCACCCTCACTCCTACACTTCTGATTCCTTTCAGTCTGGGCTGTGGGAACTTCGAGTTTTTCCACTAAAAGATGAAGAGGTAGAAGCTTTACTGTGCCAAGATCAAATAACGAATCAGACTGAAATGTCAAGTGCAGCTTTCCCCAGCGACTCGCTCTGTACTTCATGCACACCCATTGGTTTGCCAGACAATGGCCATCCACCAAGAAAGCAATCTACCGAAGAGTCAGAAGACTGCGAAAATGTTTGCCTGGGAATCAACAATACAAGAAAACAAAGGTGACAGGGAATAATGTGGTTCATTAAGAAAGCCAATTAAGGTGGAGAAAAGTGTAAGGTAAAATCTCTCTTGTTCACACAGCATATGACAGCACAATTCAAAACCTGTACGTTAGCTGCATATAATATATTTTCTTTCTTGCTTTGTAACAGGCAGGATAAATCCCAAAGACAACACTTTCTTCTTCCTGAACCCCAAGAGAAAGTAATTATTTCAAGCTGGAAGTCTAATATTCCCAGTGTCGGGAGTGGGCGCACATAAATTGCTGGCACCATTCACTTTTTGTTGTCATATTGCCACATTTGTTAATAATCATCCTTTTCTGTTTTGTTTGTTTTCAAATACACTTCTGGTTCCAGTGGATTCTGGTGCAGCAGGGTATGCTGTGTACCTTAACCAACAACTTCAACTGAACACAGAAAAACTACTTGAAAAAACAGTGAGGAGAAGCGATAGCCTCGGATTATTTTCCTGTGTGGTATGACCACGGGGCAGAAATCTGCCTCACTAAATGCATGTGTGTAACCCTTGCGTAAGGTAAGGGTAGGTGAGAACCAGCAGTTTCAAAGCAGGCGTTCTGGAAGCCTTGCATCTAGCTTAAAACCTGTACTCAGCTCTCAGTAGTGCCAGGGCATGTTTCATATAGATGTCCTCAAGCAATAAGATAGAAATAGACCACTGCATTTCAGTAGTTGATATATCTGCTACTCAGAAAGTACAGTTTCTGCTTCAGTCATGTGGGTATAGAGAAACGGAAGGAAAGAGGATTTGAGTCAAATCAGTGGCGCAGCTCTTTGAATAATGTGGTTTGGGTCATCTTACTTCATTAGTCCTTCAGTAGCTAATGAGGCTCATAATATTTTGCTTTAATATGTTAAAGACAAAGTCTTGTTGCAATTTCTGTACAGTGCCTTGCAAGAGTCTCGTAAGTATGCCAACATTTGGTGATTAGCTGAAAAGGAAAAGATGATTGATGTCTAGAAGACCAATAAAGAGAAAAGCCCCAAAGCTTTCCATTGTGATTCTGGATAGATTTTTTTAACTTCCCAGCAAGTTCACAGCGAGGAAACAAAAGCAGGTTGTTTAGACTTGCATTTAAATAGCGTAGCTTGGAATGTATCTGCGATCTGAAGAGGTATTAACCAAGATTAAACATTGAATGTAGGTATAATCCATCAACAGGAAGTTTTTCTGTGTAGGACAGTTGAAGGCAATTTAATAGGAGTCTCTGTTTTTGTGCAGAATTTTCTTCCACGTGTAATATCTGGAATGGCGCTGGACAGATGACCCAGTTTTAGCGTCAGTTTTTTTTTTTTTGTCAAAATGACAGGAAATAATACACTGGGTATCTGAAAACAGTTCAGTAAAGTTTCAACACTACAACCTATTGCTACATTGTAGTTTATTGCACATTCTGATTATTTTTTTAAACACTTTTTTAACACTGGTTTGTCTTAAACTTGAATCTTGCCTCAATGTCTGATACAATAATCTTTGATGCAAGGTTGGTTTTTTAATTAAAAGTTATTTCTATATATGTTGTATATAGTCTGAATTTGATGGCCTTTTAGAAGTTAAGAAATAGCAGTAATGCTTCCTCTTGGCACCGAGACCCGCTTGGCCCAAGAACGGCTTTGCAAACACACTGAAGCAGCAGCGGCACTAAGCTTTGCTGTCATACTGAAGACAGAGCTGGTGCTCTGAGGCTAAGGTCCCCCTCAGCGTCTCAATACAGAGGTGATTTTCCATCTCTCTCGTCCTGCATGTGCACCTGCTGCTAGGAGGAGGTTTCTGAAAGGCACATGTCTGCACTGCTTTGCAGGTCTTTTCCATACCCCTGTCCGTTCATTAAGAAGCCTGATGTGACCAGCTCTCACCCAGCTTACTGTAAGGTCAGGGCTTCCTGCTCTGTCTGACCCCTGAGGCAGTGTGAGGAGTTTCTGCAGTTTCAGAGATGGGGCAGCCCGAGTAAACCAGCCGGCTAGCCACCTTACGTGTCCTGAAGGAACAGGAGGAAGTGTTTTGCTAGACTGGGGAGTGGGATGGGAAGGGTCTTAAAAGGAGGCCAAAAAACCCCTGTGCTGGATTAACCAAGTTTGGTCAGCCTGGCGGACTGTAAAGCTGTTCCTGCACTGCTGTTCAGTTCCCTGCTGTCGTGTGCTGTTGAACCATTGTGTTGCTTTTGGGTCAGTCCCCAGTGTGCTGGTCTAAAGCAGCTGCTTGTTGCCTCGTCAGCTGCAGGGGCTGCACAAGCAGTTAACGATACGAGCAAGGGTAAGCACATTTTCTCTTTAGATGGTCTTGTCAGCCATTGTGGGAACCAGCTAGTGCCTCACATGGCAGCAATAAAAAGGCTAGCCAAAGAAAGGCCAGGCAGCCAGGAGACGCAAAAAAAAAAATCCCAGGAGGAACTATAAAAATGTCTGTTTGGTCATTAGCCCACCACAGTCAGAAGTCTTTTCTCGAACAGCTGCCTTTCAGCTGGCGAGACCCATGACAGCAAACTGCAACTGCCTTCCCACAAAGAGCTGCACGGCTGGAGAACAGTGCCAGAGCATTTCTTCCTCCCCGCACCCCGCTACGGGGCTGCTCTCCAGGCATCAGTGGCGCGCAGGTTTCTGCCATCAGGTGAGCAGCAGCACACACGAGTGTCGCAGGCAAAGGCCAGTGGGGAGGGGTCACAGGAACAGGCTGCATTTGCTTTTGTCACGTCACCTGCCTACCTCCAGCAGCCCTTATCTGGCAGGGGCTTTGAGTGCATGTCAAGCGAGATGCTTTTTGCGAAGCCCCAGGCTGCTCCTCAGCCACAGCACCTCTAATTATTTGCCACCTTCTTGCAGCAGAGCAGGTGCTGTGCTCTGCCCTCTCTCTCTGCTCTGTGCGTCTTTGCTGCAGCCAGTGAGGCACCCAATTTTTCAGTAGCCCCATTTCACTACTGGGACAAGGTTAGAAAACTTGCTTAACTGAACTTGGTCACAGGACCAACCTCCCGCTTTCATCTCCTTTCCCCGTGCTGCATGCAGCTGGAATCGGCACTAGTATTCCTGTTCATTGCCTGCAGCCCTTCTCCCTGCAGAGCTGGACTCCCACCCCCAGACAGTTCAGTTTTGCATGAATGTTGGTGTCGGGAGGAAGCTGCCGGTGGTGGCAGCGGGCTGAGAGCTCAGAGCCAGGCTCTTGCTTGAAGCCATAAAATGTGCAAGAAACCCCTTTTCTTTTTCAAACAACGGGGGGTGGGGGGAAAACACTGATTGTCTTTTGGTTGTTAAGCTACAAAGACAGCTGTCAGCGCTGCTCTTAAAGTCGTGGCTGCAGATACTACAAAGGCTAACTGTGAAACACCAACTTAAACGTAATGCAGCAAGGCCGCCCCTGACGCATGAAACCGGGGTGTTGCAGCTTCACAAAGCAAGCCATTGCCCTTGCGCTTTGTTTACCATTTTCAATGGAGATTTTTTTTTTAAGCCCACTTAAGGTCTGCTCCCTGCTGCCACGAGGGTTTAAACGCTTCATCTCTGCATCCGGGACCTTAACAGAACCTAAGTACAAATCCAAACTTCCAAGCCCTATTAAAATTAAGCTCTGTGTGTGTGTACTGCAGTTTTTAACCTTGCTCAGAGCTGTGCGCTGTACCACACTGCGGAGCGCCTGTCCAATCCCTGCCTTACTCGACTGTATCAGTTTCTTTTATCCTGTTTTCCAGTGCAGATAGAGCCTTTCCTCTGTCGGATGCCCCTGCACCATGTGACTCAGTATCACCAGACTGCGCTCTCCCGCATTGCTGAAACTTTGCTGTATCAGGGTATTGCAACACCTAACGGTCCTGGGGTTTACTTGGCCCTGTGGATACCGTGCAAGCAGCCCTTTTGGTTTTCATGTCAGTGTTTGGTTCAAGTCCTGCGGCTGTGGCCCTTCCGCTGTGGGGTTACGTTGCTGAGTACAGGAGAACAGGCCTTAACAGAGCCTAACAGATGACTTCTGTTCACGTATAGAGGCAAGACACTGGAATGCTCTTAAATGTTAAAAGACCCAAGTAGCCTTACTGTTACTTCCACGGATGCTCTGCAGTC
Source organism: Steatornis caripensis (assembly GCA_013398225.1). Lineage (NCBI taxonomy): Eukaryota > Metazoa > Chordata > Aves > Caprimulgiformes > Steatornithidae > Steatornis > Steatornis caripensis. The sequence continues at coordinate 495,564 of VZSC01008322.1, read as the reverse complement.
ACTAATAGCTTTAACGTTAGGTGTGTAAAAAGCTGCTGCAGTAGCAGTCAGCTGCAGAAACCCACCTGAGTGGGCTTTAGACAGAAAGAAGCCATCGAGTAATTTCTCTCTCCCACAACACTCCAAACCTGACAGTCACTGGAAGTGCAAACTACCAGATTTAAACCAGTGACTGCAACCTGTGAAAGAAAACACACTGTACGGTTCCATGCTGAAAACAAAGCACAGTACCATCAATTAACTAGCATGACTTTGGGACATCCTCCCCCTTCCCCAAATTAATTAGAAAAAAAAAAGCAGGAATGGTTTGATTACCCTTTCAAACCAGCTTACGGTCAACTGCAGGAGGCAAGGCTACTGCCGCTGCTGTCCAACTGCTTTCAGGAGCATGAAAATCCACACTTCCACATCGTGAACTGACATTTTCACAGCCTGTTTGTGGCTGCTTGGCCTGCATTTTAGATAACAGAGCCGTGACTGTTTCTCTATGCACAGTACATTAGAGTCTGCACAGGTTCTTTGTAGGAGGACGAACAAGCTGCTTGCACACATCTAATCACAGTCATTTGGACTGTTGCCTTTCCTAGCCAAGCTTTCTTTTGGCAAACCTCTTCTGAAAGGTGGCTTAGGTGCAGTAGGTCCAGATGACCCCATTTTTCTTTTGCTAGTTCTCCAGTGGGGTTGCAAGCAGAAACAGGAAGCAAAGACATTTGTTCACCTAAACCACAATTAACCACACAGGAAAAAGTAGTTGTTTAGCCATTTCAGACACTCGTCTAGATTGTTTGAACTAGCCCAGCTCCTCCCACTAAATGGCAGTGACCCACGCTGTGCCGCAGTGGTCTCCTTCCACAGCCACCGAGCAGAGGCCTATCCGCAGGCCACCTCGCAGCTCCCAGGCTTAGAAGGGGGTGGATCAGCTAGCGCCAGCACTGCCTCAGCTTTTGGTAGGTGACATGTGCCCAGCTTTGCGCAAGGACAACAGATTTGACTTTGGCCTTGTGGAAACACACTGGCTGCAGCTGCTGAGCCTTCTGGCCTGTTCCCCTGGGGCAGCAGACTGCTTACAACCCTTCTGTAATTATAACTTCAAGGGAAAAATACCGTGAAATATTAAAGGAGTCAGGAATACTAATCGGAGCCAAGGGAGGCAGGTCTAAGCTAAAATGACCTGCTCAGGTCTTCCTCTAGTGGGCTGTAACTCTCACCTTCCATATGCCCAAGCAGGCCAGGCTGTGAGGTCAGCACAAGCAAAATGAACGTATGAGCGCTATTTGGCTTCATAACTAAGGGGAGCGCTAAGCCGTTTTACAGAGCCATCTCCACGCAGTGCACTTCAACCGCCATACACTGAAACCACGTCACTAAATCACACGCCTGCGTGTCGCTACCTTAATCACTTGACACAGGCAAGCCCCAAGGGGCCTGTGGGCCAGGATGAAGTTTTTTGACTATCATCTGTAGGGTTTTAAAGCAACATTCTCACATGGAATGCCGTCACTTCCAGGAATTTCAGACACAGCTGTCCTGACTGGCTGTTTGAAAGGTAAACAAGAAGGTATTTCCTAGTCTGTGACCTGACAAAGACGGTGTGCTGGCTTGTTTGATGCTTGACTTACGGAGGTTGAGTACTTCTGTGCAGTAAAAGCAAAACATAGGAACATTTCCAGCAGCCATGGGATTTTTTTTTTCGCCCTCTTAAACTGCATTTTTCCCGCACTTGTTCCCAAACCCACTCATTTTTGACAGTCAGCTTAAAGGAGACTTACCACACCAAGGGAGGGGTGTTTAATACAGATATTGGAAAAGTTTTGCAGGAATGCACAGATCAAATGACAAAATACAGACAGCAGAAGGCAGTTTGATTAGAGTCTTCCACAAAAGAGATTGCTTGTGGTGATGCTACGCTCTTCTAGCAAGCAAAAAGCTGACTGAAGTTTCGTTCAATCCAGTCAGCGTTACAGGTTGTGCCATAAAATTAGCCTCCACAGAATCAACAGACAGGTTCAAACCATTGCATTTCCAACCCTGAAAGACAGCCAGAATGTTTTTCACTGCTGCTTGCATCACTGCAGCGAAGGAATGATTCCTGTTCAGCAGCAACAAGTTTCCGTCATTAACGTTCATCCAGGCCTCCCTTACGCATGAGAAACATGGGTTCTCCTGCACGCACAGAGCCTTCTTGAACGCTGCTTGGGTAGGTCTCATCGATCCAGACAGCGCTTTTGAGCTGCTTCTGAACACACATTCCTTAGAAGATTGATCACAGATCTTGGATCTGCGCTCTTCATGATAGCGCTGCCAGACACAATCATATTTGCACCTGCCTGAAAGACATCAAACACCCACTCAGTAACACGGAACAGAGCAACTTCTGACAGAGCTTTCTTGCTGTGAAACACGTACGGAGGCAGTGAATTCTGGGCCGGTGGGCAAGCAAGCGCTATCTGTCTGTGGGACATGGGTAACGTATCTCTAACTGCACCCACAAATCAAGTTCAGAAAAGACAGCTCTTCCCCACAGAGGTAATTTCTTTGTCATTGCTCCTGTTTACCCGAATGTACACTGAACAAACAACTTCTCTAGCTTAGGGGAGGCTTCGGTAGCCGCTATTAATAAAGGCACAAGATCACACCTCAAGTACCATTGAGGTTTACTGTTCCCTTGGAAAACTAACAGTCAAAATGCAATTCTTCCTAAGCTTTATTTTCTGAGGGACGATGAAGTCTCTCAGCATGGTGATCGAGAAGGCTGCTCCGCTTCAGCCTCTTACCTCTGCGCACTTATGGATGGTGTCGGGCCCAACTCCTCCATCCACTTCAATGTCCAACGAGGGAAACTGTGTCCTCAGCCAGTGAACCTGAGAAACGGTACAAAAAGGTCAGCACCGAGAGCCACGCTCAGCTGCTACAGTTGCGTACAGCTTCCTGCACGCCCAGACAAGGTTTGTTCACTTCACCACTGCGCTCCATACCGTTAATAAGCTTTAAGCTCAATAAATAAGGAAAGAGAAACTTCTTTTACCTTTGGCATCATGTCTTCCATAAATTTCTGCCCTCCGAACCCAGGTTCTACTGTCATCACCAAAGCCATGTCTATCTGATTGGCCCAAGGTGCCAAGAATTCAACTGTAGTGCCAGGCTTGATGGCCAAGCCAACCTGGAGGAGAGGCAAGACAAAGCCAAGCGCACCTTAGGCTGATGCAAACACAGCACGACTGCCTTGCGCTGGGTGCGAACTCCTCCTAGGAAAATAATTACGTGTCTGCGTAAGAGCAGTAAGGACAGGTTGCTCTAAATCAAGGTTCCTGGTTTTCTTAAACTACAGCTGGTGTCTGACCTGGCGCACGGGCTGCGCGCACCAACCTGCCGGCCCCAAACGGCAACGACGGGTTCTCCGTTGCCAGAAAACGCGGCGGTTCGCTAAGCCGAGCGCAGCGTGCGACGCCCGAGCCTACGCGCCCCTCACCTTCATCCCGTTCTCCCGAATGTCTTTTATCAACGCCCCGGGGTTGTCCGTAGCCTCCAGATGGAAGGTGTACTGGTTCGCGCCAGCGACGGCCATCGGCTTCACCCACTGCTCCGGCCTGGCGACCATCATGTGCATGTCTGCGAGGGGGGAGCGGAGCCCACACCGTAAGCGCGGCGCCCCGCACGCGCGCCCCGAGCGCGGGCGCCCCCCGGCCCTTACCGAAGAAGGGCTCCTGGCCCAGCC
>VZSC01008322.1:414702-491142 GCA_013398225.1 Steatornis caripensis | reverse complement strand
CGGGGCCCCTGCGAACGTCCGCGCTCGGGCGAGGGGCCTGAGCTGGGAAGGAAGAGGAGCGGCCCTGCGCCGCCAGCCCCGGGGGGAGGCTCGGGTTGGAAGCGGGCGGGTGAATTTTAACAAACGCTGCCCCTGTCCCACAACAAAACGGTCTCGCGTCGCAGCACCTCTTAGGAAGGGAGAGCGACGCGGTGTTGCGCAAGGGCCTTAAACACAGAACTCCGTCCTTTTGCCGTCAGACTCCTCTGTATTTAGTCTTTGGGACAACGCTTGCACAAAATGCTGAGGCAACGGGACCGACCGACACCGACGAGACTCGCACGGCCCAGACACTGTTGAACACGACATGCGCTTAAGGCCTCTAACACTACTAAAGCAGCATCGTTTGTTTTCGCAGCAGAAATAAGAGCAGTTCGGTTACAGAGATACTGGAGGGAAGCAGAAAGCCAGCTGAAGAACACCGTATGCACCTCATCAGTACAGCATTAAGCGCGACCAGTACAAAAGTAAAACACTTGAGAAAACAGACTGACTGCTCTGCCCGTCTGTTCCTGCTCTCAACAACCATCCAACGAAATCAAAGCCATCCGCCCAGCCACCTGAATAAAACGAAATTACAGATTACGTCATTTATAAGCCACATTGATTTCTAGCAGGGTCGACATTACGAAGAGGCATTTTAAGTCCTTGCTATGGCTTACTGCTGTGGATTCACTGGCGACAGCGGGAAACCTGAACGGAAACATTTATTACGTGTACTGAATTAAATGAAGTAAATCACAGTTATTTTGTCATCATTAGAGTGGAGTGCCGTGGTGAGGCATCTACTTTTCATTAAGAAAGATGCTTCCTTCTCATTTTCAGCAGAAAAGGTCACTCTGTAAAATGCACCGTGAATTCTGTATGTGTTGTGTCGAAGCCATTTACTCGGCTCGTGTTTAAACTCTCTCCCCAGCCCGACTGTCAGAAACCCAGCCTACCTCAGCGTTTGAAAGCAAAGCTGTTTTTTCTCATTTGTGCGTCACTGTTAATAATAAAACTTAGCATCTGGAATTTGGCAATTCTGGGAGTGCCCTCCAAGCTAGGAGCTAATCCAGAGCAGTCTCCTGTAGGTAGCTGGTGTTGCCTCCCGTTCGCTGAGAAGATACGAAGCGGTACAGCGCGTTTGGGTCAGCAGTTTGTCATTCAGGACGCACATTGAGCAGCATATCGAGACACTGCCATCTTCACCCAGCCATCTCTCTTACAAAAGCACGTATACGTTAAAGTTGCATTAGTCACCATCTCTCTCTCTATATATATGGTGATACAGGTGGTGCACTATAAAAACAGTTGCCTTTGCAGCCCTGCTTTTCCCAAGGGGTGCTGGGAGTCTCTCTCACCAATGCAGTGGTGGCAGAGCACACTCGACACCCATGAGCCTGGGAGAAGGATGGCTTTTGCTATCTTCAGGGGTTTAACGTGCGTGAGTTCCCTCCTGAGATCGGTGTGCACAGTTCCCGTCACATTTGGGCACTTGGCAAATCCTGGGCAGGCAGCACAGCCTGAAGGCTCCGTGGGTTTCAGCAGGCTGAAGCCTCCTGTCAGGGATACAGTTAATTTTCCACGCAACAGTAACAACCGCATGCCCCGCAGGACAGCAGTGAGGTGGTCGTTTGTGTGGCAGTATTTTAACTAGCTATTTCAAAGCTGTCGAAGAGAGATGCGAGTCCTTTCTTTGGAGACGGCTAGGAGGGTGTCGCTCTGTCTCCTCAGTAAGGCTGTTTCATGATGCATGTGTCCAAATTACAAGCCCTCAGGAGCCAAACTGGTAATTAGTGCATTTTACAGACTCTCAGGATGATCTAAAACATTCTCCTCTGTGCAATAATGCCAGGATTATAAACTCTACTTCTTCTAACGTAAGCTGAAAAAGGCAGCGTACGATTCCCAAAGCACAGGGTAACTTTGGGCGTTGCTCATGATTTCATGGTTTGTTTCACAGCTGTTTTGCAGTTTGCCCATAAGCAGCTAATGGCCAAATTCACATTCCAGTGTAATTCCATGATGCTGCAGCATAGCCCATAACTCAGCTGTGACTTCAGCTGATCCCCCATGGGGAGCTCCACCTACATATAAGTGTTACATATATATATATATATATTTCTCTAATACTTGCAGCCATGAACATGATGTACATAAAATGGAACCTTTTTAAATACAATCTCAACATGCCAAAAATAGATTCTTTCATCAAGTTTCTGCCCTGCAATATCCATCTTTTGTTTACAATGTACATATATATTTATATTTGTATATATAGGAACATGAAAATACCATATATAAATATTTACTTTAAATCTCTAGATCTAAGTACATACGACAGCATCAGTGGAGCAGTCGCTAGGTACCAGAAGGTCCACGCATTCCAGATGCGGCTTCTTGGGTTGTTTTTCAAGCTGTGGAGATGAATTACTCGGTACATTTAAGCAGGACAGCATGGGCTATTTATATCATCTGCAGACCACTCACCCCCTGCCCATCTGTATCTGTGCACAGCACATGCATCCTACTTACGGTATGTACTGTATTTAGTTTTACAGAGCAAATATTTTTGTAGCACAAGGGCAGTATCTTACAGAGTGGAATGAAACCAACAGACAAAAGTAAACTCAAGTAAAGTCTGCAGTGTCAAACCAAAGAAAAGATACCTCTAATTGCTCTGTGGTGCTTATCATCGCTCTGCAAGTTAGAAACAATGGTACCAGGCTTGTGTAAATCAAGCTTTAGATTCGTAGTTTTCGTCAGTGTTTTCGCTGTCAGTACCAAGGTGTAAGAGTCTTGGATTCAGCTACTATATACCCCTCCTCTCAGAAATGCTACAAAAATAAATCTTGGGCACAATCTCAAAAGAGGCTTCTCTCCTCCATCTCCTAGAGTACAACAGCCTGCTTACACGACGAGGCTGCTCATCACAGTACGCGGCTGCCAAATCAAGGTTTTTATGGACTGCCTATTTGCCCACATGCCCCTACCCTGAGAATTTTGCAAAAATTCTCTGTTCTTGCGGTCTTGCCCTGAACTGAAATACATTTCACAAACAGAAATCTGCCAGTCTATAGCAACCGCCTTTTAGCTATTTTCTGCTTTTGGATAATAAAGTGCTCTTGTTTTAATTAGTTACCAGGGAACTCAATGGAGAAGGTACACTTTCTCTTCCCCCTTCCACTACTGCACTTCCCCAAGGGTTAAACATGAGATTCATCTAGATCAACATCAGTCTCCCCAAGCTCCACGTGCGTGAAGCTGAAGTGAGTGGCCAGCAAGGGATTCTCCATCCCATTGTCCTCACTGATGTGAAGGACAGTGTCTCCGTGCTGCAGCAAGCTGGTGGTCTCGAGGCCAGCGTAGTCCTCGGTGTCAGAGAGCTGTGTGGGTGGCGTGCTTTGTCCGGTTGTTGGCCGGGATTCCAAGCCCTCCTCTTTTTCCTTCTCCTTCTCAGCAGAAAGCGCCTCGCTCTGCAATTGAGGAGAGCCAGCGGTCAGGCTCAGAGAAAGTGAGGGGGGGGGGGAATCAAGGGGACATCTATAAAATATTTTCTCATTCGGAAATACTTTTTAAGATAAAGGGCCAGGCACTTGCAGATTATAAATCCCTAAAATTTTGCCCCAACAATGATATATTTTTGCTGGTGAATCAAATTTATAACAATGATCAGAAAGGTTATCTGATTTCAGTCATTAATGCTTCCTTATTTGATTTTTTTAGTGCATTTTCAAGACACGTGTCTTTCTGTTGTTCATGGCAACAGGCATAACCCCCAAAAGACACTCGATATCTGGGCATATAAAAGTGATCTCAGCATCGCTGATGTGTTGAAGGGATGACCGTGATTGTCCCTGCACTGTCCTCAGTGCTGTCCAACACAGGAAAATGTCAGACAAGCCATTTCTTTTGAAATGTCATGCTTTTGCGCAAACCGTCTTTGAAGGAGCCCTTCCTTAAGGGCGCATTTCTCAGAGAGCAAGCTGTAAAAACCTGTTGATGAAAACTTGCACCAGTGAGCAGGCCCAGAAGGACTTCTATATGCGATGGGAAGACAGAAGGGGAAGATACAGGAAATACATTTGCAAATGAAGAATCATTGCATAGATCGAGAAGTGAACGGTTTACAAAAGTAGGGGGTTGGACAGCAAACTCAGCCTAAAGAACAGACACGCATAAGAGTTTGCCGTCTTCACTCACCCACCAGCTTTGTCATAGTCCTATAATGCATCAGGCATTTGCCCTGCAACTTTGACGAAGCCGCGGACAGACACACACGATAAAACTGCCAACCACGTTACCTGGCCAGTGGTCTGGCTATGGAGATCAGCTACAATGACGGCAGGTGAGGAGGTCAGCACGGGTTTACTTAGCGATTCTTGCTTGCTGGTCGCCTCGGGGCTGCTGCGGCTGCAGCCCTGCTGCTGGGCTGCTGGAGCCGACGTGTCCCCAGCGGAGGCTGTTGTGGCCTCAGGCTGGGCTTCAGTGAAAGTCACAGACCGCTTCTGCTCCGCTGAAGGGTACAAAGCCCAGAAAATTGAGTATTAAAACACTACAATTAGGCAAGGAAAACACAACAAGAAAAGCAGAGCGAGAATCCTTGCAATTTTTAAAACTAAGACAGGATTCATGATTCCCTCCATCTTTATAAGCTGTCTAATTGGAGTCTAATCTAAAAGCCTTTTACCCGAGGCTTCCTCTAAAGCGGCAGCAAGAGCTGGGGATCTCCTGAGGACTACTCACCCTACCTATCTTTGTCATGGCTTGGTGAGATAAATGCCACGCATAACATCTTTCCATCCCAGAATATACTGAATTGAATTCCATGTTAGGCACTTTTGCCCTCAACTAAAAAAGGAAAACTGCAAATATGTAAGGGAATTGCCCAAGGTTTTCCAGGAAATCTGAGAAAAGCAAGAGGGCAGCCGATGGCTCCTTATTCCTGCAGACTGAGTCTACTATCTGCGAATAACGGAACAGCACAGGGTGAAGACAGCTAGACTAAAATCTAACAGTGAAACTGATATCCCCGCTCCTGCTCTTAATTATTTTGGGTCTACTTTTATGCTTCAAACATCTCCAGCAGCACTGTTGCGCCCGCACCGTCCCATTTAGAAAACCAGAAAGTTTGCAAGCAACCTTAGCTCTTCCAGGTGTTTCCTGCAAAGTTAACTGCTCACACTTTAGATGGTACAGAATACAGCCACCCGCTCTGCTAGGCAGTGCTGACTCCTGGAAGCATACGGCATGGACTAGAACGGTCCTACATTCGTTTCCATATCCAACCCTTAAAGCTCTGCACTGGTAAGCTTAGAAATGCTAGGAGATTTCCTTCTTTCTACTGCTTTCAATAGCAGCTTCAAAATATGCACATCTGGAGGTTTTGGACAAGGCATCCTGAATAGAGGACACCTGCTCCCTAGATTGTCCACACCTTCAGGAGACATGATAATTCACTGTCCTTGTCCAGTTTCACTTTGCAAACCTTTGGGGAAGCCATCAAAGTATTTTGAAGGGATGATTTTCTGATAGGATATCCACTTACTAGGAAAAAGGATAAAACTCTGGGACTTCACTTTCATATAGGCTACTAACAACACACTAACTTTTCCGTTAAGCTAAAACGATGACATAGTATTTTCTACTTTCAGATATGAAGTGCTGGATCTGGCATGCAGCATTGCCCTACCACCAGGTTTTGGTTTTGGCTGGATGCTCCGGCGCGTGGTTGAAAGTCGAGCTCCGTGACGGCTGCGAGGTTCGGTTTGAGTTTTCTGACGTGACAGTAGTGGTCGTCGAAGCTAAACATTGGAAGAAAGAGTTAGGCTGATGTGTGTTCACACATTACACAATTTCTCCTCTGGAAGGAGAACAGATCATCATTGTCTATTCCTCTAGATGTCCACTCACTCTGCTTTTAGCAGATACATGTTTCCATGGCTCAGACATCTCCTTCATATGAACTTCTGGGTTTTGTGCCTTTTCAGTTTCAATAATGAATGTAACGCAATGCAGATGATTGTGTGACCATCATTTAATTTTTTTAAAGAAAGAAAGAAAAAAGCCTGCTGAGGAAAAGATTGGGGAATTCAAATCAAAGCGCACCTCCTCTCTTAGGGATCTGTCAGGCCTCACAGCTACAACTTGGGCTACAGTTCCTGCTGCCTCAACGGACTGCACTAGTATATCGCAAATTAGGTAAAAGGGACACGTCACATCCACAAACCATTTCAAAACAGACACAGGCGAGAAAAAACAAACCAACTCAAACAGAAGGAGAGAAGGTTCATTTACTCCCCGTGTTCTCACCTGCCGTAGGCCTCTCTTCCGCCCCAGAGGCTGCTGCAGAAGAAGGTTCTGCTGTCCTGGCTCGCTCTGCACGCTTGCGACCCTGTTAGATGTTGACAGCATTAGGCCAAGCACAGAAGCACCCTGCATAACTAGTAGGTGTCCTGGCAATTGTGACTAAAATAAATAAATAAATAAATAAATAAATCGACCAACCACTAATGGCACAGTCACTTCAAAGAGCAATACTGTCTTTGAAGGATGGGGGGGACGTGTCTGTTGGGTTGTGGCTTCTGGGGCTTAGGAAAGGGTGGGAGGTGGAGTCATGGCATTCAGGACTTGGCCACGCACAGGTAGCATCCAAATATAAATAACTGCAGATTTCAGTTTTCAGTCATTGATTGATGCATCCCACTGAGCAACACTCACTTCTCTGCATCCTTTGCCACATCAATAAAGGCAAGAATATCAGCTTCCTAGCTCAAAAGCCTTCTTGTTTCCTTTTCCTTTTTCAAGGACAATGTTGTGAAAGCTAATTTTTTTCCTCCCAAATAGACTCCACAGCCTCATCACGATTTTGTCATCTGGTTTTAATTTCAATTTAAGTCAACAAACAAAAAACAAACACAAAGTGACAAAGGATCCATTGACATAATGGATGCATGAGTTACGCGAACAAGGCCCCACACTCAACACTTGCAGCCTTAAGTCTTTTTGTGGCTAACAAACAAAACAGACACGTAAATTTAAATTATATATATACAGAGAGAGAGATAGAGAGAGAGAAACAGCTTTTTAGTTTTTAATATCTTGGCACAAAATAACTGAAAATCTGCAGTAAAAGAATCTTAAGCAGTAAAACATACTCGGCTACATACCATCTCATTCTACCATTCAACTGACCATTTCATCTACTTAATATAAAAATACCACCCTCCTCTCCTTTTGGTCAAAGCACTGTATTCCAGTTAAAGATCGTTCATTTAGCAGACAGCGGTCACAAAACATTTTAGCTGAATGAACTATGTCTGAGAGACATATGGTTACAACAGCAACTAACATTTAAGATGGACTTCTTTTAAATCGGGCAGCTGCTTATTTGGGACACACTGGAATCCACTGAGCCACACGTCCTATTTAAGCAACTCCCAGCTATATCTGGTATGCATTGTTGGAGATTCAGTATTACAATCCATTTTGCCTTTGGCCTGCATTAACCTAAAGGAAAACAACATTCTTTTCTCCAGATGTTTTCCTTGGATCTCTCTGGAGGAGCTCAGCACCACCAACAGAGTGAAGGTTTATTGCCTGATCTTACAGGGGCAGAGAAAGAAGACAAACCCAAGGACATGGTCAGACAAGACATGGAGGATGTCTGTGGAGAGGCTTAAAAAAGTTCCGTCTCCTGAACAGCTCATTCTTTGCTTTGGCAGAGGTTATTGCCGTTAGAAGTTTGGTGGAACAGAACACGAGAGCTTCCTGGTCTGCTTTGGGTCGAAGTCTGGTTACCTGACCTGAAAGTCCTATTCCTTCCTCCTTTATCAGTTTAAACTAAAGCCAGACTTTGCACTAAACCATACGTGTGTGTTTCTACCAGCTCTGCTGGGGACACAATGGGCATGTTCAAGGAGAGAGACATCTTAAGACTCTGAAGCTGTTTCTCTTCTGATTGTCTGACCACAGCCTGATAATCCTAGGGCATGCCCAAGGCAATCTCACCACAGCTGCAGTGGCTTGGAAAAAAAGGAAAAGCTTCTGCAAGCTCAAAGCCAGAACAAACAAGATATTTTTGAGTCCTTTTCTCCCTGAGACAGCTCTTCCAAATGAGATCACCAGTCTCTGGAACATATTTTCCAGCTCTTATGTAGGGTATCGACACGATTTCCATACAAAGCATCCTAAATGTCATGCAAACACCCGCCTATGAATAAGTGGAGTCCTCAAAGTTACTTCCCGTTGGCAGGACTGTGTTCGTCACCCAGACAATGACTGCAGCACATGTGACTGGTGGCTCCAGAAGCAACACATCATTCCTTATTAAAGCAAAGAGACTGCGCTTAAATTAGTCTGTAGATTTGTGGTCCAGGCTACCTGAAATTACAGCTTGTAGAATTTTCTTAATCTTCTGTTTCTAGGATTACATAAAACCTTATTCCTCCAAATTTTAAGAAGTTTAAGAGTAGTTACCAGTATGTGAATTAAGTAGGAATTAGCTGGAGAAGGTCTTGAAAAAATAATTTTCTGTTGGACTCGCTTTTGAGAATACTGCTACAATTTGTGATGAAGGAACAGTAACTCTTAGTTCTATGCGTGAGGAGACAGAAATGTCTGTAGCAGAAAGACTACAATTATATTCAGTACAAAACACTGTTTATAGTGGTGAAACAAGCTCATTTCACATGCATCATGAAAGCACTTCTAGAAAAGTCATTAGATAAAGGGAGTACATGGACGGTGTGAGGGCATGGAGGCTACACATGAGGAAAAAAATGATTCCCGTGGAGTAATCTGTGTGCTAAAGACAAACAACAGGTGAGCAAAAGAAAGGCTGGACTTTGTGTCCTCCTGCTGGAGTCTGGGATTTTCAGCCTGGCTTATAAGTGAAATTAGTTTAGTGAGCTGGTGGATGCTTATTTCCAGTACTGAATCATTACACAAATTGGTATAATTTGGGCTGATCTTATGAGCTGAAATTGCAGATATCTATTGCAGGCAAATGGTGGACCTGAGAGCAGCCGAGTTTTGCAGAGCAGCCTGCGCGCAGCGCAGTCCCACTGTGGCTGTCTGTTTGCCTTCTATCCCCAAAGTTTCAAGAATGGAAGGAAAGAGAGAGAGAATCTTAAAGACCACAGATTCAGGCGAGTGACTGAATTCTCAGATATAACCTTTCACTTCGTGAGGGTTTCTTTTCATATCAAAGAACATCACTACTTATCTTGCTTCCGTGAAAATTAGTGTGGCAGGCAGACTGTTGGCTCTGTGTAGCCCTTCCTCCCTCCTTTTCTGTCTCTCCCTGTTTACCAGACCTGACCAGGAGCACACTGTTTTTCTGGCGGCCCGTGGGACCCAACCAAGGAACACCGAATCAAATGCCACTTCAGCTGACAGTACGTTTCCCTCCTGCAGCAATGTGATCGATAAGAAGGGATTTTCTGCAGCACGTAAGCCAGATTTATCTGGGAATAACAAAAGAGAAGTTTTTCCTGTGCAACCCAAAAATGCTCTGTCACTCTCTGAGTATCTCTGTCAGGGGTTTTATCTTCACAATAATGTTAACTCCCATTACACAGGGCAGAGACAGGTGAGCAAAAGATCAAACCAACCCAGCTTCGTGGAAGCATGTTGCCAGCACTACAAGAAACGACAGTCAGTGCAGTCACGCAGCGGGGTCTAAAAGAAACTTTGTCAGGTTGGCAGTCATAGTAAGTGATGCTCATTAATTACAAGAAACCATGCTGTCAGAAGAAAAAGAAAAAAAGAAAGAAGAAAACAAAACAGAGACAAAGGAAGCAAGGAGTTTAAATGTCTATTAAAAAGATGTACATGCTTGCCACACCGTTATGGTAGAACGTACACATTTTGTGTCCCAAGATATCTGAATGAGAGGGTTAGTGGGCACAGGTCAGCAGAGAATGGGTTAAAATGTAGATGAACTCCAGCTCTTGTGTTCCCAGACACATCCTAGCCCAGTTAGTGTTAGATCTGCTACACGCTGGCCCTGGCAATGTGAATTCACTCTCATTTTTCCCTGTTAGGCACCATTAAGCTAAGACAGGCATAACGACAAACATTAAAGGGAAATGTGTTTGCGCAACAGATTTCCATTGCAGAGACTTCTCGTCCTTCTTCCTTTCTGATTTGGAAAAATGCCCCTCCTCTCAGATTATAACCGCAACATATCACGATGCTGGACACATATGCTCCTCAGCCCTGTACCCCACGCTGTCTACTTCTGAGCACTTAAATGCTATCCCCTTCCCGTCTTCCCTGCTTTTCTACATGGCTCATTCTAATTGCTGTAGAACAAAGGGAAACAGACTTTATTCTTTTTTGTGTTTGTCCCTCTTAATTTATTTAAAACACCTACCTTCCGTAAGGGTCTAGTCTCCATATGAGTTATTTCTTTCTGTCAGTTATAACTAAACATCAGCTTTTGAATTCAGAAGGCAATCCTAAACAGTTGTTATCATTGTGCTCCAGCTGAAATTAAAGTTATGTAAGAAAAACTCGTCTGCTTTACTCAAAACTAATGTTCCCGACTATAAAAACACATTAATTCTGTCCTGTGATCCCACAGCACAATAAACTACTACAACGTCTGCTTTATTGCTTCTGCCCTTTAGAGGAGGAACCCAACTTGCACATTTAACAATGCAGTTGAAACATCTTTTCTTCCTCACAGAACTCTAACCTAGCTTTTTTATTAAAATGTGCAGTATTTCCCTGTCTTCCTTCATTCTAAGGCTTTGCAGCCCTCATGCCCCTCCTTCAGATGTAGTGCCCTCTCCTTGAAAAGAATAATAAACCTCAACAGAACTCACTCTTGGGTGCATCTGTTAACCTTTTTGCCTAAGGAAATCTCTGTACCATAGAGCAGGGCGGAGGATAGCGTCCTGGTCCCTAGTGAAAATTGGTGTGGCAGAAATTAGCAGGAACCCCCTGTACAGCTGATTACGTTTCAGGGTTCAAAATAAATTATTGCGTTTGAACTCACCTCTTGACTTAGCTGTCTCATGTCCCTCAGCCTCACCACCGTTATTAGGAGTGACCGCCTCTCACTTAACAAGATCAAAACATTTCACATTCAGCGCTGATGTAACCTGGTGTCAGGTCATTATGGCTTTAACTCGGATACGGACCTTCTCCTTTTTATCCTCCTCAACTGTAGTGAGTTTTTCACTCTACTTAAGGGATGGCACTTAACTTCTTCAGCTGAAGACTTCTGTTCTCTTTAGGTCCCAAAACGTGCTCAGATGACCACACAATCCATTTTGCTTTATCACAAAACCAGATTACAATATTCCTGCCTCTGCCAACAAGCCGATGTCTTTTCCTAACACCCCTCCTACAGCAGCACCAATTAGAGACCGATCTGCCAGAGCAGGATTTGCACACACAAAGGACGCCATGAATCATGGGATGAGCTCAGTGACACCACCAATGATAAACTCTCCATTTGTCAGCTGAGAAGAAAGAACGAACGAACGAAGAACCCTGTCCCCACCCCGAGAAGCCACTAGTGACATCTAAAACCAAGCTAGCAAAATAAAAACGATTCACACAAACGCCTCTCGACATATCCACGTCTTCAGCTGGTGTGGTAAACTAATGCAACGGTGTGTAACGCTCCGTGTTGCCAACGTAAGGGGCCATGTTCTTCTGGAAGGAAACAAGAGACGCTCTTGGGACTATCGACAGCTCTCTGACCTTGAGAGGATGGGTTGAGGGGTGCGAGTGTGCAGCAGCAGGACAGTGAGGATGATTAGCACGGCTGAGCTGGCTGTTAAAGGTGCAGACCTCCCTTCTAAGCTCACTCCTGAGCTGTTTGACAGGCGTGGCCGTAACAGTGTTTTGCACACAAACCCTCCTGTCCACGGGTTATGGGGAAGACAGCCAGACCCGAACTCCGGCACTGACAGGGCAATTTTAAATATGTATTCATGGTGTTCACCTGCAAGCTTTCGAAGGTGTCATTTGAGAATTGGAAACACTTTGTAAAAATAACGAGAATGACTGTAAAGCATCCACAGAGAACTATATTCCACAGGAGTTATCATAATTAGTTTTATTAGTGAATGTTAAAGAACACAGCTTGCAATCGTTATTAAATCTTTTGTGGTGACAGCACTGTGAGATGAATGGAAAAACAGATGTCTCTGTTTTATGTAAGCCTCCAGACTAATGCTTGTAACAGGCTACAGCTAATGCCTCATGGATAATCTTTCTCCTGCCTTTCAAGCAATTGCTAAACAAGGGGAAAACGCTGAGGCTAGCCAGCCAGTCCGCTATTTCACTTGCTACATCTTTTTCTTACCCATTCCCCTTAGCCTCCTCAAAGTTATTGGCAATCAAAGCTGAAAACTGAAGGTGGGTTGCTACACCTTTGACTTGCAGGCCTGAATATCAATGAGCCACAAGAGACAGAGATGGAAAGAGCGACAAAAGGTGAGGGGAAGAGACAGCGGAGATTGGAAACGGCTCGTTTCCCAGCACACACACTGACAGACAGGTAGTGTTAACACTGTACCTAGAGAGGCTGCCCTCAGTGGCCAGGCTCGGGGAGTCATCGAGGACATTAGGTTCACTGCAGGAGGGGCAGGGAGATTAAGAATTTAGGGAAAGAAAATGCAGAAAGCATGCGATTGTCTCTGTTTTCAAGGGAAAAAATATCAACGGAATAAAAAAGTCAAAAAAAAAAGGACGGTAACATTCATTGGCCTCGCACGCTCAACAGCACATATATGACTCAGAGGAGCTGAAAGAACATCTGATACCAGGAGCAGTCTTTAGAGGGAGTTCACACTACATGGAGACTTCTACATCTCCGCCGAGAACTGGGGAGCTGAGAAGTTTGGTAGGATGTGTTTCCACAGGAAATAACGTCAGGGAACTGTTTTCAAAGCTATTTTTCTGCAGCATTTTCATTTATTTCAGTTCTATTTACTTCCAGCTTCACAGAAAGCTTTTTTTCTTCCCCCTTCCCCATGAGCCACTTCTGCCGGAGGGAGGGCTAATCTATCTCCCATGAGCTATGGACCACTCTCCTTCTGGTACAACTCTAAGGACAAACATCTGGAAAACAAGGTCTCGTAGTGCAATGAAACTAAGTAAACAGCTGGCGTGGATCCTGGCAAACGAGTACACGATCACATTGCTTCTCTGCACTTCAGCCATTCAGGCAGGAGCGGCCTTCTCAGCCCATAGGAAAATCATGAAAGACAGAAAGCAGTCTGCTGGGTTACCAGCAGGAAAGCAATAATAGCATTACTTAACATTAATTAGTTTACATTTGTGAGGCAGTCTGAAAGCTCAGAGACCATCCATAACTAAAAAGGGCATGACGTTGTGGACCATGATTATGCTTGCTGAGCTTCTACTTTCCCCTACGCAGATGAAAAGCGATTCTCCTGATGTACCGTGTACTTAAAAAGTAGAGAGCAAAGCTCTGTTGTAATTGAAATCTTTTTTTCTCAGCATCACCATGACTTGGGATTGCACAAAGCAAACATTGCTGTCTGTCAGCTGTGACTCTTACGAAGTTTATGCATTGAAGATGGTAGTGAGAGATTGAGGAAAATACAGTCT
Source organism: Steatornis caripensis (assembly GCA_013398225.1). Lineage (NCBI taxonomy): Eukaryota > Metazoa > Chordata > Aves > Caprimulgiformes > Steatornithidae > Steatornis > Steatornis caripensis. The sequence goes on along the minus strand of VZSC01008322.1, from coordinate 477,525 downwards.
TGCTTATTAATTTTTCAAGAAACAAAGGGACTAAATCAATTGAGTTCAAAAGTCAAATGAGTTCCTGTAAGCCCTGTCGTGAAAACTCCCAGATAAAATCTGTGTAACTTCTCTCCTTTAAATCACTTCTCCTATCTCTGCTGGTATGTACCACAGCTGTTACTTTTCCTTCATGTATCAAGGTTGTTTCTTTAATTCTAAGCAAGACTGGGGAGGGAACAATGTTGTTTGATTTTACAAGGCTGGTCAAGAGATAATGTAGGATTTATTCTTTAAAGGTTCAAAGGAAACAACATAAATTAATCTGTCCATTGTCAGATATCCTTGGATAACTATGTCGCAGACAAATAAAGCATAAACATTGCTTACTTAGAAAAAAAAAATCACATTTAAATGCAAAACTTCTCCCTACCTCTTCTAAAGATGTACATTTCCCAAATTGCAATCTCTTTCTCACCACTCCATGTTAACCAGGAATAAGACATTCAAAGTTATTTCTATCAACAAGTATATTTCTGGTTTTAAACAGTACTAAATCCCATCTTTGAACTTGACATTCAGTTTCTGTAATGAGCTAGTTACTGTTCTAGAAAGGACAAAGACTACACGGAAGAAAACAAAGTAAATCAAATAGTATGCCTCTGCCCCCCTTCCCAGCTTCTCAGGATTCCTTCCCGCTCCTTACACAGCTTGCGTACGGCCCCCTGGTTCAGTGCGTCACCCCAAAATCACGTGTTTTCCTTTTGCTATCCATAGTAGTAGCAGAGGAAAACAATAGTGCTGAGGGTTTCTGAAACTGTTTCAGAGGAAGGTTTCTATGGATGACAGCTTGTTCTTATGGACCTTACGCAACACAGATCATCCTGGAAAATCTTTCCTTATTTCCAACCCTGCACCCTTGGTCCGACACTATTTCAGGGTGAATAAATTTACCATGCTGGCACTGATTCCACTATCCCACAACTCTGATGTACGCATATATACCTGTGCCATTTCTGCTCTCGTGAATATAATGGGAAAGGTGAAAAGCCCATGTTGTTACCTTTGGCTGGGTAACATGCCCACCTCAGCCTGAGGTGCAGACACGCTGGAGAGATGGCTGGAGAACCGCCTCCTCCCAATGGCACCCATAAGGTATGCTTCTTGTTCACTTACCACACTGGGCATGCTCAAGGAATCATCTAGAAAGAAAAAAAAAAGAAGAAAGGAGAGGAAACAACCACCCCAAACCCCATCTATGTATTTACAACTGTCAAGAGAGAACAGGATACCAAAAGTGTACCCAGCATTTACTTACCAAGACCCCAAACCTGCAGATTTGAACACTTCCGTTAGATTTTGTGGTCACAGTTCAGAAAGACATATGCATAAAACCCGGCAGGGTAAGGAACCCAGCACACATGGGGCAGAGATTTACACATGGTTTCAGCTTCTGTGGCTCTCAGGAAAACGTGTTTGAGGAATTGAGCTTCCACTAGGCCTTAATTCCTGTGATTAATAAATTGTTTCTTAACATACAGTGTTTTCTGGCATAAAAGTTGTAACTGGTGCGAAATAAACCGCTGCTACGATATAGCAAAGCACTGTTACAGAAGATAAAATACATAACAGCAAAATGCAGAACTGAGACCCTTTAACACCCTTTGGGACATGCATTTTGGGACATGTCACCAAAAAATTGGATAAATTGACTCCAATACATCCTACTGCAACTGAATTATGCAGACAGCTGGATTGTGATCAGGACTGCTTTAAATTTTCAGTGCTGTGTCAAGTTGTATAAAGTACCTGGAAAGAAATGACTCTGTTGTGGTTTTTGCCACAACAACTTCTAATTACAAATAAACAAATAAAACAGAGGGGAACTCTTGCGTAATTTTCTCTTCTCTTTTTGAGCTTTTCCAATTTTGATACACTGAAATATTTTGTGGCAGCATTGAACCAAGGCAGGGCTGAAGTAATACTGCTGCAAGAAAATAGGAAGATAGCACTCATCATTCCACACGGTGGCTCATCATTAATGTGAGGCTGAAACCAGAGTTTGCCACAGTGAGTATCTGAGCAGTGCATCGGCAGTACAATAGCGGGTGGATCGTGCAATGTCTAGCGACGAACCCAGCTGAAATGAAGTTGGGCTGAGCCTGGAAACTTTCAGGCTAACTGTTCTTCCCCAAAGGGCAGTTCTGCCATAACTGCACAGGCCCTTCTTTTAAGCCTGTTTTTTGCCTCTTTTGTTTAATGTCTTTGGGGAATTGTCAGCAGTCCTCAAATACAGAATTGAAGCACCTGAGTTTGAGGCATTGAGGCACTGCAGCAACCAACCATTGCAGCACCAGAAGACAGTGTCCCTGCTGAAGTAAGGGGAAGCCCAAGCCTGATCACGTACGAGCAGAGGTTTCTACCCTGGCTTTCAGTGACGGACAACTCAGAAGCAGATGGACAGCTCAGAAGCAGAGAGAAGGCAAAATTCCAAGAGTAACATGAAACTCAGCTGAAATGACAAAGCAACATTCAGGTCATTGCAAGTTAGCCCGCAAAAGATTCACCATGCCATTCTTTCTAAACTGGCACCAGAAAGCCTGGCACCCCCAGAATCTGCCCAAAAGGGAGATCAAGCTTTTGTTGTGAGTAGGTTAAGGCTTAATTTCCTCTTTGTTAATCGAGTGGCACAAGCACGCAGACATTCCACCCTGCAGAAAGCCACAGCTGGATCCCATGCAGCACAAGGACAACATATTCCCTGTCAGAGCATCTGGACAGAAGTGATGGGCAGGAAGCACTAAGATCCTTGCGGAAGAGGATCCTAACTACAGAGCCGGCCACAGCCCCTGCCTACTGTCATGATGAAGGTCAAAGAGAGGACTGATTGCCAATTGCCTTGTCAGCACTGTGAGGATTGCATGTCAGCCCAGGTCTCGTACACTAAAAAATCTGCCTGTGCCCTTCCCTTTTCCCTACCCAGAGCTCAGGAGGGAATGAGGAGGTATGTAACGACCCAAGCGTTAACACCGTGAAGTGTGCAGCAACCACACAAATTTCGTAGCCTCGTTCCCCTATGGGCCTTTTGTTCACAGGAGGACAGGGACAACTGTCTTCCCCTCCCAGACATCCTCTGGGGCATCAAGAAAACATCTTCGCTGCCAGGGGCTTAGCAAGAATCGGTTGCCACATACTTTCTTCATCCTCCTCATCTGTGCGGCTCAGCGTGTCCTGCGAGGCCTGCTGGGAAGGCTCGCTGTCCTGCTCCCAGACAGTGCCCGTGCCGGTGTTGGAGCGGGACATGGTGGCCAGGCTCAGGCGGTAAGCGGAGGTGGAGGTGCCCACGGTGCTGACAGATGTCTTCCCTTGGTAAGCTGCGCAACAGTGGGAAAACCAAACCCAAGTCAGCGATGGCAGTGGAAAGCAGTGACCAGCCAAGCACGCCTGCCACGTCGGGTACAGACTAGTGAGGCAGGGGTTGGCAGAGGGCACGAAGCGGATACATCTGCCCCGGCTCACCTCGCCTCTCCAAAATCTTTGTGTGTTTTTCTTACGTGGTCTGCTTTTCTCCCTCAACGTTAGTGCCATATTTTCGAGATCAGCTTTAACATTTAGGAGCAAGGCAAATTATTACCAAGGGAAAAAAAAAAAAAAAGGCTGAGGCATTTTCTTTTGAATTTGTTTTCCTTTCTTAGAACAAAGCACACACAATCCCTTGCCGTGTGTGAGCAGGGGCTGCCACCTCGTGGCAAGGTGGGTGACCATTACCGGAGCAAAGGGTCCCCTTGTGCAAGAGCGGAACTGGGGCACGCTGATCTGGACCTCGCTGGTAGCAGCAGAGAAAAAAATCAAAGAGGGACGGAGAGGAGAAAGGAGGAGACGGATGTGCTGCTGAGAAACACACAGACGTTTCCGCACAAACAGCTTCAGACATGTAGGCAGCGGCCGGCGGCGTTGTGGGTTAGGGCCGCACAGGCCAGCTGCGACAGCGCGAGGTGGCCATTGGGGAATGGGATGCAGACTTAGTGGGGAAAAATGGGCCAAACAAGGTGCATTTCACAACTAACCTGGACGTCTGTCCGCTGCCCAGTGCCAGCCTGGGCATAGGGCCCGATCCAGGGGCAGGCCGTCGGGGTGTGGGTGGACTACCCCATCCCCATTCTAGGCAGTGGGCAGATCTGCCTCGCAAGTTAATTTACTGGTGAGCCAGCTGGCCGGGTAGGGCTGAGGGCCCTTAGCTCTCCCTCTCCCCCTTACCAGACCCGCTGTGCACTGCCTCCTTCAGGATCTTCAGCTCGTTGTTGAATTCGGCAATGAGGGAGCTCTTGCAGAGCGGGCGCGGTATGAACCGTCGCTCCAGCTGGTCGGCGATGTGCTGTCGGGCAGTCAGCTCCTCGTGGTTCTCAGCCGGCTGGGCCAGCAGCTGCAAAATTGGGAAACGTTAGCACTGCAGGGAAACGATGCCCAGGGAACTGGGACTGGTCTCCAGAGCACCACGAGCCTGCAGCCAGCAGACTGTCCTCTTTGTAGGTGTGAAGTTTTGACTCCAGCTATGAGGTTTCCACCTGTCTTTCAGGGACGATCCCTATGTTTGACTGAATAGATATCAAAACCTCACTGACATTGCTACGTGGCGACGAGGGCTTCCTTATGCTGAGCTCTACCCTCAGACATGAGACAGCTCCTTCCTCCAAAATGATTTAGTCTGTCCAAGGGGTGAGACAAGGTAGGCTAAATAGGGCGGAGTACCGTGTGCTAGTCTACCTGGTAAGCAGGGAAGAGCTGCGATTAGCTTAAGCCCTGCCTGCCTCAGCCTAGCAGCTGTCTGTCCATCTGCAAGAGCCTTGTCAGAACCTTCACCCAAAAAATGTACAGTGGAGTGGTCCTTCCTGACTGTTAGCTGTATTGCCCGGCTCTATGCAGAAGAGAGGCTTCTGGAAGATTTCTGCCAACCATGCCAACCCGCTCCTAGGTTCAGAGCATCCACACTACTTCCAAGTGCTTTGAGCGTCTTTGTTGCAAAACTCAGTCCACATGCAAACTCTCTCGGTCGAGCCCAATGATAGTACTTCCCCGTCCAAGGGAACTAAGAGCAGCTATGCGCTGTGGCTTCGTGGATGAGAGCTGCTGTATGTTTGGCATACTCTTTAGTGTTGTCTCGGAAAAAGCCTTGTGATTTAGCTTTAAAGGGTTCACAGGCTGACTAAGTTCTGAAAAGTGACTCCCTACACAAACACCCGGTTCATCCAGGAGTGCCGTTTCTCTGTTCTCAGCAGGGGAATAAAGGATATCTTGCCCTCAGAGAGTGATCTGGCAGGAGCCAAAGCAACTGTTACCTTGCACTGGATGAAGGGCCGAAGGAGCACAAAGATCGGGATCCGTGTTCGTACGATAAAGTCCAGGAAATCCCACAGGGCCAGCCCTCCCACCTTCCGCAGGGCCATCTCTTTGACTTGCAGGCTCAGCCAGTACCACTGGCTGTCCAGTTGGCGTTCAAAGCAAACAAGGATCACCTTCAGGGCTACAGGGGAAGACACACCAGCAAACAGCGGTCAGAGATGTTATCAGTGTCCCTCGCAAGCACTGAGGGAGCAACAGGCGGGCCTGTTGGGCTGGCCAAAACAGGCGGGCCACAGTGGGCACAAACCTACACAGGCATGCATGCGTGCACATGCACATGCGCACCCACACCCCTCAGAGTCATGACTAGCTTTCTTGTCGGTCTCCAAATGCTGCAGGGAAGGAAGGCAACCTTCTTACAATAAAGGCCTCAGGATCAGGACCGAGAGTCCCATTTCCAGAGAAATTTTCCTACTTCACACCTAAGTTCCTCTGCATTTTCTTGCTCTAGCTTCCCCTCTCCCTCCCTGCAGAGTTCTCTTGTCTTCCTGGAATTCAGGTATTTTGCAAGCAGCTTGTTGGTGGGGGAGCACAGCCCTGGCTGATCAGACAACCTCAAAAATCTTGATCAAGCATATCCACACAAAGAGTCACCCTGTGAGCACAATGACCTCCAGGTTATTTATGAGGTAATGAAACGAATCTTTCTAGCAGTGCAGCTGCATGAGTCATGGCCAAACCGTAATCTAAACAAAAATACGGTCTAGTAAGCTAAGGGCCATAATGCGCAAGAGTACCGCATTACAATCGGGGATGAACAGCGACGACGTTCAAAACAGTGCTCCATCTTAAAGCGGGCAGTGACCCACAGCTAGCTCACAGGAAAGACAAGGAATCTCCCCCTCTCCATGCTCCCCTGGTCTGGAACGGAGACGCCTGAGAATCGCTGGGGGGAAGGTTGACTACTTCATCTTTCTTGATGACATGGCCAAGACATCTCAGCCACCACACATCTTATCCGGGTTTGTTGCGGTGGGGGGGCTAAATCAGTGGCGAATTGCTATTTTTTCATCAGTGTTACCCCACTCCTCAGATATGGGTTAAGAAAGACCTGAATATAAGTCTTTTGGTAAACTCCCTCACAAAATCAGAAACAGAAAAGCTGTTTGAAGGAGTGAGAGCTTTGAGACAAGACTCTCCCCGTACAGCCCTGATAATCTGCACTCCTGCTGCGTCTCCAATGTGATTATTTTTTTCTTTCCTTTCACCCGTGCGTCATACATGAGAAAATATAGTACTACCTTGCAGCGGCATACAGTGAGCAGAGGGAATATCAGTCAGTAAGGACCGTGCGTGCACAGGGCCAGCAGGCAAGCAGACTGCATCACTCTAGCTAGCCAAGGGCCAGTGCAGCTGTGGGATTAGGGGCTGGCAGGCAGTCCGACTTGCCTGTTGTGGCTTCACTGCTATATCCTGGCAGTATGAAAACTGAGCGACTTCTACCTGTGCTGCAATCTCCTCCGGCTGCAGAGCAGACACTGCTCACGTTGCAACACATTCCAGAGGCACTCCTGGCTCCACGCTCTGGCCTGGCCTCTTGTTCAGGACAAGACCTAAAGGAGCTCTATAGAGCTCAAACCTGTCTGAGATGGTTTTCTTTGGTGCTGCCTACAGTCTTGAATGCTCCATTTTATCTCTGTCTCTTCCCAGTGGGGAGCAGAAGCCATCACTCACCCAGGTAGGCAGCCTGGCTGGTGGACTCTGCCAGCCCTTCCCGCCGCAGGTCCTTCCCCGCATCCCCTGGGGTGGAGCAATGAGCAGGGGAGCTCTCCAGCATAAAATTCTTGCTGCGGGAAGTGCTGATGATGCGAGGTGGCAGGAGGATATTGATAACGGTCTGGAGCAGCAGCAGGACCTCAGGCTGCTCCAGCCAGGGGCTGTCTGAGATGCATTGGGAGGGGAGAGAGAGAGAAAGATCAGGCTGTGTTCCATCAAAGACACCCAAAAGATCCAGACCCTGTTCAGTTCCAAAATGGGGTGCAATCTCAAATGTCCCCTAAGCCAAAACTCCGTCCCCCACACCTTGTTATGCTGCTTCTCCTCCTGCAAGCAAAGGCAAAGTTTATTTTAGCACCAGCACAAATGCACACGAACACAGAGCTACACAGCACAAAGAAATGTCCCGTTCAGTGGTCTCATGATCTCATTTCCTTTTGACATTTCCCTCTCCCTTTACTCTTTGCTTTTATTTAGGGATTTACCAGTGATCGCCCTCTAAAGAAGAAAGCAAGGAGCGGGACTGTGCCACACGAGTGGCATGGATTGGGCAGACTGCGATCCACAGGGGCGCACAATGGCTGTGACCTCTGCTCCCCTCTGTGGCTTCGGCTACAACAGACTTGTCTTGCCCTGCACTCCAGTTTCAAAAGAAGGAGCACATCTGTGTAAGACCTGACACAAGAACCACGGCACAGCTGAAACAAAGAGAAGAAACAACAACAACAACTTCTCCCAATGGGGCTGTTTTCAGTCTCGGACCCAGAGGGCACTTAGCTGACACACTGCCAGTGACAGAAATACAAATTTAAAAAAAAAAAAATCAACAGAGAGCAGGGAAAGTGCAAACATCAGTTGTCAGAAAAGGGGGAGAAAAATTCTTTTTGTTAAATTAGTCAGACCTTTGCTTCCAGATCCTACTGTGAGCACAAATGGAATCAGTAGGTTTAAAAGCATTCCTTCCCTTCTTTCCTGATTGGTGAATGGGGAGACGACATGGCTTAGGGGGAAATCTTCTTTCAAAGCCTGTGCAGTAATAATAAGAAAGGATTAAACGATTTCATCAGCAGATCACGCACACAAGTTACTGCAGGGAATGACGATCCCCTGGGCATCCTGTTTACACAGTACAACACCGGCATTGGTGACCTGATTGAATTAGAAGCCCTGAGACCAACTTAGTCAGGAATAAAAGGAATTCACAGAGTAACGTATGTGTCACCTGCTCTTGTCATAGGCAAGAGGTAAGAAGCCCAGATTCCTAACTCATAGATATCATTAACAAAATCAGACGTATCCCACAGGAGGCAGCTTAGTCTTGGTCCTGAACTCTGTACTGCTGTGAATGGCATCGGGATCTGACCCAGACTACGGGGAATAAAAAAACGGAGGAAATTGCACAAATGACACGACCTAAATATTCTGCTGTCCGAACATGGAGGTTATCCCCAAACACATTTTTTGTTCTGCCTCACTTTGTGCTGCCCTGTCATCCTCCCGAATGCAAAGAATGAACTTCTGAAAAATAAACAAATGCACATTTACTTCTTGACACATAGTCAAGCCTAAATTGAAAGGTCTTTCATCTTTAGAGAAGGTAATACAAATGACAGTAGAACTCTGCTCATTTGCAACTTCCCAGTTGCTACAGATTTAGCTGTGAAATGCAACTGAACCTCGCAGCCTCTCAAGCTTGCAGATCTGGGCTGAGAAATTCCAGGAGAAGATGTTTTGTGATGGGGTGTGAAGTACTTCTGTTTCATATCCTGCTGGAAGTGTTAGGAATACGACTACTCGTGTTTTTCTGACATGTTTGGTTTTCATTACATTTAAAGCCCATGAAAAGAACGAGTGAATGGGGAGCAGAGGATAATAAAAGTAAAAACTCCCAATACTTTAAAAAAATCATTAATTTGGTATCTGTTTTTAAAAAGAGAAAAGATTTCAGAGAAGGTGAAGGAGGCCCTTTTTTGGCTTTTGATTAAAGAACCATTACCTCAGAGCTGGAAGAAACCTGTCCTCTTTCTGTGTCAGTTGGTACCAAAAAGTCCTTTGCTGCCTTAAGCTCTGAGGGACAGCACTGTGTTTTGGTGCCTATAAGCCCTCCCTCCTGAGCTGCCCCACTGCTCAGAAATACCCGCTGAAGTATTCAATTGGATGTGCCAATGCATATTTAAAAATGCAAGCTGGAGCTAGATTAGGGAATTTGCCCCTTCGCTGGTCACCACTCTGTCTGATTTCGTGCCAATGGGGAGGGAAAGGGATACAGAGGCAGAAAGACTCTGTAATAGTTATGGCACTGCTATGAGAAAGGAACAGTGATGAATTCTCCAAGAAGTCCAGGATGGGCTTTTTTATTCCAGACAACGACGATGCTATTGAGTCAGCAGCTGGAAAGGCAAGTTACCCTGCTTTCTTGAGCTGGCACTCTGTGTGACCAGCTCAGGGAAGAGCAGAAGAGCACAAACTCCACTCTCAGTTACACACATAGTCCCACAGGAGAAGAGGTAGAGTTGCATAGATGTGACCCAGGCCAGGGCCCATCTCCCCATGGCAGGAGACTTATGGTAACTCCTTAGATCCTGCAGAGAATCCTAATGTGTTTGCCAGAACCTTAAAGAGCATCAATCAGCCGAACCCCCCAGACTTCAGGTGTTAAGCTGATGGATGCTTGCTGTGGACTTGGCCCCAACAGGTGAATTCTGAGCTCAGTTCAAGCCTTCAAAAAGAAGGGAGAATTTACATTGTTGCTTCTCTTTCATTTTTGATTCCACAGTTTTTGCCCAGCTTTTGCAGAAAGAAAACAGAGCACCGATGAGTTGGTGTCTCAACCAGAAGCCATAACAGGCGTGGCCACAGGCCGGGGCAGACACACCTGTATCTGCAATGCTACAAGCCGGACAACAGCTGTGCTGAAGGGCAGAGGTGGCGAGAGATAAGGGCTGAGATGAAGAAGGGGTAATCCGTCAGCCACACTGGAGGGTCCTACCACTCCCATCACCTGCAATACAAACAGAGCACATCACCACAACTGACTACTCGCAGTTTCATCCATGCCATATCCTCCAACGCCAGTGAAATGGAGGGGCCTTTCCATCGAGCACTGAGTTGGGGTGGCTCTAGGAGAACCAGCCCCTCAGTGGTCCTTGCAGGAGCTGGGGCCGGAGAGGAGAAGGAGTTCTAGCAGGGAAAGGGAGGGGAGAAGAGGGAACCAGCAAGGATGGGAGGAGTGCACAGGTAACCTGGTACATTTATAGATGTACCCAGTACCAGCCATGAATGACCAGCACTGGACCGGTGGAACAGTTAAGAGTTGGAGGATATGTCATGTAACGACTGTAACAAATAAAAATATGTCATCAAAGCAAAAAATCTGCATTGAAACTGGACATCTTTTCCCTTCTCTTGCTGATCTACTTGAAAAATAATGTCCTAAGTCTGACCCAAGCCGGGTTTTGTACAATGTTCAGATTCCTCTCAAACACAGTCTGTTCTTAGGAATTCTTAAGTATGATTTATCTCACCGGACCCCAGATGTCTGACGCAGAGTCACCGGCATGTGACCTGGTTGTCTGGAACTCCTTGAAATGTCAGCACAAGAAAATAGTGCTTCTAGGAGAGAGTTATTTGAACCATTTTGGATGTGTCCCTCAGGCCTGCATATGCCTGTTTCTCTCCATGACTAGACACATCTAGATGACAGGAACGGGGAGAAGCTAAGTGGCAGATGCCTCAGCTTAGGGGAGATGAATCCACCCTATTTTTCCAAATTCAGCCTGGGGAGAAAACCAGTTTGCTGCCAGAAAACCAAACGATAATTTAGAAGGGGAAGAGGCAGCGCCCTTTCTTTATATCACCATGGACTGTCATTTAGACATTTCCCTGCCTTCCTGGCCACTCTCTTTTCGGGCTTTGTGATGCAACTGGTCTACACGTGATACAGCATGTAGCCAGGGGTGCTCCCACAGCTCGCCGTGGCCACAGTTCTGACGGCTAAAGGTAAAATACTCTCAACAGTAAGAGTACATCTTTTCCTGGTCGCTCTCCCTGATGCTCCCAGCCAGCTGAATGTAAGCATGATGACGACACTTCAGCACTGCAGAGCCTTCCGTTATTTTTGGAGCACTAGCTAATTCTTAATGCAGGCGCTTTGGAGAGCTTGCTGGTGTGATTCACTCTGCCATGCCAGCTTGCCAAACTGCAAGTCCACTCTGAACTTGTATTTGAGCTAATTCTGTAGCAACCTCAGCATGTAGCAACCTCACCATGTAGCAACCCTTGCAGCAGTGAGTGCTATATGGACTTGAAGGACGGGAGCCTGGCAAAAATTGATGTTGCATGTTAACTGATGATCATGTTTTTTAAAGCTCCTCAGAGCACTGGTGAACCCTGGGAGGTTTTCTGTTACTGCTAGAAAAAGCTACGTTTATATTCTAAGAAGAAAATGTTATAAAACACAGTAACGATAAAAACGCTAGTGCAGCCTTTCCCCTTTTGTTTGTACTTTTTGCACATGGAATGTAAGCACGCGTGTTTGTCCAAATGGCTGGAGTTACACTGATACCAAATTGAGGGTTTCCCCCAGTGTAACAGCTGCAGAAACACTACAGCCTATCACTGAATGACCAGACAGGCCCCGTCCGTATCACCTCTCTGTTGTAACACACTTGGGAGCCTAAATCCTACCAAGAGTGGGATCTGAACATTGTACAGTGCAAACCTGTACTAGATCAAGCCAGGGACATTGCAAACAGTGGAGCGAATCCACCCATGTAAACCCTTCTAACTAGCCAGCACCCAATGGCCTCTGGCAGGGCCATCAGGGTCCTTCCCCACTGGAGACGGTAGGTATCCCCAGTGCCACCCTCTCCCCGTCTCTACCAGGTGTGTGCAGTCTCCACCACCCCACTCTCCAACTTGCAGCCCTCAACTCTCAGCTCAATCTGGCAAAGGTGGATCTTCAAAGTGGTGCGTGGGAAGCAACGGAAATAGATCGCTTGACCACCGCTACCAGTCACTGTATCTCCCCAGGCACCACTTCAAAAATGAACCTTGCTGTCTCTAGCGTCACTTGCGAAGTCCCCTTGCGAGGGGTAAGGGGGAACAGGTAAAATGAGAGGAATGGGAAGGAACTGTCATCTTCAGTCTGGAGAAGTCAACAGCAGGGGGAGGTTTAGCAAAGGTTCACGGGGTCGCCGCTCGGCTACTCACCAGATTGACACACACATTGATCAGAGACCTAAGGTGAGGCAGGAAGGATATGATTGGCTGCCTCTGAAGTGTCAAACAAACCCCTTCAATCAAATTGCTGGCAGGCTCCCACTCAACCTGGCGCCTGCAATACAACAGTAGGTGCCGTTAGCCGCGGGCCTCCTGCCCCCCACCAGACGCTCGCAAACACGGCGACCGACACACACTGACGCCCACAGAGGAAACGTTTCAGACAGCAATGACGTCCAAGATGAGCACAAAGTGCGCAACAGAGGAAAGGTTTTACCCGCGCAGCTCAGGAAAACACAGAGCCACAGAGCACACCGGGCGTTTGAGAGAGACGAGGAATGCAGCGGAGGGGTCTGTGCCAGCAACACAAACCCCCTTGCAACAGCAGTGGTGGATAGCTGTGTTTCATTCCCTGATGCTTCCCTCCGACAGACGGTGAATGAAAGGGAGCCACCAGACGGCTGTCCCGCATGTGCCCGTGCTCCCAACCGAGAGCGACTCCTCCCTCTCTCATGGCTTGTCGATGGTCTCACAGAAGGGAACAAACCCCATCAGCTGAGTGCTCTCCCTAAGCTACTTTTTAAGTCTTGTCTGCTCCGCAAGATTAACTCCCAGACAGAGTCCGGCCTAAACTTAAACTGGCCCAGCAGTACAATCTTGACCTTCCTCACCCTGTGCAGGAGGGCTGGTTCATTTCCTACCAGCACCAACGTCCTTCATTCCAGGGTCCTTTCTTCTCTGATGCTTTGCTTTTTTTCACTAAAACAGCTTTCAGGGCTCACGACAGATGCTGAACGGAGTCCTTCCTAACTGTAAGCAGACACAGCAAAGGTAACTTTAAAGTGGTTCACACCCTTCATCTCAGGGCCTGACTCTTTGGAGTAAGTATAGTTCTCAAGCCAACATCTGACCGTGCACTTATTGGGACAGAAAGACAAGGCGTGCAGAACTTGTTAGCTCAAGACTAAACAGTACCCTAGACAAGCTCCTCAGTAGACTTCTTAGAGACACACGGGGGATCAAGCTTTCACTATGTCAGTTGTTATGCAGACCAACATACATCTCATCTTTCAGCATCTGCTGTTCCTAAAGCTCCAGAACAGTAGTTTGTTCTTGTACTTGTCCTTAAACAATACCGCTACCATCAGACCGTGGTTCTGGAGTGCGCGGTGCCCACAGGAGGCAGCATGTAAGATTCTGATGCGAGTACCCCAGTGGATGGCTCCTGGGGTCTGGCACCCAGCCCCATCTCTAAGAGGCTTCTTGGCCCAAGGACACTTGAATGTAGTTACTGTGTTTGGTCCAGTGGCTTTGCTGTCTCTGTCTCTTTGTGTACGGAAGAGCAGTTTCAGCCAGACATAGGTACGGGCAAAGACAGAGAGAATATGTAGGGAATTTTAATTCATGAGCGTTCATTCATTACAGGAAGAGGAAAGATCTTCAGGAACAGGAAGACCCCTAAGCTGCCTTTGAGGCAGAAGAAAGTATGAGCGAGAAAAGAAAGAATGAGCGAGAAGCAGGCAAGACCTGGCAAAGGATCAAACCAACGGGAAGGAGAAGCATCAAAATTTCTGCCTCTACATTCCCTACAAGGGCATGAGCTTCTTAAAGCAGACTGTTAGCCAAAGGAAAGTGATAGGTGGTGATGCCGGAAAGAAGAGATCACCTCCCTACTAATTTTTCCATCTTAGCTGGGTACATACGATCCCCACCAGAGTTAAAGTTTTGTGTCTGAGTCCTAAATTCTGATGTTCTCTAACATCTTTTAGCTTCTCAGCCAAGACTGCCAACAAAGTGACCGATTCAAGCAGTTGAGGACATATGCCCATCAGGGTGACTGAGACCAATGACTCTTTTCACTCAGATCACTGGAAAATCCACAGGGCTGTGAGATTTTACGCTACCTAGACTGAACCTGTATCACTGCCTCTGAGCTGGGAATGCTCTGTATTGAATACCTCCTGAAGTCGCCAAAGCCTGCACCATACTATGCGATGCACCAGGCCTTCACCAGCCACTGACTAGATGCAATTGATGCAGTTCTGTTCCCTTTACTGAGGAGCATTCAGAAGCTACTGCATAGCTCCAGGCTATTTTTATCTTTACAGAGAACATAACAGTATTTTTATGAGAAGCCTTGCTAGAAATACTTACTACAGTTTAACTTTTTAACTAAAAATTAACATCAATCTCCTCAACTCGCAGCTAAAATAAATAAAGAGGGTAGTGAGACAGTACAAATCTGCAGACTTATTTTGGAGAAAGAAAAATAAGATTTCTGGAAGTTCTCTCTGTAGTTCTTAATAACCATGCATTTCTTCTCTTGCTACCAGAAGACACCACAAAAATGTCAACATAAATGCACACTTACAGAGATCAAAACATCTGTTCATTTTCTGATATGTGTTAAAAGTTCACTGCAACATGACAGCTTTGGTTAGATGACATACCCACACTTCAAGGCTTGCAACATCAGAAACGGACCCCAGAGGGTTTCCATTATACCTGCTCACCTCAGAGTAGGCATCTTGTGAATTTTATTGAACATACGATCCAATCTCTTTAAGATGAGGATAAGGGCAGGTCTCACCGCCTCAGCTGTCCAGTCAGTGATGGGCAGCATCTCCATGATGTAGCGCCGGAGCCCTCGGCTTTCCATCGTCTGTGTGTCATAAGGTGCCAGTTTCAGCAGGGAATGTGCGATTTCTGCCAATCTAAAAGATTGTGAAGAGGAAAATCAAACACAACTTGCATTTCTCCACACATGCCAATGAACTAACACATAAATCTTCAGTAGCCTAGTAAAAAGAGAAAGATGCAAAAGTCAAGTGTGCTGCTATTTAAACTCTTAGACCTGATACCACAGTTCCTGGTCTGTTAAGATTCTTTTGCTGCAATCACTGTTTATGTACACCTGAATGGTCTAAAGAAAATTTTTACATTGATATTAAATGCAGCAAAGGAACATCAGGAATCACGGATTTGTGTAGCTAAAAACAAAGTACCTGAGCCCTTAGTGAGATTTCAACATTGCAAATGCCTGTGAAACACAGACCTGACATCACCTGTATGTCAATTAATGAGTGATTTGGTTTGGTTTTGTGCTTGTTTTCCAGTGTCACCACTTTAAGAGGTCTCACTGTGCAATCATCAGGTGTTACATTTTACAAATAATGTGATGTCCCATAGGTTTACACAACATGTACTTTATATGATTACTCTGTGCAGCTTTGATTTGTTTCTCCTAACACCTCTACAGATTATGTTGCTGTCGCTTCTAACTCTCCCAGACGGCCTCGCCGACGGCATTTTCTGCACTGACTGTGAAATACCATGGCAACATTTAACTTACACTTGTGGTTTGACAAAGACCTACTGAAATTCTTGAATATTTGCAGTAGACAAAGGGAAGTAATAAAGCTACATCCACTAATAAAAGGGATAGAAACCTGTACACTCCCTGAAACATCAACAGACTTTGTAGTGGACTGTTGCAGTACAATCCGATTCGTACCGTGGGGGCTTCTTCTGAAATGCCTTCAGCTAATGGAACATATTTCTATTCTCTTTAAAATCTGCCTAGCAATATCAAGGGCAATTAACCTAAAGCGCTATAAAAGTGTTTGTTTATCCAGTATTTCTTTATTATTACTTTTTACAACTACTTTGCCCTACTACGGAGTAGGTCTGTTTTCTTAAAACACTGAAATTTAAATTATCGCATAATTATGATTCTTTCTGGCAATACAGTATCAGTGGTATATGAAAACTTTCCTATGCATTGTAAAGTGCGAGATCCATCTCATTCAACTTGAGACATCAATCTCAATTAACCTCCTAGCTCTGTTCACGCAGAAATAAACAACATGGGAAATTCTGATCTTCCCGAAACACTGGGATTAACAGCTCATTGGATGTGCATCTCCCTTTTCATTGGCTCCAAAGAGATCTTTATGACTTTTGCAGAGTAAACATTTAACTTTGAAATGGCTAAACTTGGGTGAGATGAATCCTGTCTGAAGTGACTAGCATATTATCTTGTTTTCTGAAGTCTCTGGAGTAGAATCTGGCAGCCTCCCAAGACCATGGCTGTCACATCACATTCCGGTAAATCTGCTCTCTGCTTAGAAAAGTTTTTTGACCTACAGCGGTTAAATCTCATCAGCCATTTCACTGATACTTACGAAATGAATTTATATAAGAATCAAGATGATACTCACTTTTATTTAGGGCTGACTATGATAAAGCAATTCAGATTCCAACCCCAATTAAAAAGGTATTTCTAGCACTTTCCAGGAGACGTAATAGAATCAGAGCACAACTCACTGTCTTCTGCAAATCGTTCTCATAGTGTTACCGGTGTAACCTTTGACCATGAAAGACCTTCTCTCTTGAAAAGCATGCAGTATTTTCCAGCTACTACTGTGTACCGTGACTCTGCTTCATGGAAATTGTCTCCCAGGAAAAGTATCTTTCCAGAAAATACGCCAATAACACCTTCTGTACATATGGACTTAAGTTTGTTAAACTTGTCTTTTAAGAGAGGGACACAAAATAGTTTGAGAACAAATAAACTCAATTACTCAGGAATATAAAAACATGTAGAAATGAAGTTCTCACATTACTGTTAAACTGCAAATACTTCTTGGAGTACACTAGGACATTCTTATGTTACATACAAATGAAAGACTAGGATAGCAAAAAGAGGCAAGACCCTTACTTTACTGCACTAAATTAAGTTCATCAGACACATGTTCCTCACTCTCATTGAAATCTTAAAAAAAAACCCCAACATACCTAACCAAGGGCATAATCTGTCTGAGAATCTCACCTTGGTTTCTAACGTAAGATTAAAATTCTTATCTCAGGCTTCTATTACTGAAAGTCATGGAGTTTGCAATGCAGCTAAACAGATGTATTGATTTCTGAGGCTTGTGTCCCTTGGAAAAAATGTAAGGGTAGCACTCGCAAAAGCAGTCATGTCCATCAGGTTTTTGTTTTGTTTGCAGCCAAGCATTAATAAGAACGACACGCATCTGTGGAAACAGATGTCTCGTTTAAAATTACGCCCTAAATTATTAAACATTTGCCAGAGGTGGGGAACAGCAAAATTCAGTTCTTATGCAAACACACAAACTAAACAAAAAAACCACCTCCCAAATCCCAAAGGAATTCAGGGCATTTGTTAAACCAGACCTGAACTAACGTCAAACACAATTTTGTGTTCTATAGACACAGCCTGAATCCAAAGGCCTCTAATTATGACAGACTCTGCCAGCTAAAGGGCTTTGCCGTTCTTTTTCAGAGCATGCATGTAAAAGGTAGAAGAACTTTTAGAGGGTTTGCCTTGTTCCAGGGGCAGAAACAGAGCTGGCTCAGTGCATTGCTAAAATCTGTCACCCTTCAGTGTCCTTTACAGGGTATTCCTGAGGGAAAAAGTATAGTGGTCCAAGAAAGGAATAATTCACAGCCAGAACAGCCTCTCGGGGTTCAGACAGCAACATAAATTACTGTTAAGGTGATTCTGATTCTCTGTTGAGGCCAGTCCCAAACAGCTTAAGATATCCTTGCAATCTTTCCCATTTATTTCAATACTCTACAGAGCACCGTTTGGCTTAGGCCATTAAAAAATCGTCTCTTGGTATTCAGCTGTTCTATATTCAAAGAATGATCTTGAAGTATTTCTCTGTCTCATAAAAGAATTCGCATCGCTCTCTCCCTGTGACTCTCCCTGCCAAAGGATACGCTATTAATTCCAGTTTTTCTTTCTGACGAGTGTCAGTCAGAACAGTGCCAGCTGTGTCTGACTCGGAGAGTATATGTGCTGTTTTCATTTGAATTTATGTTTCCTGAGATAGTACTAGGAGAGAAAGGAGTTTCCCCAGAAAATGAGTGAAAAACTGACAATAGAATCAGGTCCATTCCCTCTTGTCCTAGTTGTTGTTGTCTTTTACATCTGGACAAAATTCTGAATAGCAACTTGCGCTATTTCGTATTTACCATGAACAGCAAACACAGAGAAGAGAATCAGGTCCAAAGTGCTTAGAAGGCCCTACTGCCAACTTCTTGCAGGTCGGCATCAGGCGAAACAGTTTGCAGTGAGCATCCAGCCAGCAAGCTGGGCTCACTGCTGCGCCTTCATAAAAGACTCGTGCACCTGCTGTATCACATGCTGAGGCAGTGGTGCTGTTAATGTCTCCTGCCCCATCCTCCCCCGTATTTCAGCCATTTATGCAATACAGTGCGGTGGTTGCTCTGCCCTTCTTGCTCGTTAGCAGCTGGTTCTGACGCACTGTCACAGGAGAGGATAAAGGTCGTGTTCAGCCACCTAGATGGGTTCCCTACCCCTTGCTCTGCAGAGGCAGCCTTATCTGCTCTGCTCCTCGCTGCAGCTTATTCTGATGCAGCAGATGGGCTTCCATGGATCTGTTTCATCCACTGGAAACGGGAGTCTGGGTGAGACCAGAGGAGAGCATATATACACAAGCACCATCAGGTACAATTTTAGGAACATCCAAAGCAAGCTCTGCGTGTTTCAGACAGCAACAAGCAACTACACTACCAAAAAGTGGTTCCACCTGCTACTATGAAACATTAAGAGCTAAAAGAAAGGAATCCCCCTGAAATGAACAAGTGAAAGCAGAATGCCTGTGGAATACCTCATGTGGGACTTCACATCCAGCAGCTCCAGAGAAGTCACTCGGGGCTCACCAGCCAGATTCTGCAAAATCTTCAGCCTTGGGCCACAGTGCTTGTAAAACTCTGTGCAGATATTCAGCAACGACTCCCGCGGTCTCCTGAACTCCTCTCTGGCAATTCGTTCATCCAGCTCCTCTCGGGGAAGACCCTGGCCTTCCTCCAGTAAGTGAAGGTTCTCCCTGGAGGATGTAAAATGAGAAAAAGTAGGAAGCATTACATGCAGTGGAACAGCAGGGATAGATTACAACCTCTCCAACTTGTTTTTGCCACAGATGCTTTCTGCCGCAATTGAAAAGAAAGGTAGTTGCATCTGCAATTACAAAAAAAAGGAAATTATAATCTGCAAAGTCTCGTTAAAAGTGTAAATAATTTCTAGATGTGAACTCTCCTTTGCTAGCCTCCCCTGAAAAAAGGCTGCCTGTCACAGCAACAGTGGGTGAGACCCAGCGGGCCTGGAAACTGCCGGTGAACAGTTCATCATGTGTCAGGGCAGACTGGGCAAAGATTTTACTGTACCTGATGAAGTGAAGTTTGGCTCCCTGTTCTGGGTACCTGGGAAAACAGAAACAGTGCAGGTGTAATCAGCAACTTAGTAATGCCAAAAGTGTGCCCTTCTGAAAGAAGGTTACACTGTTCCAGTCCAGAGGTGTACTCGCCATGGGCAGGATGGTATCTTGTGTCACTGGAACAATGGCTACGCGTAGTTAGTGACCACACTGAGTGGCCTTTACCTCTCAACTGGCAGCAAACAACAGACTCCTGTAGTTATTGCCCTTGTAACGAAAGGAAAAATTCAGGCTTAAAAACCATATCCCTCTTTCAAGCAATTTCTCTTACTGATTTTCACCTCAGTGCTCAGTCTGTTTCACGAAGCCAGAGCTCGCCTCGTGGAAAGAATACCTCAGTGTGTTTTTTTGTTTTATTGTCATTTTCTCTTGCCACTTCTTGTTGAGAAAGCATTAACAAAGCCTGCACCACTTGGCTAACACGTCCAAGGCTGGAACAGTGATCATTCATGAGACTCCTGCTGTTGCTAGCAGATGTCTGTTGCAATGATAGCACAACAGAAGAAACAAGGGCAGGAAACCTGGAGCAGTGCGAAAATATTTTGGATCAGAGACCGAAGGTTTGATAATCAGAAAGATCTGGCAATGTAAACCAAGATGTCTGAGTCACACAGCATCAGGAGTCTACTTTGCCTGTCAGCAGATACATATTAACTGCTCTCCAAAATCAGCAGACAAATAATAAAGCACAACTTTCCATTACACCTTATTTTCCTTAGACTGGGCACTCTTGCAATGGACGTAAATGGCATGTATCCACTTCAGACTTGAGCGTGAAGGGGTTTACCTGCTTCTCAGATCCGGGATTGAAAGTCAAAGCTGTCTCGTCCACGCCTGAATCAGTCTTAAAGAACAACAGATTCCAGGAGTTACCAACCAAGATGTGTGTACTACACATCTGTAAATTGACATAGCAGCCCTTGAATGAGCCATGCAGGGAGTGATTTCTGTCTCCTTGCAGCACAAAAAAAAAAAGATGCAACATGGAAAGCATGTCTCGCCAGAAGGGTGTTCCTGATTTACAGTCCTATATAGCCCAGGGTATCGTACTGGACTATTGGCTATGCGCAGACTTACTATCAGCTGTTACAGATAAAAGAGAAATCCAGAGGCAAGACACTGCTCTGGAAGAACAGCTACTCCAGCTTTTGCTAGAGGAGCATTCCCCTTCCAGGTCAGCCCAAACATTCAGATTTTAAGCACAGCAAAGCATAGCCTGGCCAGGAGAAGGCAGGACTGCCCACAGGCGTAGTCAGTACTGCGAAGAAAACCTTCATAATCCCAAATGCTTGTGGGTGGATTTTGTAACAAGATTTCTTAAGCCTTTGCTCTATGATTGAGTAAATTGTCCAGTGGTCTTGTCTAATTTGCCGCAGCCTAACTGGAATGGCCAGTGTGGCCAAGAAGCAGTATTACAGTCTGCTGGTGCCATCTCCTTCTCTATTTCCTTCTTCCGTGTGAAGTTTTTTTTCTGGGTTTTTTGTGGATTTTTTTTAAGAAGGACAAAAATATTCCCAGTTATTCTTCCCTTTCTCTCAAAGTCTCTGCCATTCACTCATTTGCTATCTGTAACTGCAAAACACCCCCAGACCAATGTGGAGGTAAAGGTCATAGAAAGGGGCTGTAGGAAAAATAAAAGGAAAAGGAAACAGGAAAGGGAAGAAAAGAAAACTAGAGGAGGTGCTGGTCTCTCTGAGTCTCAACTGACATACAGTTTGAGCCCGTACTGCGTGCAGTCTCTCAGAACAAGGCCGGAAGGATCCGACCCTTTTGCTATCCAAGCGCACACTGCCCTGTGCTCACTTTGACAGTGGGGTCAGAAGGAAGCAAAGCAGAGAACTGATGGCCACAGTTGCTCTGTCAGTATACTTCTAGAGTGCAAAAAGGGAAACAAAGATAAGACATTTAGGATGGGTGTTCTGCATTTTGATATCCTGGTCTTCTATTCAGTCACATGGTTTTAAACTAGAAATTTTAGTCTTGTGGATCTTGATCACTGTCAGAAATGCAGTGCTGGGCTATGCGCTCTTTTTATCTGACTGTTTGCTCCAACAGTACCTAGAGCACTCTGAGCAACGAGATGTTACCTTACTCAAAAAAAAAAAAAAAAGGCTGTTCAGAAGAATGAGGAAGAAAGAAAAGCCTACTGACTTACCTGGTGTTCACACCTGCTGACATGGTGTGGTTTGCTGTTGTGGTCCCTTTATGGCCTTGGTCACATCGACTCATCTGTGGGGCTGTCATAGGCCTGGCAAAGGGAAGGCGAAGAGCACACTAAAAACCAAATCTAACAAGCACACTGAAATTCTGCTTGCGATATGGTGAAATTTGATACTAATTCTACCATGTCTACAACAACCACTATTCAAGCTAAGCTGCATATCGTGACCTGTGCATTCCCTTTCCCCGCACCAATAACCGAACGCAGGCTCAGACCTTTGAACCATGTGTGTTACCTGGTGAGAACTTCCACACTGTACAAGAGGGCCTGCAAAGAGGTGGCAAGGGCAGCCATAGCAGCAATCTCCTCACGAGCTGCTGTCACCGTCTCCACTTGAGAGGTCTGTCGCTTCAGTTTCTGCAAGTAACAGGGAACCAGCGCTTCCAAGACCATCAGCATCTGGAGGCTGGAAAAATAACCAGTTCTTGATCTGTTTTATTTTGTCGGTCCTGAAACTCACGTCACGCAGAGGCTTAAGTTTCTGTCTGAAGACCACTGGATCTCTCACTAGTCACTAACGTGATTTCATTGCTTCTCACTAGATAAGCAGTCCTGGGCCAAAGAAACTCCTGGATCAAGGACTTCCGGCAGAAAATTAGCTTATGCATGAAACAGTAATAATAAAACCAACCTGAACTTCTAGGTAGTTTCTGACTATGTCATCCATTTGCAGACATTCATTTTCCCTTCCAAAGACTCCTTTCTTCTCTGGTTCCCCCTTGGAAATTAACCTTTTTGGTTTACCAGCTTACCTCCCCTCTCTCTGTAGCTTCGTGTTCTTTCCAGCTGCCTGTTTCCCCCCCACCAGTTCCTTCTCCATTGCTTCTCTGACAGCAGAAGCCTGCAGGACACAGTGTGATCCCTACTCGGAAATACCAGCTTGCGTGTTGCTGCTCAGACTGCCATTCAGCTTAGTGCCGCAGCTGGCAGCTGGCAGGATTTGGAGCCAGTGCCCTAGGAAAGGTATCAACAGGCAGAGGCTTGGCCTCACACAGAAGCCCCGTGCTTGGAATACATTTCTGTATCCTCCGCCTCCTTTTGCCAGCCTTGCTTTCGCATGCCATATGCAGTTTCTATGCCTTTTCTGAGTCTGCCCAAACCAAGAAAACAGATTAGCACCTTCTGAATGATTCAGGAGCATAGGCCACTACTGTCACACACAGCTTGATGGCTTCACTGATTGAAAAGGTCAAGTCTTCATTCCCATAGCAGAAGTCTGAGGGAGTAAAGCAATATGAGAGGACTTTCTCACAAACATACTGAATACAAAAGGAGCTAGCCCACTCCTTCCTTTTTCCCCTCTCCGACTGCTTGTTTCTCATGTTAACAATCCCCAATAGGTTCTTGATTTTTGACAAAAAAAAATCCTGCCGTCCAAGAACTCAGTAGGTGAGAAACAGTCGGACCACTGCTGAGCATAAGATGACAGCTGCTACTGGAGACTCGTTTCAAGCATCACCCATCACAAGCGAAATCTTAAGCTCATACGTGACAAGGACATGTGTCAATTTAAGAACAATTTTTAGGCTCCCTCTCCTTTTTCCTAGACGTTTCCAGCACACTAAAAATGATACTGATACACCACTGATGGCAGAAGATAGTTTTACTTCTAAAAAATCAAGCCCCTTCTATACCGGTAGCAAATGGGTGCCAGCACAAAAGTGAGTCTGGTTTGCTAGCGATTTGAGAAAACGTTATACATAATATATATATACATATACAAATACTACTTTGGGGATAATTAGTGCCGGGCACCAAGAAAGTGAAGCCTCCAAAGAATAATATTTGTAGTACAACCGTAGTCCCATTTTCAGAAGTTACTTTGGTATACAGGAGCCCAAGTCAAAGTTAAGGGCCCAAAGTGCGTAAATCACTTTGAACAATGGAACTTGGAAGTCAGATATTATCAGAATTCTGATCTTCATGTGGAAAATACAAGGCACACAACCTACTCATCTACATTCTCATCATCAACACACACTTGGGAGTTTTCAGAGATGCCTTTGAACAACCTTCCACAGAAAACCCAAAGCTTTCATATAAATGTTTCTTACAATCAACAAAGAGGAAAAAATTTCTTCCGTTACTGTACCATTTTATATTATAGCTTGCGATATAGTTGTGCAGCATCATAAAATCCCACTATATAACAAAGCTTTAATTCTAAGGCTAGACAGGTTTCACTGCCCATCAAATGAGTATTATGCCAGGGAAGTGCAAATTTGGAAATTAAGTTGGAGATCGTTATAAAAATCAGCAAAAATTACTTCCCTGCAAATCACAAAGCAGCCAAATTCTTAAATGCTGCGTTGCATGGATAACTATCAAGAGACACAGCGTCCTGGATACATCATACAGCCATATATATTCTGCTTCGTGATTAATCAACAACCCCCCCTAGAACTCAGCACTGTTGAATGTCTGAATGGCATCCATCATTTCCTAGTCATGGTCTGCCCATGGGAGAGGATGCTTTTGCTTCGTGCCCACATGGAGCAGAGGAGAGAATGACACTGATCTTGCCAGCATGATACAGTTTATTAGGTATTTTTATTCTTCGCCCACACATGATAAAATTCAAAATGCCAGGGGATAGTCTCAGACTACCAGGCTCAATGCAGAAAAATTAGCTTTGGAATAAAGCAAATTATTAGTCCCCCTCCTGCAGAAAGTATCAAAAGGATGGTGGTGATAAAGCCACCCTTATAAGCCTCACGAGGCATACGAAAGAGCTATGACTGCATTCTGGGAGCAGAAAAGGGCCCTGAACAAACAATGCTGCATCAAATGCATGTCGAATCAATAAACAACAAACCAGAATTACTGAACGAAGGGCGCTTTGCTGTTACCTAACGACTTGAGAGGCTTTTCTGCTTTCACCAGCTCTAAGATGTCCAAAATGTCTGGAGTATCTCCCTCTAAGGACTGCAGCAGGTCGAACAGGCACTGAGCCGACACTCCTTTGCTGGTTCCGTTGTTTGCAGCATCCTGTTTCAACAACAGACATTCGTGGCTCATTTTGTGAGGGCCTGTGTGCATTCCAGGAAGCTTTACCTGGTGGTGTGGGCCACCTTTTTTTTTTTTTGTAGACAAAGGGCCCACATGAAGTTCAAGACCTTACTGCTATCGAACAATAAGCCTTGCCTGACTCAACAGATTGATGCTACAGTGGAAGCATGATCTGAAAACTGCACACAGCTTTACTTCCCAGAAACAGCAGATCTTTGCTGCCCTGTGAAGGAGAAAGATGTGTGTGGTTACAGTGTATGTGCAGTTAGATTTGGCAGTCCCAGCTCAAATTAAAATTCCATTAACTTGTTTTAACTCACTAAAATGTTAAAAAGTATTTAGTGAGTCTTTCAAAACATGGCTAATCCAGTCTTATAGTTCATAGGTACTAAAACTTGGCATTAAGACTTTAGTTCCTATTGCTGGATTCTAAGAAAGTATTTGTATTTAAAGAGTTACAAATCATTGTTGTCCTTTCACAACCTATCTGTACACAGAAATTCAAAGTGACACCACATTTACTAGCCTGTACACCACCGGCCCAATATCTCAGCTCAATCAACTGATGAACAGAAGCATGTAGAAATAAGTTCAGGAAATGGTTCTGTGCAGCACCAAGTGCAGTAAGCACACGTTCAGTAAGAACTGTGCTGCTGCTCCTGATGTTTTCTCCCTGTGATCTCTGATGGGGGGCTGGCTGCATACACAGGCTTCCCCACGCCGAGACTCGGGAATGGCTTTTACTCACAGGGAACTCCAGGAGAGGGGCCACGCTTGCAAACAGCTGCAGAATAAAGGGCTTGCGATGCAGAACGTAGAACTGGCGGCACGCAAACTCAATCGCTTGGCGTAACTGTGGGTTGCTTTCATAGTCAGCGTATACCTGAGCAAACGAAAAAAGATGTGGAAGTACCACTCCAGCGGAAGGACTCTTCATCTCCTGCCCCCAGACTGAATCAACTACAGCCTTGTCATTCCTGATATGTTTGCCTAACGTTTTTAAAGACGGAGATTTGTCCCCCCTCCCTGGCAATGCGTTTCAGGGACAAACTATGCTTACAAAAAAAGGTTTGTTTGTCACTCTTGAACCTTTTCTGTCACGGATTTAGTCCATTACTTTTTGTCCTATGTATCAGAGGACATCCTTCCTAGGAGCACTTTACTTGGTTGAAGGCAGTTAGTGCTTCCTTCCTCAATCTTCATCTTTTTCAGCTAATCAAATCTCAGCTCTTTTAGTCCTTTCTCATGTGATATGTTTTCTAGATGTACATCCCTGTTCCACTCTGCAATCTCTTCAATAACTGATATTTTTTTGTGCAGTGCCCACAGCTGGACAGAGCCAGCAGTTGAAGTCAGGAGTGCCGCTCATTGGAGCAGCAGAACTATCCCGTGTTTCTTTCACAAGGTCCAGATCTGTGTAGTCATCCCAGAATAGCATTTGAGATCCATTCTTTCTCTTTTTTATCCTTCAGCAGAAGGACGTTGTTGATTCATGTTTAGCTTCAGATCTAGAACAACTCCAGTATTCTGTCCTGCAGAAGTGCTACTAAATCAGCTACTTGCCCTTCCATACTTACGTGGCTAATTATTAAGGATCTACACTTGTCCAACCTGATCCACATAATCTTTTTTTTTTCCTGTTTTCAGACTGCGTCTCCAGTTTGTCAAGAAAATTTGAACTCTTAGCCTGTCCTCCAACACACTGACAGTTTCACCCACTTTTAAGATATTTTAAGGTTTTTAGAGTGGCATTTCCTTCAGGGCTGGCCACCGAACCATGCAGCCAACGTGCTGCCAAAGATGTGGGATTTGTTTCTCAGTTATGCAAACAGTATAGCTTGCTAGGAACAACTTCACTGTGCCTGTCTGCACTTCTCTGCTGGTACAAGTCTGTGGGAGGTTTGGGTTTGGGGTGGGCAGGTTTTTCTTGCTATTTGCTGGCAACAGGTAATGCTGAGATTTTATGGCAGTGCAAAATTCACGTAACAGCACAGGACTCTTGGAGGTTTCTAAAAAATCATTAGCGTGCGATGCCGCTGCAGGGATGGGTTCACTTCTCAGTAGCCTAGCAGGCTGAAGAGATTAGTATGTCGTCTTTAACGCAATCAGAAGCCTCTGCCGTGCTCTGAGGACAGTCAATCACCATGGCCTGTTACACTGGCAATATCTCATTTACTTGAGAAAAGGGAAATGATTAACTGTATATGCATTTCAGCAAAGAAAGCGGAAAAGCTTGCAACAAAGATCCCTGTGGGGGTACGTGCCTGGATGCGTCAGGAATTAAGCTCTTAATGGCTGGTTCAAGCCCAGAAGTGGTAAAAAATTTGTTTGTGATGATCAGAAACAAACCAGCTGTCCTTGGGTGCCTAGAAGAGAGATGTGAGGGTCTGCAAAACCAACAAGCTCTGCAACACTTGGGTTTTCTTTTGGAATTGCTTTTTTGCCTCCCAAGAGTGGTATTTTATTAATTCAGTAGTTGGCAATAATTGGGGAGGGGTAGGCAAGAATGACAAAACTAATTTCTCCCAGTATGAAAAGTGAAAATGCAGGAAGAGTCCTTCACAGGACTGAATTGTTACTGCCAAGTACTTCAGATTAAGTTATTAAGTTATTTTATTTCAAAACGTATTGTTTCTAATGAATAAAACCCACGCACTGCAGACCTGGATCCAATACACGCTTACCTAGCCACGTAAGGCATGACATCAGAGTTTCCAGTTGCTAAAGGGTTTGCTAAGATAGCTAAATTCATCACTGGTGCGAATTACTGTGCTCTGTTAACTACGTTAAAATGAATATATATGTCAGGATGTCACGGACATTGTTTCTTTTTACAGAAACAAGTTTTTTCTGTATTTGCATTATAATACTAAATCTCTATTTAGATATTGTCTTCGAGTCCTGCAGAAATAATCTTTTTGTCTGTGAAAGAACTATAGCGTTTCTTTTTTTTATTTTCAGTATCTGATTTTTCTCAAACATCAACAGGAAAAAAGGCATGCTTTCACACCTCAAAGTGAAGAGAAACTCCACCTCTAAGCCTTGCAATATTTGTCATCATCATTCACACAAAAAGACAACATACAGTTTTTCATAAACTGTGTTATCTTCTGTTGCTATTTAAATTGCTGGCATTATCGTACTTTAAAGAACTGAATATAATTTAGTTTCAATCGGCAAGCGGCAAATCCAGCTATTTCAACTATTCCCCAAATTTCAGCCATCCCTGGAGGAAAAAGCACTGAGGGAGACCCAAGGTCCAAAAATTTTCCAGAAATTTCACATTTCTGTGTGGAAGTACATAGTAAGGGAAAGAGACATTCATTTATTTAACATAAAGAGGAAAATAAAATGTAGTCATTTACTCAAGGAGAAAAGGGAATGTAGTCTCAGGAATGCTGATGTGGGCTGTCCCACCCTGATCTGTTGTTTGTCTTCTTGGGGGCCCCCAAATCTGTGACCCCACCAGGACTCAGCCGTTTAAAGCGCCTCCATTAACAGTCAGCTCTGTAACAAATTGCTTGCTTGGAATCTTCCCTCGTACTGCTCATGGAAATAGCTCACCTGCAACATGCTGGGGAGGACCCACTGGTACCCGCTGAGGGAGAAGAGGTGGTTAAAGTGCACAGCTGTGTTGATGACTGTGGCAGCGTACTGCCTCAGCAAGGCACTGTCCTCAGGGTGCAGGATCAGGGCACCGTTGAAGACGTTCAAGAACAGCATGATCTCATCCCCCCAGGGGAACTCGCTGGGCATGCCAAGGAACATCTCCTCCAGCAGCTTAATCCACAAGCTTTTCTGAAGAGTGTCCAGGCCAAAGAGTTCTTTCCCAGCTGCGGGGAAGAAGAGGCAACAGCAATCAACTCTGCCCACCACAGCCAGCCTCACGGCATTCCCAGAGGGCAAAGGCCTCTCCAAAGAACCATGCCACAACACTGACAATTGTTCTGCCTTTTAAAAATGACTTCACCCATCCAGTACTTCTGGAAGTGCTCACAGGGCTTGAGCAACCTTGACTGAAAGCAACACATGTGAAGACGAAGAATGATGAATGTCACACAGCTCATTAAATCTGCTCCCCACTGGCTGGAAATTCTCCTCTTAAAAAGAGAAAGCAGATCTGAGCTTGTGCATGCATCATCTGCACCGCACAATCTGAACGGCTATGTGGATTTATGCCGAATTTTTACCCTTCAAGTGTCCCACACATTACAGGACATTGATGCACAGTTACAATAATGCTTCTGAAAGCAAGTGCCTTCAGGGCCTGTTACAGAACTTGCCAATGCTTACCATCCTCCAACAGTGGCCTGTTTAATCCTCTAGTCAGGCTGAAAACCCTACTTGACTTTCAGAGCAAAGTTTCTAAAAAGAGGGCTGTGTCTACATCCCTGTTGCAGAATTTGTCCAGTCTTCACTGGAAGTTCATTGCTTCCTCAAAGTGCATGGCAAAGGACTCTGAGCAATCCTTTTTAGGTGTGGTTATGTTACTGGCCACAGTATTCCACCTGTAGTTTCATGCATAATTTTAACACATGATTGTAACTTATTCTCATTTGGGTCCAAAGAAAGCAGCTTTAGCTGAAGACCTCTAACAGCAAAGCCCTTTCTGCTGTTGTGCTTACCAACCAACAGCTATGTTATAATTTTCCCTTGGAAGCGATCTATCAGCTTTCAGTAATGCTACGTCTGTATGTTTCTAAGGCGACAAACGAAGTGCCTCATGCAAACCTTCTAGGTCCTGTACAACCACCAGAGAAAGCTACAAAAAGGCCATACCTTGGGGATCACTGAAGAGTGAGAACTCAGCATCAATGGCACTTCGGGGAAATGAAGGCAAGCGGAGGAGGTCTTCCTGGAGCATAGATACATGGGACTGCTTGTGGGCAGTAGGGATTTTCTGTGTCAGCGATATGAGGAACAACACCCGCCCCACCTCTTCTAGCTTGCGGGTGAACACCTAAGAGAGAAAAAGAGGCAGCGATCGGAATCAGTCTGATCAAAAAGTTCTTTAAAATGTATATGCACTTTTCTAGGTCAGCTTCCATGGCTTTCTCTGATGAGAGGGATGCTGCACTCATGGCCCAGGGAAACCTGCTGAAATTCACAGGGCTAGTGCTGCACCTTTCTGCTAGGATTTGTGTGACCACTGCTCTTCAGCTCAGCTCCGCAAGGATGGATCATGTTTGTAAAAGAGGTTTTAACAATACTTTCAGTCTTGTGGAGGACCCTGAGTGGCTGTCAAACACTTTGAAACTGTGCCACGTGGTCTTTTGTAGATTAACGTAAGTTTGCCAGTGTGAGCTCCAAGGTGGTCAGAGGCAAACCAACTCCAAACTGAAAGCCATACAGCTGCAGTTGCTCTCTGCAAGGTCTTTGACTACAGTCAACAGGAGGTTGGAATTGTTATCTGCCTTTTGGGTTGAGACTGGCTCATGTCTGGCCATAGAAAGTGTACCTAAGTGTACCTAAGAACAAAAGAAAAGTAGTAATAAAACAAATCAGACCAGACCCTGAGTTACTGGAAACAAGCAAAGTCCTGCTGACTTCAGATTATCACATCTGGTTTACACCAACTGGGAAACCAAGTTCCATTCTACCAGCCTCCTTTGAACCTCTGACCGGCAGGACTAGCCAGGCTAGCTATTTTATTTTGATGCTAAAAGTAACCATAAGGCAGAGTGATGCTCAGCAGTAGAAGCAACTGTCTTTGGAAGCAGTTTTGAGACAGCTCTTAGCTACTGGGATGAAGCCAAAACTTGAAGTGTGTGGCTTAACACGTGACAAAGCTCAGCTTCCCACACCCTTCCCTTGCTCTGACCTTGCTCTGAAGTACACTCAGCTTAGAATCGGGTGCTCAATCAATCAATAGTAAAGTACTTTTCCATGGATCGTTGCTCTGTGAGTAGACTCTACAGTGCTGTTTTCTTTGCTGAAGTTGGATGTTGTCCAGCAACTTCTTGTGTGACTACAGAGAGGCTGGTAGATACTTGATTTAAGTTTTACCTTGGAAATATTTTGGCCTCTAAGTACTCTAAACAGAAAAATGTGGAGCGTAAGACAACACCCTGACAAAACTGGACAGGCCATTTTAATCTTTTGGGGTCATGCAGGGCATATAAAACTCATTTATTTGGGACACATCGCCTAGAAACACAGTGAGAATAATTTCTGCCAGAGAAGCAACCAAAATGATCCCAATTAATTTCAGATCTTTATAGACTTTCTACTGACAGATGCAGCACATCAAATATTTCCCTATTCTGTACCATACACATATGAGACAGCATTAACTATATTCTCCATTATTTTAGCTGCTAGTCCCTCTTAAGCGGCTTTATAGCTGCTTTTTATAAGCATTCCTGATGATATTTTTCTGTCCCTGCCCTCACATTGCCAGGGACACAAATGCAGTAGCTGCTTTTTGGCTAGAACAATACAGTTAACCACATTCCCCCTCCTTTTTATTTCCTGCTTATTATCATCCTTTGCACATACAACCCTGTGCTACTGAGACAAATCTGGTTTTACGGAAAACAGAGCATGTGGCTTCTACAGGTAGAGTGAACTGAATACCATTGTCTTACTGTCTAAATCAATGATACTTGTAGGGATTTGCAGCGCATTAAAGGCGCTACCCTGCCACTTCAGTTAGGTTTTAGTTCCTAAAGGGGAGCTCCTGGGAGCTGCACAGCATTACGAGGATGGGACAGACTATCGGGTCATGAGGCTGGAAGACAGGGAGGAGAGTGCTCTTCTGACGGCAGATAGTCCCCTGATGAAACAATCACTACTGCTGTGCCTTTGGGGGTGTAAGAGTCGGTCCGAAGGACAGTATTGCCTCAACATCATCATCAGAAACATAAACACTCTGAGAGAGAGAACTGCGTGGTATGAGGAGTACTACGCTGCTCTCCGTTATCTGGGACACGAAGGAACGGACCGAGACAAGGCCGCATTGCTGCTGCCGAGATGGATCACAATTGCTGTCTCAGCAACAAGCAAGAAAACTTAAACTTTGGGTGAACTTTCTTCATGATAAGATCATTATAATACGAAAACACACCTCCTGGTCCAAAGCTACCCGCCTAAGGCAAACCACACCTCGGACACTCCTCTTTGAGACAGAGGAGGAGCAAGGTGTATCTCTTAGCATAAAAGACAGCTCCTTAGCAACCGAACTTTTGGAGATCTTCCCTACCAAGGATCACTATGATCAGAAGGACCGGTGGGATCTGGGACCATAGGGATGCCTTGGACCCGCAGTGGTAGCTATAATTCTCTTTCCTGTCTACCTTTTCTTCCCTTCCTGTCACTCTTTCTATCTATTGCGTGACGCTTTATGGGCAAAACATTAAAGCTAAAGCATAACCTCTTGGCATGGTCTCCTTGATTTTTTGCACTTTGGGATCGCAGTAAATGAACCATCATGTGTCCACAGAGTGGACTGTGACAGAGGGTAGCGATGGTAAAAGACCAGCGTCTGAGAGCAGGACAAAGAAGAGAGGCAGGTAACATTCTCTACAGTGAGAGGACAGAGAGGAAGGTAACAGATAACTCCTGCTCTACAGCCAGAGGGATTTACGGAGAAAAGGTCTTAAATGGGTTCCGAAAGAGCCAGAGGTCACGTTAAAGAAAGGAATAAGCAACTTTTGAAGCTGAGGCAACTGAAGTTCTTCTGGCTAAGTGTAGGAGAATGCAAAATGATCCACCTAAAAGAAGCTGGTTGGAGACAGCAGGAGGGAATTCACTTTGCATTCTTTGTCTCTTCTTAAAATACTATACACGTGTCCAATGGCACCAGGGCAGATTTCATGCCAATTGCTACTTCTCCAGCAAAGCTCTCTATCTGCATACAGCATGAATAAAGGCCTTTAAAGGGAAAAGAAAGGTTTATTTACAGGGTTTGTTTCTGGGCAGAGGTGTTTGGTGACAGTAAGATACCTGCTTCTGAATGAGCTCTTGACCCTTTTCTGGATGCATCTGCACCAGGTTGAGCTGGGGAGAAACGGACCTCCGGAAAGGATAAATGTCACGGACGTAGGTCTGCCAGGAAAGGAAACAAGTGTATTGTAAGCAAATGTAATTCAAGAGCATCACTCAACAGGACTGAATAAAAGGCCCTTCAGTCCTTTCTGAAGCTTTTGGGTAGGGACGTTCAGACAATGTCGGGTATCATGGAAGAGCATAAACAGAAGAGAAATTTGCTGATTTATAAGAAAGCTAGACATTAATGACTTAAGAGCAAGGGACTCCACTTCTGTCTCTTCTGTCAAACTCCAGTCTTTCACCACACACAAATAAACACCCAAGATGTGGGGCCCACGTGATAGGATTCTGTCTGTTTATGGGCTGCTTGTTCTCCTTTCGATAACCCTGATGTTTAAAAAGGGACAAGATGGAAAGAACAGTCATCTGGACCTGATGCTTGCCTTACCTTGTTGTAATGAATAAGATTCCATCGCTTATCCATTAAAAAGTAATGAGAAGACTGTGTTTCAGGTATGTTAAAAAACTCCAAACACTCCTGAAGCGGAAGAAAGAAAAACATTCTGTTACTTATTAGCTGCTTGTCTAAGTCCACAACATCCAAAAGAAGAATAATCAGCTAATAATGTATAAAGGCACAAACCTGCATGCCTTAGGCTGGTAGACTCTTCTGCCATTAATTCTTAATTTCTTTTTTTAGTCATAAAGTACATTAGTATGCTTGTGATAATCAAGGCACGCTGATATCCCAGTCCTGAAGACTGATGTTACTTATTTTGATGTCTTAATATCGCACATACTTGTCTGGCTATATGAGCCACATGGGTGTTGCAGCTTCCATTTCCATACTATGTATTTCTCAAGCTTTAGTGATAGGTGATGTACAGAGACACTAATGTTCCCATCCTTCAAAGCACTGAGATGTGTTATTCCCATTAAAATTTAACATATTTGGACAAACCGAACCGAAACAGAACGATCATGCAGAATGTATTGCTGGCATAGAGGTATGGCAGGTAAATGCACTGTTAAGCGGCTTCTCCAGTTCAAAAACTCACTCCTACCTTCAGAAGAGCCTCAAACTGCGTGTCCTCATGGACTGGTAACTGAGTTGGGATGTCACACTCATTCTGTCCATGCACAACCAGGGTCTTTGTGCCTAAAGGAAGAAAAGCAGTTGCATTCTCCCTGGCCTCTTTAATTAACTCAATTTCAAAAGACTGCCCATGGAGGAAAAGTGATAGTAAAAATGCATTCCTGGGCAGGCAGACAATGCCAGCCCTGTCTGGAATCCATCATGTAGTGTTAGCATAGTCTCACACTTCCACAGTTAATGAGAAATCGATCTGTTCCTAAAGGATTGAGCTGGCTTTAGCAGCAACTGTCACTCTGAGGAAGTAACAAACCTAAAAGGTCAAATCTGTTTTTCAGCAAAATGTCTCCTGCCTGACTCATGACATCCTAGGCTCACGGCATGCTCTTCTTGGACTCTCTCAAGACTTAAATGAGAGCGTGCATCAAATCAAACTGAGTCTGAATAGTACAGTCTTACAATGATTATCCTGCCAGCCTTTCACAGCCCAACTGGCACAAAGCTCTGGGTTGAAACGACTGTTCTAATTCACTTCCTGCTTGCTTCTTTTAGAGCTCTTGAAGTGGCTTTCTGAATCTCGGGGAATTGCAGGTGGAATTTACTGTCTGAATCCTCAACTCAAAGGAAACTTAGAATATGCAGCCATTTGTAGCAGATTTTTTTCTGATCCAGTTCTGATGGATCCCCTTTTTGGTAGAGGGGGTCACAAACTTGGAAGTGAAGGAGATTTAAATGCTCATTTCTTATACCTGGCATCGAGGCAGTCACCAGCAGCTTCACTTCACATTGTTCCTTCTTCATAGTCTGTTTGAGATCCTTGAAGAACAGTCCTTCTACGTAACCCACCACTTCCCAAAGGAAGGTAAGCGTGGCAGAAATTGCATCCATGCCCCATTCACATGGAGTGCGTACAAAATACATGATCAGTCCTACCTGCAGGTAGTAAGTAGGAGGAATATCGGGTTATACACACTCATAACTGTGCAGAGCATAGTATAAAACACAGAACAAGAATATTGTTCTCCTATTTTTCTTCACTCAGAGTTTGTACATACTACAGAACAATCTGCCTGTACTACTTTTTCTTTTTCTAGAGAGGATGAGGGGTGGGAGCAAAAAAGTATTGTTGCAGCCCAGCCTTAAAAGCCATTGTAGATGAGGAAAAGGGAAAACTTCTGCAGTAAGAGAATTCCTGTGCCTTCTACTCTCATGTGCTGCCACATAGACAACTCACAAACAACAGAGGGCTCCTGGAGTAGCAGCATACATCTTGTCTGTTTTTTCATCTCCTTACTGAAAGAACTGCAGCAAATGCATTTTCCACAGTCTAGAAAGAAGCTACTAGATTTGCTCCAATAGGACTGTCCAGGAGCAAAGCACCTTCTGAATCAAAATTGAGTAAAATAATTAGAGGTTTCTGCCACTAGGATCCTTCTATTGGGCTACAACTTTTTGTCTGTGGTTCAATTCAGAAATATATGACAGGGTGCTTAGGGGTTTAATAAAAAGTTAAAGGTTCCTTTTCCTCTTCCTAGGAGGAACTAAAAGCTCGTGTAAGCTTGACGACTTGCACCCACAACCAGAAGCAGATACGAGCTATAAAGGAAAAGTTAAGAGCATTTATTTCCTTGCAGGCTGTGACATTAATTTCTTAGGACAAATACAGGCAGAGGTATGATTCTGGGCTGCACAGTGGACCCACAAGCCACTCACCAAGTAGTTAAAGAGGATATGAGATGTCTGGGCAGGGAAGTCTCCAATGTTCAACAAAAGCTTCCTTAACATATACATCAGCTCATCCTGGAAGAAGAGAAAATGTTTTTTCTTTCTCTCAGAAAACGAAGAACGGATTTACCCATTTTGTCCTCCCGGGTTTTGTTTCTTCCTCCCATTTTTTCTTACTCCCTTGTTCAGCTCCATCTTTTGGTGCATGAAGTTGAACTATACGCTTGTCAATGCTCCTGCATTTCCCAAAAGAAGGCACACAGCACAGCGCCCAGGTCAATGTCTGTCTTTCTTATCTGAGAGAAGCCAACACCTCCTATTGCAAATTGCGCTGACTGTAGCATCCTCATTCTGCACTCCTTTCTCTGTGATAATCCCTGTGTTGCTTGTCACAACAAATGGCTACGTAGATGATCTGTGAAATCTAGCTCAGCTCAACTCAGCAGCTGTGGCTGCTGGGTAGGAGGTACGGGCGGAACGTAACTATCATTCCTTTAGAGGCTGCCTGCTTTAAATGTAGACTAATACATTTCTTATGGTGGGAAGGGAGTGGAGAGGGGAAGGAATCTATCTCACTGTCAGCTAAGGTCAGACAGACTGTATCATAAATTTCTTCTATGGCTCTCATCCTCACAACCCACAGCAGATTTGAGCTAGTGTTATGGGCATGAATATGCATAGGACAACCCATGCCAATTATACATCTGCTGAAAGCCTCCGAGGAAGTACACCTGCTCCCTGTGTTCTGTACTCATGGTTGTAGTAGGCCTATGAAGAGATGGTAAAACAGCAGACTATGACAGCTCAGAGGCCTCTGAGGCCAGCATATATCTTCCTTCTCAAAGACACTTAACAAACAGAAGTGACCCTCTTAACTTAAACAGAAGCTTCGGGGACCATGGCTGAGAAGTCTCAGGACTAGTAAGGCCACTGAGACCTGATTACTCAAGGAACTGAAAAGCAGCCTTTCCTGTCCTTTCTCAAAGTTTAATATTAATTTTGTAATCAGTTCTTAGGTGGTGGCTTGGACGATGAGGACAGTGGTACTATTGATATCGTACACCAAGTGCGCAGTTGAGAAAGTGATATGGAGACTCTCACTGCCCTTCATCTAGTCAGAACTAGTATGCTTTTCTTCCAGAAAGCTTAGGTATGGCACTAGAAAGTGATCTAATAAGCCAGGGAGAGACAAAGCCACCCGCATCTTTCAGAGAAAGCTGAACAGAGTGGCATGGGTGGAGGCAACATTGCCTGTGTTAGGTAGAAATGGTTCTGGTTCACTAAGCAGCTGTTCAAAGCTTGGCTTAGAGCAAGGCAGATCCTTAGTGGTGGCAAATCAGCTATGTCCCATTTACATTAGTGGACAAAGATTGAAGCCAGCTGGTGATGGGACCTAAAAGTCTTTGAGCTATATTATAATAGCAAATGTTCTTCTCCAGTGATGCCCGCAGAGTGCTTCTGCTTGCAGCTGTGCTCCCCTGCTCTAAGCAATATATACACCCACTGGGGAGAGGAGGAGTTAACCTGTCGGTTGCTGATCGTGAGCTTCTCAAGGAAATGGCGCAGGACTGTAGAGGGGTCTTCAATTAAGCAGTTCCACAGCACCTGCTGAGCAACAGCGCTCACTGTAAAAGAGAAAGAAAACAAGGTCAGGACCATCTCCCTTGGAAATGCCTTGAACTGGTACACTTAGGTGCAAACGTTTCTAACCTTCTACCCAAATTGTCATGTTTTGTACTGAAATACACAGGACCTTCTTTCAGGCACTACGATTCCTGGTCACCAGCATAGTCATCTCAAGCAATAATGACAGATCTGATATTTGAACCTTCCCTAACTACTGGTGAACCTTCCCTAACTACTTCACCATTATAGTCAGAGGAACAATAAAGGAACAACTGTTTGGATTCACAACTCCAGATGGACAAACCTTGCAATTAAAAAACATAATTTCATGTACTTTTATGTTTATGCAGAGAAGTTTCAATTTCATGGTGATTCACTGAGTGATTTTTTTCTGGTATTGGTGAACAGTATTAGTCAGCAGGGAATTGTGTTGATGATCAGCTTCCCAATGTGTAATCAATTGCAATCTTGTGAAGATTAACAACAACAGAGAATTATTCATGATTTTGTTTTCAGTACTTGGTTCCTGATCACAAAATGACACATGCATTATTTAGATGGCTGAATACACCCACACAAAACTGACTACAGAATGTAACAGATAGTTAAATGTGCAATCAGCTGACATGATGCACGATGAGAAAGGAAGGAAGGGCAACAGTCCACCATCTAGAAACATTTTAGAGAAAAAAATAAAGAAAAATGCATTATTACATTACAAATACATCACAGACCGTAACCAAAACGTTCGTGCTGTGTAAAGGTGGCTTTCTGTTTGTCTCATGATCAAAGAAATGTTGGTGGGAACAAGCCTCTGGAGGTCTCTAGTCCAAGCTCCACTTGGAGCAGGACCGTCACCAACACCAGATTATGTCGACCATGGCTTTGACTAGCCAAGGCTTGATAACCGCTGTGGATGGAGAATCAACGGAAATAGCAGTACGCTCCTGGCTATGAAGTTCCTTCCAAGTTTCTAACCTGAACTTCTCAAGTTGTAATCTCAAAGTTAGACTTCCTCTAACTGCTTGTTTCCTTTTCATCACAGCAAGCAAGCCCAGCTTCTGCAAGCACTCCTCACGGAATACCTGTTTTAAGCCTCTTACTATCCTGGTATCCTCTCACAAGACCCTTTTCAGCTCCTCAACCTCTTTCTTGAACTGGGGGCTTTTTTAGGGCCCCAAAAGAGCAAAACCCACTCAAAACCAAACACAAATCACGGAGAAAAAAAGGCAAAACCCTACAATGTCACATTTCTGTTGTGAATCTACTTTCGATGATTTAACAGATTATCCATTAACTTTTTAAGAAACATAACTCGTAACACTATATAGCACGTAATACTTCTAGGAAACATGAAATGTAAGCAAATACAAGGTGGTGTTACACCTCTTTTCCACTTTAGTTATGGCACCTAACACGTGTAAGCCATTGTTGAAAGTGCTGTCAGGTTCTGCCACCCTTGAGCAAGAATGCCTTGAAGTTTAATCAAAGTCAGTACCAGCTACTCCATCCTCCCGGACTTCTCCATCTTCCATCAAATGGACAATGGGGAGCACTGCTGCACAGATGCATGCTGGAAACACAGCTTGAGGTGGTTGTGGCACATGATGATTTGGAGTATGCTCTGTAGTGTGTTCTTCATCTGGAGCAGTAAGAAGAGTAGAAGGTGAGTGTTGGTGAATAAACTGTGGTATTCTCCAGGCAGGTTAGATAAACATTTATGTTAGGCGCAGTTCAAACACATGAAAACCATAGGCTGTCTGATCACTGTGCCAGCACGGCAGGTTTACTGCTATCTCCAAGAAGAAACTGAAAATCCAGCCAACCTCTTGATCAAGAATTTTCATTGTAAATACATATTTTTTCAATTTACATTTCTTTTCTCGTAGGGAACACATTTTATTTTTGATGAAACCCCATTTCATTACCATCTTTCAGCTACAGTGCTCTCCTTGGCACTACTCTCTAAACGAAGCATGAGAGGTAAAGGAAGGCATTGTGACAGCAGAGGTGAATAAAATAATGTAGGGCAGTAATTAATTATAAAGTGGCTCAAGCTTGGGGATACGTTCCACAAAAGGAAATGCCACCAGCTTTATGGTCAACAGGAAAGGTTTGTAGTGAATGAAATCCTAGGAAAGGATACTCCAAAGTGAAGTTAACCCACCTTCTGCACTGACTGCTGACCGCACTGACCAGACAGAGCCACGGCGGAAAGAATAGTTCCTGTGAGATGTACTGGAGGTGCAGGAAGGACTCACAGAGAGACGGCGGGAGGCCAGGTTGGCAACTTCTTCTACTGACAAAGAGAACGGGAAATGTCAATCCAGATCCACCTGACAGACTTCAGGGAACATTCTGAAGGACAGCACTTAAACACAAATTGGAACATTGAAAATTCAAGTCAGGTTACACTCAAAAGGCGCAACTTTAAAACTATAAAGATCAGTCAGATAGGTAATTTGCGCATGCTTTGGGAACCAGCAGAACACTGTTCCGTAAGAGCTCTGGTGAGTCACATTGTAACTGAGCCAGCTCTATACTTCTCATCTACATCCTGTTAACCATCATGGTTCCTGGTACTTAGTTTTTCCTAAGAATTGGGATTTCTGTTTGCAGATTTTCCAATGTGTGTTTAGATTTGAACATCACTGTATTCACCTAATGGCACACACCTTGGAATGCCTTTAATGAAATCTTTGTGTTCTGTTAGCCCAGACCAATGAAAATCCTCACTCAAAAGACTAAGCTTTTCCTGACTCATGTTATGTGACTTTGGCCACGTGAAAGTTTGGTACTGAGGTTGAGCTAGTCATCTAGGCTCCCCTACTAGTTGCCATAAAGGCAGAAAACTCCAGGGAAAATTCAGCCTATCCTAAGCTATGCGTCTTAAGACAGATACTGTCAAAGCCTGATTCCTCCCGGCCTTTAATTATTAAAGGATTAAAGTTAGGAAAGACGAATTTCATTCCTAGTGCCGCATGTTCTCATTGTGTTAAACCCTGCGAGATGCTGGGAGATTTGAGATGTTAAATGCTGCAAGTCCCACTGAAGTTGGGGGGAATGGGGTAAGGGGCTTCAGGTCACACAGTGATCACTCAATATGTCCAAGGTTTTGTGTTTTTCTTGCACTAATTTTTAAACACACTTTTTCTCAATGACTTGGACTCTTCAACAAATGGATGTGGTTGCGACTTTCCTAACACTAACAATCAGTGGTCCTGGACATCACACCCCTGAGCAGTGCTCTGTGTTGGTGGCAGGTGCTCTCAGGTTCCTGGAATGCCATTCCTGGCCCTGGAGCACACCTTCTTCTTCCTGCTCTGAGCTTGGTGTGCAGGTTGGCTCGTAGCAGGCCTCCTGAGTGATGGGGATGGCGGTGATGAGACTGGCTTCCCGGCCCAGGCGTTTCTTCTCTTCCTCCTGCTGCAGGTTCTTCAGGATGTGCTCTGCTCGTTGATGGGAACGTGACACAGCTCTGGCTGAAAATGACTTCTGTTAGGAAGAGAAGAGAAGAAACACAGCCTCAAGCTGTTAGCTAAGATGCACACATCCCGCATTTTCTGCCAGACACCTCAGTGACATTCAGCAACTCGGTTTCTAAATACAAATCAGACTAGTGCTAGCTGAACAGAAGACTCCTCTTGGAGCTATGTTTACAACAAGCCTTGGTGCAGACTTCTCCCAAGAGACACTACATGAAGAAGTGCAGAGAAAACGGTCTGTCAGGCAGTTCAAGTGAATCAATCTTCTTCTGGAGAGAGAACAGCTGTGTGCTCCGAAGAACTGAGCTGCCATCTCTCACAGGGATATGATATGCAGTACAGTACCTCAGTGAACAAACAGAAAAGCCTTATGCCCATGTAGAAAATTCTATGTGCCCTACATGGACTGTGTACTAGATTTTTACCAGCTGAGGAAGACAAGAAAACTCGGAGTTTAGTCCACATCTTTTGGCTTTAGCTTCCCCTGTGCCACTACAGAGAAAAAACAGTGCTTACTCTCACAATATCTCTGCTTACCGACTGATCTTCATTTATCGGATCTTGCACACTCCCGCTGCACTGAGGGACCCAGGGCGGGTCAAACATTGGCACAGACGGCATCCCCAGGACTGGAGAAGGCAGAGTGAAGTTTATACTTGGAGGAGGGATCTAAATAAAAATGTGAAAGACATTTTGTTACAGGAGACTGTTATTAATGTCGGTACCGCTAATGAAACATGAGCACATGTACCCTAGATATTAACTCCTTCTGCAAATTTTTCCCAACTCTGTATCTCACTATACTGTAACACCACGTATGGCACACATTTCTTTCTTTCTCTGCTGTTTTTCCTGACCTGTGTCCCCATTATACTCTCCCCATTTTATACAGGAATTCTACACATCACTTCCCCCACTAGCGTGACTTACAGGACCAGTTTTTTTCTCTAAACAGATTTTCAGGCAATTTCATGGCAGCACGTCATTAGCATCTATCCCACAAGGCAAGCTGTAAATAGCAACATCGTATTTCACATGTCCTATCTACCTTAAAGATCTGCTGTGCTCCCTCTTCCATCCTTGGCCAGACTTGATACCTAAACCTCCAGAGCGTGTGAAATTTGAGAATGGCATTCAGTCTTTGCACTGTCTCTGGGTGATGAAATTCGGACATCAGCATGTCAGAAACAGCCTCTGGCACTTTCACAGCACACAGCAGGAACATGGCAGCTGCAAGGAGAGAACATCTGATCATCTGTTTTCCTTAATAATGCGTTTATTTGGCAGAGAAAAACCGCAGCTGTACAAACCCCTACCAAAAGAAACCTAATCTTGACTCCAGAAATGAGATCAGCAGTCTACCAGACCTAGTGAAAATGGCACTGCTTTATGAAACCCAGCACGTGTGATTCCACCTTTTGGAGCCACACAGCGTTACGTGTGACACTTGTAAAAGGTTCTGGGAAACCTGCTTTTAAAATAAAACACAGCTTTGCTCTTCTCACTAAAATCTCAGTCACGACTGGTTTAAAATAAGAAGCATCTCTTGAAGTAACAGGACTAATTCAGTCTGGCTTTCAACGATTCCCCCCTTCCAAGCGATTTCTGTGATGATTGATAAAGGCTGGTTTCACAGAAGCTCAGCCTTCCCCTCAGAGCAGGGGGCAGTGTCCCGGCAGAGGTCTCACCTGTCTATTTTCATGGATAAAACCAATCTGCCTCCAAGAGAAAATGAGTTGCTAAGAATTGCAAGACAAAGGACCAGATGACAACGGAAAACAGCACAACAGAAGTTGAGGT
Source organism: Steatornis caripensis (assembly GCA_013398225.1). Lineage (NCBI taxonomy): Eukaryota > Metazoa > Chordata > Aves > Caprimulgiformes > Steatornithidae > Steatornis > Steatornis caripensis. Next base: position 434,997 of record VZSC01008322.1, on the reverse strand, counting down.
GGCCCGTAGCTGTTTCAATGGAGCTTATTTGAATATAAACACACAGAGTCCAAGTTCAGACTGTGGAGGCCAATGAAGTTAGATGGGTCTCTGAGGGGAACGAAACAAAAGCAGGGGGAACAGTGTTGCTGCAGCATTTCAGTGGGTGTCCGTGGCTGCTTTGACCAGTAGCTCACCACAGATCACCGGAGACAATTTCTCTAGATTTCGTGGCTGTTCCTCCTCAGCAGAAGGAGGACACTTGCCATCGTGTTTGCCTCAGCACTTATTCAGAAGGTGCCAAGCATGAGAGCTGTGCCGATGGGAGGCAGTCTGAACACCTGCAGAAAAACAAGGCAGCTCTTTGACTGCCTAGGTCCTGCCTTGCACTGCAAAGGCTCCCGCTCCTGCTCCGAAATCCTGCTCCACATCTGTCGGGACTCTCCTGTTTCACCAGCTCAGACAACTTTCTACTCTTTGGTGTTTTCAATGTAACGATGTCAAGTCTTAGCAGGGCTGATTTAAAAGTGTGAGCTCGCGCAGAAGCAACCAAAAAAAGAAATACAGCCTTGGAAGGTGTCAGCAGAGGGTGCTCCTGTGCGCTAACACGAGAGTCCATGAGGAATTTTTGCTGGGGCTGAAATCACTCTTGCTACTAAAAAAGCTGCTACAGACACTCAAATGGGTTTTAATCCTCCTTTGAGGAAGGGGAGAAGGAGAAAGCTGTATCTTAGAGGCTGCTCCTCCTCAGGAAGAGCAGCAAAGTTTTGTTCCCTTCCCTGTGAGCCACGGTACGTTTTTGATAAGAGAGAAAGAGTATCCAAAATTATTCCCCCAGAAAGGAAGCGCACTTGAGTGCAGTTTCAGGTAGCTTGTTTCTCTATTTTGCTCCTATCTCTTCCAGTCTGCACATTTGGCCTGGGCAAGGCAAAGGTGAAGGGGAGAGCGCAGAGAAGACCTGCGTGCTGAAGCGCGCTGTGCGCTGATGGAGCAGATGCCAAGTGAGGGAAGAAGAACTGAAGAAGAACAAGAGATACGGAGTCAAACGATGGACTTCAGGGCAGAATTCATTGCCAGCTGTGCAAAATGAAGTGTGGCAAAAAGAGGAGAGATGTCTGAGGTGCACTTCAAAACTCTTGCATTGTCAGCAGCTTTTGATAAAATGCCTGTAATTTAATTGGCAGTGTAAGAACACCCGTGCAGGCTCCCTTAGGTGCGCAAATCTGGCGAAGATGGCAATCTTTAAGCGGTTTCCTTGGGTGCTGGGGGAGCAGAAAGGTAGAACTTAAAAGCTGTGGGAGACTGGCTTACAAATTTGATTCCTTTAATTTATGCTTTAAGGAATCTGTGTGGTGTGTGTGAGGGACGTTCACATTTTCTAGGGTTCTGGCTCATGATTTCTGAACATTAGTACATTCTGGCATTAGTACACACTGGCTATGAGCATTTGGACAGGACAGTGAGACTGGAAGGGACCTCCTGAGTCATATAATCTAATTCCTTTCACAAACTTTTAAACCTGAGTGCATTTGCTCTCTTTTCTGTTGGTTAGAGATCGTCTGTTTCCACGGTGAAAGAAGTCATAAAGGGTCCATACTCATCTTTGCGTTACCATGGTTTAAATAATTCTTCCTCCATGCCTGGTCTGCTGTATTTATAGAAAGCAACACTATCCCCTCTCAGTCTTCACCTGAATCCATTAAAAAATATCCTCATCATATAGGCTCTTCATTCTTCTTCCTGTCCTAACAGCCTTTCGTTGCACCTATCCCCACGTAAATGTCTCTTTCTTCAGTGATCAGAATTGTGCATGGATGTGCTATGTTCTACGCAATTGTACAATGTGCTTTACAACAGCACTAATAGTTTGAATTTCTAATGAAATACCTCTTCTGACACATCCCGGTTGTACTTATTGTTTCCACAGCTGAATTCTACTTGGTAAGTCAGTCATCTTCTGGTCAACTGATACACTCTGAATTCCTCCAAACCTGTATCAGTTCCATGGGAGAAGATTCAAGCTCATAACAGAACAATTCTTCTTAGTAGTTTGTAATGACTTGGTCTTACACTTTGTAGTAATAAATTTCATCCCATGTCTGGAATTCCTCTTTCAAGGTATATGACATTCTAATATATATCTATATCTAATATCAATATCTATACTCTCACAGGTGTATTCTATTCTAATCTTCTTCTGTATTAAAGATGCCTGTCAGCTATGGCTCTCTAATCATCCACCACAACCAGGGTCTGAGAGATTGCCTTCCTGATCCTTCTGACCACCTCTTGTACAGAGCACAAAACCACATGAAGGTCTATGAAAACCAAACAGCCCCCAAGAAACCCTTCGTGTCATTAAGACTCCTCCACTACAACGCTGTTTTGCAAGGCTCTGTGATCTACAGTGAGTTGTGCAGCCATGGTAGCCGTACTAACTGGTTTTGTTCTCTTACCTGCTGCTCCAGCCATGTGCTCATCCACACTGAGCAGGAGCTCCCACGCTGCGGGCTGGATGTCCCCATACATCTCTTCCGTGAGGATAGGAGCTGCCTTGATTAGCAGTGATAACGGTGCAGGGGAGAGGCTCATTACCTGCAAAAAAACAAGGCGTGCCTTACAGCCGAGCTGTGCAAACTGTCCCCAGAGAACAACACAGGCAGTAATTCTACCCTAGTTTTGGGCTGCAGATTACCCACTAATAACCTCTAGTTTCAGCCATTTCAGATAAAGTTCCATAGAAGAGCGTTGCTTTCAGCCTACACTGAAAGAGCAGTGTTTGCAAGACAGCTCCTCTAGTCTGTTGCTAGTCACTCAGGTCACCAAAACACTGATAAGGAGAGCAAAAGGAAAGCCAAACTCCCAAAGTGGTGCACAAACAGTGATACAGATCCATGAAAACCTCACAGCCAGCCAAGAATAGGCCTGCGAAGAGCCTGTTGCTTCTTCATGAACACTGAAAACTATTGCTGTAAACCAGCAGGTTGTATTTAAACACATTTGTGGGGTCTTTTTAAAAATTTTTTTTCCTTTAATTTTTTGTATCCCCAGTTTTTATGTATGTGTGAGCATGGCAAGCCAGAGATGCAGTCTGTCATTTAATGGAGCTACACGTTTGAAGGATTCTTTGACAGGGTTACCTTAAGATGCTTAAATTTAGCATTACTCAGCCGGGGAAAACATGCAGGGTCAAACTGACTGATATTCTGGAACAACAGTTCTTCACACAGGCTTAGAGATCCACATACATTTTCCTTCTTGCTGCAGTCTAACCTGACATCTGTGCATCAGCCTCCCTAACTAGCAATGGCCTAGTCAGTACCTGGTGCCTGATGTATTTTAACATTCCAGAGTCCTTCTTCCCTTCCAGGTTAATATCGATCACTCTCTTTTTCAGAGAAGGAGTCCTCAAGCATGACTTGTCCGAGCACTGAAAGGAAAAGAAAGTGGAGTTCACATTCAGGTTTCCCAAAATGTGAAAAGGGAGATCATGTGCAAGAGGAATTTCCGTACACTGGAAGTTGTCTAGTACCAGAGCTGCAGCACAAAGCCTTCTCCTGTACTGGCAAGAGGCCTAACATCAGTGAGTTGACATCTGTCATCCAAATTTCTTCTTTTTTTAACAGCGTTTTCCCAATAAAAGCTTAAAGCAGAAGCCAGTAAAACAAATGAGGAACATGAACATGCTCTGTGCGATCTTCACAGGTGGCACACCCATTTATTTCAGCAGAACAGTACTTTCAGCAGGTTCGAGGTTCAAAGTCTACAGCTTCCCTCTAAAAAATTACCAGCTCAGGTGTTCAGTGTGTACAACACTGATTCCTCTCAGCTACATTTATCTTTCCTTCCTCAGAAAGCGTAAGTGACAAAACATTTCAGGCCTTGAGCTCACGCCTGCCTCAGAGCTCTCCCTAGCAGATTGCCAATGACAGTGACAACGACACGTCCTTTTTATGTTCATTATTCACAATACCAGGGGCTCTTCCCAGGATGCTGGGTTGCCGTAGGCTCCTTCTCAAGCTGGTAACTTGCTGATTAACACAGGGGTCCTCGTTTATCAGAGGGCTCACAAGCCCTATGGAGCACACAGCCAGGTCAGCATACTGCAGCTACCTCCAGCCTTTCGTTCTGCAAGCTGTGCGAGTAAAAGAGAGGTTCCTGTGGCACCCAGATAAATGTGGAAACAGTGCCCATGCAGTCAGAAAATGACAACATTTGAAGAATATCAGAGCATGAGGAACCAGGATGAAAAGTCTACCATTACATAAAATTCAAAAGTTATCAACTGCTCTCCTGCAGTGAGGTCTGCACAAACACAGTGCATGTGTTTCTAAGAAACTTTATTGTCCCCCAGCCTCCTTTTCTTTGCTGTTGCTTAAAGGCTTTGACGGTTTGATGGATGATGAAATGTGTATCGCTTTGCCTTGCAATTCAAAGTTGGAGATGAAACAACACACAGTAGCACACAGTGTTCTTTCGCTACCTTTCACGAGCACTGCCAGCTGCTCATCTCAAGCCTGCCTTCTGCAGAGGAAATGACTGCCTCTCTTCCTAAATAACTAAGTGATACACTGCTTTTCTGTGCCAGAGGAAATATATGGGGGTTACAGTTTCAAGGAAAGCAGAATTATTAGCTGTTGTTTCATCTGCTCTCATGCTTTGTTCCATACAAATACCCTTCGATTTTCTAACTTGAAAGGAAACAAGCAATCTGCTGCTTGATGAAGAAACATTATGAACTTGTCTCCTGCTCCTTCATTTTCCACTTCCAGGGATGATAGCCTCTTTACCCAACTGAAATCTTGAGAGTTTCACGAACACTTTTGTTTTCAATGCTACTGCAAAGTAGTTGAATGCCTCTGCCATTACAAGTATTCAGAATGACTGTAGTGTGTCAGTTGCAGTCAGGAATATGAAAGTATTAACCGACTGTTGACATTCGTTTAGTACCTGGGTGGGCACTTTACTGAAAGCAGAAATGTATTTCCACTGAAGTTAAAGGCACCACTTATATGGCTAAAAAGGCACAATCTCGTTTGAGTATCCTGTTGAAGTGGTCATTAAAAGTGTGTCACTAAAGAGATTGCAATATTAAAGACTCATATATACAATTCTTGGAACCCTGAGAACTCAGACCTAAAATAAAGAAACACAAAATTTTACAAGAATTTCAAGAGTGATTCTTATTAATAGTTGAGAAGAAACATGAAAAAAAGAGGCTTGACTCCAGGGGCTGATAAGTAGAGGCCATAAAGGAATATTAAAATTAATGTCGGGCTCCAAGATTTTAAATGACCTTATCATCAATTAAGATTCTTCCCAATCAATACACGTTACGTTCCTTCCATAATGCTGAATGATTTAAAAGGTGTTTTTTACAGCAGAGCTGTGTTTAAGAAGGGCTGTATTCATTTTGTCATGAAAGAACTGTTTGAGTACATTACGCAGTCCTTGAAGGTGATTATGACCTGCCCAGACAACCCCCAAAACATTCTGCTTTTTCCATCTACTCACTTCCTTTTGCTTTTTGCCTCTTGCCGTGCTGTTCAACGTGCTATTTTCTCGCAGAGAGTCCACCGTGTCTCCATACAGGAGTTTGATGGCCCGGACAAGGCGAGCACAGGACCGGCTGTGATGGAGGTAGCAGTGTGGGTGACAGTAGTCAATGTGGGTACATATGAAACTTTGCTGGTTGCATAATAGGATCATAACCTTGAAAAGAAAAAAAATATAATAGTTACCTGTAATAAGGGAGTTACGCAGAGAACTGCACAGGGCAGCCAGTGAGGGGGACCGTTGGACTAACCTTCCCACAGCCTAGCTGGGGAGGCATGAAGCTCAATATAGCTTTTTGAAAAGGTTAGTGTGTCTGTGCAGAGCTCCATGCTTGCAAGTGGTTTACAAACTACGTAGGCATGGCTAAAGAAACATCAGTGTTAACGCAGACAAGGAGAGAGAGCTGCTGTAGATGTGTATGTTTGGCTGGTGGCAAGTTTAAGGCTGTATTTTCTCAGTTTGCAGAAAAGCTGTTGTTGTGTTGCCACTCTGAGATGAGGGCTTAGACTGGAAATTGTCAACTACTCAATCATCATTAAAGCTGCAAACACATCAGGTTTGGGGCTTAGTTTCCTTCAAGGAATGGGAAAGGAAATGTCTCAGTCTGCTCTCAAGCAGAAATAAGCTGTGCCAGTTTTTCTGCACATGCTTCCCCCACTGTGCTTGGGTAGGCCCACCGAGCATAGCTTTATGTTAGCTGGCTCAGTTACTGTTTCTAGTGGTGTTGCCATATGGCAGCAAGGAGCTGTAAAACCTGTTTAAGAAACAGAGTAAATATTTGGGCATTTAGCTATTCTGAGCCCTCCTTTGCCGCAGCAACACTGCTATTAGTCCCTAAACTAACTAATTAAAGACAACTTTGGGTAAGTCTACGCTTCATTGACTGCTCCCTGGTGTAACTCAGAGGGTTTCTTCCCAGAGGAGCAAAGCTCAGTCCAGCAGCTCTTTGTAGATTGGTCTTCATGTCACACACAAACCCATCTGCTTAGTAGCACTCTGAGGAAAAAGCACAGGCATCCCTAAGCCATTCACGCTGTAGGTCATAACTGACCTTTATGAATCCTTCTCTTCATTCCACAACCTAGTGCAGAAACACCCAGAACTACCAGAAAGAGGCTGCCCCATCTTTTCCATCCGTTAACGGTTTGTGTAGCTGCAGCCTGCTGGCTCTCTCAAGTGAGTAATACTCTCAACTGTCAAATACTTAGGCTTCTAAAAAGTCAGGAGCTTAATTTGGATCAAATCTGCGCTGTGTACGTGGGATTCTTGTCTTTGCCTGCCTGTTCTGGCCTCATGTTATTTTGGGGTCAATAAGGAATAACTCAAGCCACTAGTGTAGTATCAGTGTGCAAATGGTATAAATCTGATCAGCATTGTATAGCCTCTACCCAGCCGCCGGTCTACCGTTATAACTTGTAGATACGGGACACTGACATAGGGTGAGGACATCAAGCTCCGGGATGCCGTAAAGGACAGGTAGAGGAAATGCTGATGCATGCAAAGAAGCAACTAGAACCAGTGATCCTTTTGAGTGGTTTGCTTACGACCATTAAGTAAAGCAGGTTTGTGTTTTGCGTGTAGTCTTAGTGACCATCCACCCACACCTTCTTTCCAACAAGCAAAAAGAGAAATTTCTCATGCCATATTGATACTTGCGTGGCATTAACTGGAATGGGTGATTTTTCAAATCTTCCTTTCTCCTATGCAGGCTAATCACATGTAACATGAGACAAACATCTCAAGTTCTGTTCAGTTGATGCATCCTCCCACATTGAGCAACGGCACCATGATTTAGCCTAAGCTGCTAGCTAAGGAGATGCCTTTATCCTCTAGCAATTCATCACCTAGTACACACTCTCGTGTCTAACTAACACACTCGGTTTAGTACACTGGAATTTCCAAATGAGGTGTAATCATTACCAAGAGCATCAGAGTAATGACAGAGAAGCAAGGTAGCCCAGGGACTGAGGAACTAGCTTGGAAAACATGACACTCAAGTTCCCTGCTGTGCCACCCTCTTTCAAAAAAGACAACTCACAAGAGCTGCTTTTGACATCACAGTATTGGGTTAAGCCTTTTCTTGCTCACACCCCATAGGAATGGGGCAGTTGAGAGCAGACTGTGTGAAATACTTGGGGAAGAGAGGGGGATATCCACTCATTGTTGGCAGCTGTCTTTCCCAAAGGCAGCTCAGAAGTCAAAAGGAACTTCTGGGAGGCATCTGTCCTCATACATATGTACAGGATACAATCAACCTGTGCACGGGGAGTCAATCCAACTTTTCTGCAAAGCATGTGCACAAGGGCACACTGACCGTACTGCACCATCACAGCATGTCATGAGGCAACAGAGGCAGAGGTGTACAGTCCTTGGATACCACCAGTGCATTGAACTCTGTAGACTTGCCCAACTGACTTTTGACGTGACTAAATCATGGGTACAGAGATCACCAAAATGGATTTCTTGGGCCCTGCAGGACCAAACCACATTTGCACTGTTGTACTCCCCGCCTGTTGCATGGAGTCGAGACTACACGAGGCCCTGTTGGGTTACACATTGTGACAGAATGCATCTAAAGGAATAAAAGAAAATGTTCCGAAAGTATTTTTTTCCCCACAGGTGCATAATTAAGCTCATTGCCATAGAGTTAATGGAGACAAAAATATATAAATTGGCTCAAAAGGGGGTTCAAAAACTCCCTGAGGAAAATTCTTCTGATAGTTAGTAAACACAGTGGTCACAACAAAACCTCCAGCTCAAGTAGCTTCTAAAATGCCGTTTCCCAGAAGCTGGGAGCCCAGCTCACACCGTAGCCCATTCTGTTGCTCTTCCTGACCTACCCACTACTAGCTGTGCTGCAGGTAAGATACTGAGCTAATGGGTTTTTCAGCTGAGGTAGCATGGCTGTCCCTGCATGCCTAGAGAGAAATAGTCCCTTTTCCCTTACAAACTACATGTATGAAATGGACAGAAGGAGTAAGACAAAAACTCTCTGGTTTTAGTCCATTTTAGAAATGGCAAACAGGTGATTTTCAAAGGTCGCAGCTTGCTTACACTCGAGATCCTTGATGCTACATGGAGAAACAGATTGTGATCTGGTTATTGCCAGCACAAAGGTTTTCCTACTGAAAATGCCATCCTTGAGAGCACTGCCGGCGACTCATACTTACATGCAGCCACGACATGTTCCGATGATAGTTCTCCTCCGTGCCTGTGTTGCTCAGCACCTCGGGCTCAATGCTAGGTTCGCTCGCGCTCCAAGGGCTCCCTTCTTCAAAAGAAAAATACCCAAAAGGTGGTTGTTTTTATTGCTCCCTATGTGCTTAAAGACTAGGGACAGCACTTGTAAGCCAGGCCAGCCTTGTGGGAACAGACCAGAGTACACAGAATATGCCACACTGGAAAGACTGCATTTGGACATCCCTCCCCAATCCTTGTATCATGCTGGCTTGACAATTACAAGAACCATTTAGACTCGGCTCACAGGCCATCTCGTCAGTAGCAAACACTGCTCCCTCCCCGCTTTTTTCTTTAATGGAAGGGGAGAAGGTGAACGAAAAAAAATCAGAAACAAATTCTTTGCACCATTCAGATGCTGCAAATGGTTGGTTTAGTGATCTGCATTGACTGGGCTCTGTGGTTAAAAAGGTCAACAAAAATCCAACCAGAAGTGGCATCCAACTGGAAATGCCAATGGGCAAAGTCACTGCTAATTGCCCACGGAAACTGCTGATGTCATGGGGAAGAAAGGGGAAAAAAATCCTGATTCTAGCACACTAGTTCTAAAGAACTCAGGTAAGGGAGAGATTTCTCTGGGAACTTCACTGATCCCTGTGTTTCCTCTAGCCGTTCCAAAACCTATGGGTCTCCTGTAACACCAACATTAATGCTGTTAAGAGATGGCTGGGGATGAACTCTCGTTAATCCTTTCTTTCTCCTCTTTAAGTGAACTGTGACTTGCCAAAGTCTACAGAACGGGCAATCCCACTCTCCATGTTCACCTTCTGAAGCATCTTTTGGGCAACATAAAATTGACCATTACGTTTGGGAGGTTGTTTCAGCTCTAAACGTATCCAAACCGCAGGTTTTGGTTAACACCCCTAGCAGAGGGAGCCCCTTTAGTTCAACTGTGACGGAGATTTCTCGTGACAGGATGCACATTTGGTTTCCATAAGATAAATATATGGGGATTCATCTTTTGAAGACGAAGAAAGGCATCTGTAAACTGTAAAAATATATGTATATGCCAATATGTAGAAATATAGTATGTAGCATGTACATGTTATGTTCTACATATAGGAATATATATATTAAATGTCATATGACATGCCTATGGCATCATATGCTACACAGAATATGAAGTGCATGTCTGTACATATATATATATATCCGATCTGTTAATATGGACAATAAAATATCATGTATGCACGTGACCTCATGTATTCATTATATCGTATGGTTTAGGGGTGTGTGTACGGACATATACACACGTGCATGTGCTCCCCTAAAGACAGCATGCGTTTGGCTGGCAAGCACCAGCATTCCAAGAGTTCATGCTCTAACACGGAGCTCTGAATTGACAACCTGTGCACGGAGCCGACGCTGCACCCAGGATTTGAACCGCGTTCCTCCCAGGCCCTACTTCAGGCAGCCCCTGAAGAGGACTCGAGGTTTTTCCTAGCCTGCTGGGGCGTGGGGGGGTCTCTTGCCATTTCTAGCTCTGCTGCAAACACATCAAGAGTTTAGGTCCTGCCTACTGTCCCCTCCCTTTCCACCCACTCGTCTAAGTTACCTATATCAGTGACAGTGTCCCTGCTGTGGGACAGCTGCAGCTCCTCATTCTCAGACTCTGAGTCCTGCCGTGATAACTTGGTGCTCTTTAGGCTGCCGGCCCGGCGAATGCTGGAAAGGGAACCCCCCTTCTTCACCCGGAAACTGCGGGTTCCTTTAATCTGGAGCAAGCGGGAGCCTCCTATCCTGATCTTCCTGCTGGGAACTGTATTGAAAGAATAAGAGAGGACTTTTTTCCCCTTAATTTTTCCCCATTTAGAAAAGAAAGATCCTGGCCCTCCCCTCCCTCCCGCCCCTTTGCTGCCAGCCTGTATTGCAGCATCTTTGCTCCTACCAAGGAATGTGGGGCCCGAGGCTCCCTCCAAAGCCACCGCCAATGCAGCTCTGTCAATCATGCAGTAAAGATGCTTTACGGAAATGTGTTCAGCACCTCCTCTCCCAGAGACCTGGTACGTCACCTCAGGCCTTGTCTGTATTTGGAATTAGCCCTCGTTCAACCACCAGCAAGTAGAGTCAGCTGCTCTAACAGAAACCCAAAATGTGGACAAGGAAAACCTACGATTCACACCAATTTGAATCAATTCCTGCCAGGAAACAGGATCTGCCAAATGGATGTAAATTGCGGTTTTCCTCGCCAGCCCCTGGGGTTTATATTAGTGCAGAATCACCTCTTGCTAGGGATAGATGGCTGAATCCCAAGCACGAACAAGGCACCATGGCCAAACCTATTTTCCTGTGGGCCTGGGTTCTGTAAACCTCACTGAGCTCTGCAGTAGGATCAATTATTTATTCGTACAGCACGTGCGACTGCAGAAGGGTAGTCTGCTTCATAAGGTTAGCACGCAAGACTTCTTTGAAGTAAGATTTGCATAAATCCGTGTCTCTGCATGTTACTCTTCATCATTAGAATGCTTTAGAGGAAGCGGGAGCACGTAGATCCTCTCCTTCAGACAAATCAGCAGCTTTCAGGCACTAACAACATCCATTGACACTCTGCATTTTTGATGAGCACAGACATGAAATGGTTCAATGTTCAAAGCACCAACCGTTTGCACTCTCATTCTCCTCTTAGTTCAAAGGCAGTACATGGCAGTATGTCAGTCCAAATGTTGCAACACTCAGTCATTTTACTGCAGATCTAATCAGGCAAGGCCACGTGTGATCGATTACCTTTTGGTGCGTTGTCGAGAATGAACAGGATACAGCTTTTTGGATACCGTGGGTAAGAAAAATATTTTAATGGAATTGTATTTTGGCTTCAGGAAAAAATCGAACACACCTTTACTCCTGAGAATGCCCCTAATTCCTCCAGAACCCAATTCCCACTCCCATTTCCAGTGGGTAACGTCCTGGCTGAAAACAGCTGGATTGGTTGTGAGAGCTACTCCTCAGTCCTCATGAATCAGTTGGGCAAATCACTGTTGAGCGACCAGAGAATCTCCCTCCAAGCGACCATGCTGAGTTCCTCAGCAATCACTACTGCTTGAATTCTGTTCAGATCAGCCTCAACACCGTGGCTCAGTTCCCCGAAACACCAAACCATTTAAGCGCTTGTAACTGCATTTCGTGAAGTCTGCAGAATCCCATTTCAGCACCCAGATAGTACATATGATCCTCTGAGAGCCTGCATCTACCTAGCTTTAGTGTCTGTATTTCAGACCTACCTGGAGTAGATTCTATACAGTAAACTCGTAGCTTTTGGATAGCTGTTAAGCCACGCCTGGGGTGAGCAATGACAGCAAAGTTTACAACACTCAGGAAGAAATGAAAGGAAACAGATTAGTACTCATCAGAGAGGTTGAGATAAAGAAACCTGTCACTGCAGGTGAGATAATTTTAGTTACATTCACACAACAACATTTTCTTATCTAGAAAGTGTAGGTTACGAAAGATGCCTCTGCATCTGCTATGTTTGGCCCAGGTGGGTCCCCAGAAGAATATGCTGTGGCCAGAGAAAAGAACATAATTATTGTAATTTTAAAATCTAACATGGTCGTGCGTTTAGCTTCCAAAATACTGCAACTACATTTTTGCTAGAGTATATTAGGATTCAGCCTTCCTACCGTAGTCACTTTTCCTATCTCTAAAACATAGTAAAGAGGAGGCTTTACCAAAGTACTACGTGACAGCTTAGGGAAAAGGGAGAATGGGAAAAAAACCAAATGAAACTGCAGGGAAAATGGAGTTTAACAGAGACAAGGATGCAGAAAGTTAGTATTATCTTTGCAAAAGTAACTCCATTCTGCATTATGCCTGTAGCACAGTAACACATGAAGTAACACCTGTCAGCATTGCCTCTAAGAAAAATAGGCTGGTCAGAGGCTGGCCACCAGCGTTCTCCAGCAGGATTGTGTGCTTGTAGGCATTCTCCCACTCAGGTAACAACCCAGTGGCTGGGACTGCTGCCTGAGAGGTTCAAAAGTGTTTTCAAGGAATTGTCATAACTATCTTCAAAAAAACTCCACCCCAAACCCAAGCTTTTCCTCACCTAAACAGTTAGAGACATCTTACTCCACTGTTCGTAGCCTATCAGACAGACCATAAGGCTGTATGTTTCTCCGAGCTGCCAATATGCCAAGGGTACAAAAAATGAGGTTGAGCATGAATTTATTCTGATCATCTTTCTTAGGTGCATACCTAGCTGTCTTCAGAGGAGTAACTGTCCCACCTGACCCACCATTTTGGAGTTTTACACCACGTAAGTCTTGGAAACAGTTTTAATATTTTCTCCAGCAATTGTGGCAGGGTCACAGCTGAAGACAACGCAAACTTTATCCAAAGCCCCCTGAAATCAATAAAAGCTCCTCTGAATCATTAATACACATTACAGTTCCTAGAAGATAACCAGCCACAGACTCCATCCTTTTCAGTCAATCATCAAACATTTACCCTTTTCAAACAATCATCAAAATTCTCATTCAAACATCTGCACCTTTTATGGCTATTACGAGACAGAATTTACACAGTTCTAGAAAACTTGTTAGGGGAAGAATCATTTACAGTTTCGCCTCTAATTGCAAATACGCACGATGACTGTATATTGTATTGCAACACTTGTACCATCAGATAGTATGTGAGTTTTGCATGAGATGGCTCAAAAATGGAAACAATCCGCTGTTCTCAGCAAACACAGTGAGCTTGAGGTTTGCTTGTACAGTATACAGTATGTTGGTAACATTAATCCGCTAGCTATCAGCAGCCACATAGGCGTGTGTTTTTCATGTGGTAGCAAAGAATTCAAGAGATCAAGTGATCAATCATTAACTCTGTGAGATGCCATGACTTCCAAACCAGTACAGATTTTCACAGAAAGATCCCAGTCTTCCCTCGCATCTGTGGTTTTCCCAAAATGAAAAATTGTGATCAGAATAAAAACCAAAGAAGAACACTTTTGACCTTTATTTTTAAAGTGAATCAAATACTGATGCTTCTCAGCATCCCACTGGGAGACAGTTGCAAACAAGGCATCCTCCTTTTTACAAATCTTGCAATGCTCTGAATCAGTTTCAGTCATAGCAGTGTTTCATAAAATTTAACATCTTTGCTACTCACATTTGTTATATTGAACCCTGAAGGCCAGAAGCGTCTCAGAAATGATTCAAAGCCACGTGACTCCATGGCCGCCTGCTTTTTAAGACAGTCTATGCAAATGAAAACATAAAATCAAGCGCCACTTCACAAGCCCTGAGAATACAAAAGCCTTATTGTGCTGACAAACCTTTTTTCTCCTCGAAGCCAGCCTCAGATTTGAGGGTGTGGCTGCTGCTGTGCAGGGAATCCTTTGAATCTTCGTTTTCATCCAAAACCCCAGCAAAGCTGATCTTTCTTTCATACCTGTGCCGGTCCATCTCAGGGTCCAGACGCAGCCTGCAGCTCTCCAGATCCTGTAGCAGAATGTAGACCACAGATGTGCAAGCAATATGAGCCCCCCTGCTTTTCACTGCAATCATATACGCTTCAGGAAGAAGTGCTTCAGATGGAAGTTTATTTCTATCACACAGCTCTCCATCTACCCTGACACTTTCTAACCCAACTACTCTTTGGGCTTGCAGCATGCTGAGCCCCACTGTAAACACTGCCAGGATGAAAGAGTTAACAGGTGTTAACACACATTTCTGGTGAGCTCTCTACTCCAAAGGGCTCCCTGTGGTTCATTAGGGAATGCATTGCCACTGTACTCGTCACAGGCAGAAAAGCTGGGAGAAAGCTAGCTGACAGTGCGACATCCATGACAGCACGGCCCAGAGCAAGCTTTCTGTGCGCAGATCGGGCTGAAAGGACATGACGGAAAATGGGGAGTAATAACAGTGTTGGCTGCACCTACATTCTGGAAAATAAACAGCATTGCACCAGAGAAAAGCTACTTTGCACCATCATTTTCTCCTGTTATCAGAAATGGCACCATTTGTGCTATGTACTGGCTGCCAATTTAGGCCAAAAATGCAAGTCCTAAGATTCCACAAGCTATGGATTATCACCCGCTTTCTCTAACCACCGCTAGAAAAAGTGAAAGAAAGACTGTGAACTCCCACACTGGCAAACACAGTTAAGCTCTGGGCTCGTTAAGAACATCATTTGTGACTTTTGACTGGGGACGTCATCAGCTTTGGGATGGCCCCATCCAAAAGGTAGCTAGCTGAAATCTAGGATGACACGAAGCTCCTTGCTGTGAGTAAACGGCTGATGAATGTGGATGATAATATCACAGAAATTATCCGAAACAGTTATTCTGGATAAAATTCTGTAGGCTGAAGCGATCTCTTACTGGAATTTGCATACAAAACTCCTACAGAAGTTACTGGTAGCTACTTGGGTAGTGACAACGTCTGCTACTCTAAGAGTTGGTTTGGAAAAAAAAAAGGAGGTCTTCTGAAACATATGTTCTAGACTGAGCTGAGCTGAAATGGGTTAACTAGCCTATCTAACATCAGCTGAAGGTCCCAAACCATTTTCAGTCAGCTTTGCAGCTCCAGAAAAAATTATCATGGCCATTTTCTCTAACAGGCTCTTGCATAACGTGACCTTAACGTTTCTTCTGCCTACACATCACAGAATAACTCCTCCTCCTTCTCTCCCATATAAAAGACTGAAAAGCTATTGATCAGCTGCATTTCTGTCTGGCACAAAAGCACAAATTTTTGTTGACCTTCATTACCCAACGTATTCTTAGTTCCAAGCCTAACTACTTTACTGAGACGAATTCTAAACCCGGTATTATCCTGTTTTGTACACAGTCATTTATTACATGGTAAAAATACCCACGAAGTGTTCAGGAAGACTCCTGCTGAATTTATCCCTGCTTTTTAAAATTGCCCTTCTTGCATACCTGGGGGCTGAGTCGCTTCATCATAGGTCATCTACAGCCTTTGAAACCAATTTCAGAACCTAATTACAATAATGCCCAGCCAAATCAACCTGCCAAGCACAACTGTCATTAGCAAAATTTAATCTCAGTCTGTCATTAACAAAAAACAGAATAGTAGGGCTAAATCCTTCATGTTCACTCGGAAACTTCTCATTCTTTCTTTATAATTTTTATCTTGATTTCCTAAAGAAATTAGGCTTAAAAGACGAAACTGCATGTCTGCCATTCAATTCTCGTCTCATTCCATGCTAACCACCTCTGAAGCTGATGGTCACCTTCAGCCCAATTTTACAGAAGATAAAACCGAGTGCCTGTGTATTTTGTGAAACAACAGGCTGGGGGCAATGTTAAACCACATCATCAGACGTAAGGAAATCCACACAAGAATGAACCGCTGGAAATCAGGTTTCATGGGTACTGCTATTCATAATATTAGTTGCCACCTATTCAGTCATTCAGTTTACTATTTGTGCCAGGATTTGCTTGTGTCTCAGTCTTACGGATGTTCATTGCTTTCCTTGCTTCTTTGTCTCTGTTTCTTTCCTTTCTTCCCTGTCCCAGGACATTCCTCCAGTCCCTTCAATTCTGTTGTCTAACTGAAGCCAAAAATCTGTAACTTTTAAGCTCCAGTAAATTCTCTGTACACCATGCTCTTCCCTTTCTCGTAACTGCCCTGTTCAGTCCTCTGTCAACTCTCCCTCCTAATCAGCTAGGTAGCATGTGAGCTGTCACCACCTGCAGTCCATCTTCCATACCTCCAACGCCCCCCACACTCAGTTTCTCAATCCATCCGCTGCTCTCTTCTCTGTTTTGAAACTTTCTTGAACTTCCATTACGTGTCCTGCTTCCGCAGTCTTATCTTCTTAATCAACCCATTTGTTGGGGCCTGCCCATCTTCTATTCACCAGACAAGGGCTCCTTTCTCCCTCATCGAATACCCACTTGAGCTATTACCCCACCCTACCTCTCCTCAGACCGGCACAGAGCCCAATGACTTCTGTGGGCACGGCTCCCTCTCCGGTGTGTATTGTCCACTTACCACAAGAGGCTCGGTGCGTGGCCTGGGCATGTAGGGAAAGGTCTCTCGAAGGAAAGTGGTTATCTCCAGGAGAAGCTGACAGGCTGCCATTTTCAGTGCAAAAGGACAACAACATTTGGTAGGATTCACAGTGCCTAGGAAAAAATACTTCTATGGTGAGCAAGGGGAATAAACAAAATCTAGAACCAAGAGGTGACAGACATTTTCACACATGGTGCACAATGCAAGCTGCACTAATAAAGAGGAAAACCCAGACTTCTATCTGGGCTACTTTTCCTACACTGAAAGGAACATAGTCAAACAAATATCAATCCATGTATTTACCAGCACATACACTAGTACTAAGACACTACGGTGTACTATAGATTAGATTATATCGAAGTAACACTAGTGTACTATAGCATATATTACAGTATATTATGGTGAAGTACCTACTAAACATCATCTTACGGCATTTTATGCACATCTCATTTTAAATTAAGATGTACATGCCCTTACTCCCCTTTACAGTTTTGCATTCAGCCACATCTGCAGTTCTAGAAAAGAACTACTTTGAAATATAGGAAAATTTCTCAAAATACATGGAGTTATGGCTAGCCGGCAAAGAGGTATTGTGCCTATTATTAATTACTACCCTGCTAACTGGAAAAGACAGCCTCCTTTGAAGTCAGGCGTCTTTACTTGTGCATAGAATCCTAGTGCTATTTAGAGATAACCACAAAAAAAAATATCTAACTGCTTAATCAAATTATACATTCAAATGCTTAACCTCAAACAAAGGGGGAAAGGGAAGAGAGATTATTGAAATACTTGAAGTTTTGCCTCAACTGAGTCTAAACAATCAGCTTCAAAAGTCCTACACTTTGTAACCCATCTACTGAGATTCAAAGCAAAGTATGAAGGATTCTTCGGTGCTTGATAAATTTGAAAAACACTATTTAGGTTAGTGGACAGCAAAAAAAGGAACTAAAAAAATTAGTTGTGACAACAGCTAACCACACCCATTTTTTAGTAACACCTGATATTACCGTCTACATACATTTCAGAGCAATTTATGTTTTCACTTGCTTTGCCCCATGTATGATCTAATTAAATTTTGCAAAGAAACAATCCAAACCAAACAACTGAGAGGATGCTGCAGGGACCAGATAAAACCAGATCAATTCTATGATGCTTGCTAATTCCTCTGTACACATTACCAGTAACAAATTATGGACTTTGTAGGGACCACAATAATCTGAACTACCAAATACAGGTGAGATGTACAGTGTAACGGAATATCCAACTGCGTATTTTGTGCTACTCGGTCTACACCTTACAGCATACAGAGCAGCTTTTGAAAAATCTCTGCCTTAAGCAAGAATGCAGATCTGTTTTTTTCAGACCCTTTCAGAAGACTACTTGGGCTTTTACATAACTTTCTAGACCACAACCTGTTCTCTGTCTTTGCTTGTTTTAGACCACCTTTTTAAAGCAGCTCCACACTTATCAGTGCCCTATCAGTGGCTGAACAGGGACAAGAAAGACTATTCTGTCACTTGGTCAAGGGGATGTAGTTGTTCTTCACCTTTCAAAAGTCATTCATGGTGCAGGACAGGAAAAATTTCAGGTGCGCACTCCAGCTTTGGATATAACTCTTAAAGGGCCAATAAAACACCCAGAACAGCCACCCATATTTATGTTGTGCTAGCGCCGGTGCACCATGTAGTGGCACACGTGAAGGTCTAGCTTAGGGCCAAGACCTTCGCTTGAGATCATTTCCCACAAATGAAGTTTCATTGCTCCCACCTCCTCCTCTCTACTCCAAAGCTGGCCTTTAGGCAGTGATAAGGACAAACCCAGAACCACAGAAAAAGAAACCAGAAGATAAAGAAACAGTGCTAGCACACTACATCCAATGGTGAACAACAGTACATGTACACAAGAACCAGTACGTTACAGCACACACATATATACAAATGGTGTCTGGAGGGGACGTAATGTTTATTACCACCTTCACCTACACCTACAATGGTATTTGTTTTGACTTAATTCATTTTGATCCACATGCCTTGTCACAATTTGCATGCCTATCCAGACTTTCAGAATCAGTGATCTGTCGCCCCCCTCCCACCCTTACGTACACACAGGCACAAATGTGTGTGTTTTAGCCATCTTGTTGTTATACGGATTTTTAAGGATACTTTTTATACTGCCGTGCTATATTTCTGCTTGAGAATCAGGCAAACATACCAAAGTCAAGATTTAAAAGGCGCTGGCAGAGCTGTGCCAATTCACATCAGGTGATATGACTCTTCAGTGTTAAGAAACAGAAAAGCAGCTGATCTCACAGAAATATTTTGGCAGAAATAACTGGGAAGAACGGGAGTCTGAACCACTTTTGGCACTCAGGTGACAGGAAGACTCAAGAAATAAATTATTACCCTGCTTATAATTGCTGTTGCCAGTATAGAGGAATTGCAACTCACTGCCTGGTTTCCCCCCCCTTTTCCTTCAAAGTCTCTCAGCGCTGCTACCCATCTGTCATGTTGTACATCCAGGCACGGAAAGAACAGGGGAGGAAGCTGGGGTGAAGGTGAGGGACTGGGAAATACAGCTGGGTGGCAAGAGGATGAAAAGAGAAGAAAAATTAAGTGCTCCTAAAGCAGAGGTTCTTACAAGCGGGGGTTCTTGTAGTAAAGGGAGTCTCCTTACTGTCATCTAAAAAGTCTTCTTCCTCATCCTCCTTTCTCAGGCGCCTCTTGGTCTCCTCATCATAAATGAGGCCCAGCAGGTTGGCAGGGCTCTCGCTCTCAGCATGGCACAGCTCGTTGAGGCGGACACCAATTGCCTGCAGACAGGGAGAAAGAGAAAGCACAAGGAGGCGAGAATTTCAGCCCAACTCGCTGGCAGTCAAGGCCTCCGCCCCGTGCAGGCTGTGGAGATGTTCCAGCCAGAACAGAATGTCTAATGCCTTGGCTTTATTTTTATTATCTGTGGTATGCAGTAAAGTAGAGAAAGGGATGATAGATTAATTGCTACCAAAACCATAATTTAGTTCCCTCTTCTTTGGTTTAAAATTTGCAAATAGTGTCAAGTATCAGGCTGAATTTTTTTTTTCAGATTTGGTTGAAAAACAACCTCCCCCCCAAATCAGCAAATGATAGGCAAGAGGAGATTAGGTCATTATTTTGTAGGAATGTCTTCCACTTTTCTTTCTCCCCTCAATATGTGTGTCATAGAATCATAGAATCATAGAATGGTAGGGGTTGGAAGGGACCTCTAGAGATCATCTAGTCCAACCCCCCTGCTAAAGCAGGTTAGCCTAGAGCAGGGTGCACAGGAATGCGTCCAGGCGGGTTTTGAATATCTCCAGAGAAGGAGACTCCACAACCTCCCTGGGCAGCCTGTTCCAGTGCTCTGTCACCCTCACAGTAAAGAAGTTCCTCCTCATGTTCAGGTGGAACTTCCTGTGCTCCAGTTTGTGCCCATTGCCCCTTGTCCTGTCACTGGGCACCACTGAGAAGAGTCTGACCCCGTCCTCTTGACATCCACCCTTTAGATATTTATAAGCATTGATCAGATC